>OX454527.1:97807557-98340057 GCA_949715645.1 Portevinia maculata | reverse complement strand
TGTAATATACATCGACAGTCAGGCGACCATCAAATCCAGCACTACGAGATCCAAGGTAGTGAAAGACTGCCGCGCATCTCTTAACGAGATAGCCTGTCAGTATAGCCTCACCCTTTGCTGGGTGCCGGGTCAGTGTGACATACCAGGGAATAGTGAAGCTGACGAACTGGCTCGACGAGGCTCTTCTGGTTTAAAGAGCATAAGCGTCGCCGACATCGAGGCGCCAACGTCTTATGTTTAACACCTCATAGACACCAATGCGGTGGGCCAGTCCAACACCGCAAGGCTACTCTAGCCGAATATAAATAAATCCAGGTCCATCGGACTTCTGAGGCACAAGAGAGGAACCCTCTCTAAATGAGTAAACGCCCTCACAGGGCACTGTGCTATAGAAAGACATGCTCAAAGGCTGGGCATTCCCTACAATGACTTCTGCAGAAGCTGTAGGGAAGAGGAGGAAGAGGAGACTATAATGTCACTTCCTTTGCACGTATCCTGCACTCGCCAACATTAGGAAGGCTACACATGGATGAATACCTTTCTAATGATCTAAATGATCTCAACAACGCCTGCACAGCAAAGATTAGCTCCTTCATTCAGAGGAACAAATTGTTCCCTGCGTAAGAGGGTGACCCACGAACCTTACACATCGGCAGCACAATGGACCTACCTCTAGTCTAAGTGCATCCTCATCGATGGCCGGTTCCAACCAACCATCAACCATCTTCAACTCACCTGCCGTTAATACGCCCTCATACTTTTTGTACGCTGCCCAACATTGTGAGATGTATGTGAGTGCCGGGCGCACAACTGCGCCAATTTCTTAACATGAGTACTAAACTGCCCTAGTACCTCGACTAGCTAGTCTAAGTACTGGTACTCGGTACCAACTAAAAGTTAGTACTTGTGCATTTCTTCACATCGCTAGTACCTGAACTAAATTCATCAATCCGTACTAGCGACTTAATACGTATAAACTGGTCTAATACGGATTTAGAAACTTATTGAAATAGAATGTTAATTAATTTTTATGATAGTTCGATTTGTGTAGTTGATATGGGTTTTTCCTGAATTATTTTTAGAAATTTGACAAATTGATATATTATTTGTTGTGCAAATTTTTTTTTGTTTTCCTGTGTTTTATGATGTCACCGAAATGCGCTATCGTACGAAAGCGGTGTTTGTTGTTTGTTTGTCATTTTTATGTTTTATAATTTATTTTTGCTTCGTAAGAATGAATAAACAACATATAAAAAATGTTGGTGATGATGCAAAAAAGGATCGAAGCCCAAACTGGAACAACAAAGACACCTATTTTTTCGTAAGAATTGCCTAAAATCGGTATTGAACTGGCGAACAAAAGTATCATAAAACATAGGGACGGGCTACAGTCCGCTTGGGCGAACTGTTGGATACCCTATTCTTATTCCTATCCCTCATAAGTGGGCGTGACAAAAGTCTACAAATGGTTGAATTGTTAAGAACGCTCTACATATTTTGTTATATAATATTTAAAGGATTTTACCAAAAAAAACGCTCCCTAGCTCAAACTTTGGTTTTTCAATAAAATTATTTTATTTAATTGTGAGCGTGTCAGTGAGTGGATTTAAAAAAATAAATAACACATGAGCATAAAGGGCCCCTGGAGAGTTATATTATAAATTTCAGCTCCCTAGCTCAAACTTTGGATTTTCAAAAAAAGTTTTTTTTTTCAAATTGTGGGCGTGTCACTAGGCAGATTTTCAAAATATTTACACATGAGCATAAAGGGCCCCCTAGGGAGTATATATTATAAATTTCAGCTCCCTAGCTCAAACTTTGGATTTTCAAAAAAAGTTGATTTTAAATTGTGGGCGTGTCAGTGGGCGGATTTTAAAAATATTTAAACATGTGGTTAAAGGGCCCCTAGAGAGTATATGTTATAAATTTCAGCTCCCTAGCTCAAATTTTGGTTTTTCAATCAAATTATTTTATTTAATTGTGGGCGGAGTTTGAAAATTGTGTCTCCCGAGCAGTTTTAAGCGTCATAGATCATATATAAAAAATTTCAGCTTTCTAGCTCAAAATTCGAAAAATTTGTTTTTTTTTAGTTTGTGGGCGTGTCTGTGGGCGGATTTCAAAAATTCGTAAACTTGATTATTTCGGGACCCTAGAGAGTATATGGTTAAAATTTCAGCTCTCTAGGCCCAGTTTAAAGGCCTAATTTTTGCCGACAGACGGTCCGACGGACGGACATGGCTGGATCGGCAGTACTATCGATGCTGATCATAAATATAGGAACTTTTGAGGTCTACGGGCAATATTAAGGTATGAAACAAACTATGCGTCAAAATTAATATAACCTTAGAATAGGGTATAAAAAGCTAATTTGTTTACGTTTGCCATTTTTTTAATCATCACACTCTGTTCCACGTGTTTACAAACAGGTATTTTCTTAATTTAATTTTAAGAATTTTTTTAAATCCTTCCAATAAATGCCAATAAGGTCATACAATTAGTCCTTTTTTCGTTCCACCTGTTTACGAACAGTAACTAAATCTACCTGATACATGCTTAAAAGGTAATAAAACAACACATTTTTTTTGCAATAAATTAATTTGGGTTTTATTAAGATTTTAACAAAATTGTTTAATAATGTGTACTACCCGATCACTGCAGCACTTCACTTGGTATGAAGAGATTTATAGAGTTCTTCGAAGTAATTTAATGAAATTTCGGACCAGGTTTGTTTTATGGCTTCAATTATGTCTTCCGGGTTAAAGTATTGCTTTCCTCCTTCGTAGACCTTTTTTGAAAGCCATGCCCACACGTTTTCGATGATGTTCAGGTCCGGTGAATTCGCGACCGTGCCAGTAGGTCTACATTTTGACTCTAAATCCATTCGTTATTCTTGCGGTATGTATCAGTGCATTGCCCTGTTGGAAAATTGAAGGGGTTGAAGCTTTGTAGTGCCCAAAGCAGCTTGTCCCTAGTAATCAGACTTTAAGAATTACTTACTTGTGCCAGTGACCTGTTCAGGTTACTATATCCGGTAATGTTGGAGCTACTTGGGAAGTGGATATCAAGAAGCAGATTGAGCGATTCCTCGCTAGATTTCGTCCAAAAGACATCAGCTTTCATTAGGCATAGTTGAAATCAAAGCGAGGATTTTTCTTAGCCTTGATGCCGCAGAGGATTTTTCTATTTTGCCACAGAAGAGTCTCCAAGATGATCTTTTCACTTTCCTTAGTTCTTTTTTATATAATTTGAGTGATTCCTTATAGGAGTCCCAGTCAGCTATTGATCTTGAGCTTTTAGCAAGATTGAAAAGTCTCCTGCAAGGTAAGCTAATTGACTTTGCTGCCAAGCTCGTTAGAGTTGCAGGGCGGACTTAAGAGTTCAGAGGTAACTAGTTTGCGAAGAGTTTCTCTGTATTTGGGCCAGTTGGTTTTCCGAGGGTAACGGCAAATAGGTTGGCAAAGGGGTCGCTACCCATGTTACAGACAATGAGGTTAGTATTTATAATATATTCAAAAAGTTGCTCACCCCTATTGTTTATATCCGAGCTACCCCATATGGTGTGACGTGCCTCCCTGCTTCTTCGATCAGATTCTCTAGGTTATCACCAGGGAGAGGCCCCGTGTGATCGTGGGAGAGATATGCCGATGCTAACCAGAATGATTGGATGTAGTCTCCAGTTTTTCAGCAGTGATATCCCGATCGCTGAAATTAAGGAGTAAATAAGCATTAGCATTGCTGTGTCTTCTCTTCAAGATTATGTCATCCTTCCTCAAATTATGGAAATAATAATTATATCCATCAGGTCCATCCAACTTAAACTTTTTTTCATCTGAAAAGACATCGTTATGCCAATCTCGACTCCACTTGATGTGACTTATTGCAAAATCAAATCGCTGACTTTTGCGTGCTGCGTTCAATGGTGGTTTCTTTTTCATTTTTTATGTCTCTCAGCTCTCAGTATCGCCCGTTGATCCTGACTTCTTGTTGCTCTGAGTATTCCTCCTTTCCGGTTTGGCCTATTTCCTCCTTCGGTAATGAATAGTTGTTGTTTCTATGAAATTATTTTTTGAACTAGGGCCCCTGGTACTCTTAAAGCATTTATATTTGATTCGATTTAAACAGTATTCAGGGATATTACACTGTAACTCATATCTTCAGTTTGACTAGCATTGCAGAGACATATGCACAACCGTAGAATACTGTATGTATTTTTCGTTGATTTTAGGGCCTCTTTTGACGATATAGACAAACTCCTTGGTTTAAGCTCTTTATACACTGTCTTGTCTCCTAAGGAAGCATGCTAGGCGGCTTAGACTAGAAAACGTGGATACATGCAGATTCTGTGAGGACCTGCAAGCCGATTAAGACTTAACAAAGATATTGTGTGAGTGCGTGTGAATTGCACGTAATCGTAGAAGTATCCCCAGGAATGGCGATCGGCGCTTTTTCTTGGTGCCTAATGCTGTATACGATTGTATACCCCTTTTTAATCTAACCTTAGCTCTATAGAGAGGGTGGCGACGGTGTAGAGGTTAGTGTGTTGGCTTGTTACGCGTGCCGTGCAAATTCAATCCCCATGGGGAACAGCAACATACGCCACCAAATCTCCAGCCTGTAATGGACCGTTACCGAAAAAAAAATAATCTGGTTCTATGGCACGTTGCAAGGACGATGGCCAGCGACAATAGCCTGATTTTTTTGGATAGTAAGCCAATTAATTGCACATAGAGGGTAAGCTCCAGTCCAGCTTTATACCATCAGAGGCATTTGTCTATATTCTACACGTGGCTATGCAGATCTTTCGACAATCGAAAACGCTTAATAAAATCCGCATTGTCCTAAGTATTTACTGCATTCCATTGTGGTGTACTATTGATAGGGCGGTCAAGCCGACACAATTTACCTCCGAAGGGCAGTACCAGCTAATATCCGGTACCTACCACTGTTGTCAGATCTGCTTTGTCACTAGACATGTGATGTCACTTGTCCACCTAAGTTTTGATCTCTCGATTGCCTATAGCTTAAACATGAGTTTGCATGTAGCTATTGGTAGTGGACCTTTTGCAGGCAAAATGGGTAATGCAGAACCGTATGGCAATACGAGAAAGCCAATTGGGAAAAACTAAACGGTTTCTTTAAGAGTTTTAACTGGTCGCTGTGCTTCCTCGACAGTGACGTGGATGCTGCTGGTATGGTATCAAACATAAGTAATCGCGTGGTGTGACTCGAGCTGCAAAGAGGCTATCAGGTTAAAAGAGCTAAGCTTTCGATCATTCAAAGCCAACCCATATGAGGAAAGCCGAAAAAAGTTTAAACGAGCCAGAAATGACTGCAATGCCCACATTAATCGTGTCAAATTCTCCTATGATCAAAAGTTGAGGCAAAAAATACTACAAAGTCCCACGGGGACGGGTAGTAAAAACTTTTGGTCATTTGTTAAAAACATCAAGAATTCGGCCTCGTCATCTATGCCGTCACTCATTTACAACGACATTCCAGCTGTCAGCTCTACAGATAAGGCCCATCTGCTTGCTGCTCACTTTGCGGTCAGCTCAACGCTTCCATATTGTGCTTTGTCTCCCCCTGTACTCGAGCGCGTAGAATTCTTTATGGGACCAATTCACTTTCGCATTCGTACAGTGGCTAGAGTACTTCAAGATCTTGACGTTCACAAATCCGCTGGTCCAGATGGTATTTCCCCTATTGTTCTGAAGAGGTGTTCTTCTTCGCTGGCAAAACCATTGCGTAAGCTTTTCCATCTGCCCTATTCTTCAGGACTCTTCCCGGGAAGGTGGAAAACAGCATTTGTCCAGCCTGTACCAAAAAAAGGCGAACCTTCTTCTCCCTCCTCCTAACCGACCAATTGCACTTACGTCCCTTCTTTCTAAGGTCATGGAAACGCTGATAAACCGTCAGCTAATGAAATATCTTGAAACTTCTTAATGACCGGCAGTATGGTTTTCGCAGCAACAGGTCCACTGGTGATTTGATGACATATCTGACCGAAAAGTGGAACCAATCTCTTCATCAGGGTGGTGAAAGTAAGATTGTTGCGCTTGATATTTCAAAGGCATTTGACAGAGTTTGGCACTAAGCCCTCTTGTCGAAAATGCGTGCATTTGGAATCGATGATACCTTTCTTCAATGGATTAGAAACTGCCTTTCGGACCGTTCAATTCAAGTTATTTTGGACGGTTTCAAGTCTGCAACTCACCAAATAAATGCTGGTGTTCCCCATGGTTCTGTTTTGTCTCCGATTCTCTTTCTCATTTTTATAAATGATCTCTTGTCTACTACCTCTAATCCAGTCCACTCCTTTGCCGATGACAGTACCCTCAGCTTCTCATATTCGTTTCTTGGTTCACGCCCCTCATCTTCGGGTGTGGAAGTGGAACGGCAACGTATGTTAAGCTCATTGAATTCCGATCTCGACAGCATAACTCAGTGGGGTGTAAAACGCAATGCTGTCTTCTGTCATTAAAGCAAAACCCTAACACCATGCCATTGTCCATGAATGGCACTTGCATCGTTGAAACCGAACGGCTTTCCATTCTCTGTTAATGACAACCTTCGTTGGAATGACCACATATTCGATGTCGCCAAGAACGCTGCGAAATGCCTAGGCTTCCTTAAGCGCTGCAAGAAATATTTCACCTCTTCTGATCTGGCTACTACATATTTATAAGGCGTTTATCCGCCCAAAACTTGAGTACAATGCCCATATCTGGTCTGGTGCACCAATTACTTATTTGGAGCTACTTGACAGGATCCAAAAACGCGCGATAATACTCATTGGTGGCTGTAATATTGCGTGATCCCTTGACTCTATTAGTCATCGTCGCAATGTCTCTTGTCTCTCGTTATTTTCACCATATGTGCTCAAACGAAATAGCCAGTTGCATTCCACCCCTAGAACATTTCAACCGCAATACCCACCATCCAAGGAATGCGCATTAGTTTACCCTTAAGCCTGTATTCGGACGTACAGTGAAATATAAGGAATCTTTCCTTAGCCGTACAACACGAATATGGAATGCTCTTCCCCGCTCCATTTTTCCTACACATTATAAACATACATCGGCATCTCTCCCTATCTTCTAACCCTAATTTCCTTAACGCCCGCGCTGTGTAGCTAATCCATTATAAAAAAAAAGAAGTTATCTGCGAACATTAGAGCAAGGATTTTTGATAATTTTAGTTTAATCCCCACCTTTAACATTTATGTATAATAAAAATTATAACGTACTTAGTATGGAGCCTTGTTTTACGCCGATCGCAGGCTTAAAACTTTTTTATGACGTGTGGACTATTTGGAAAAGGCTAACTTGAACCATGCCCTTGTTGGCTTTATATAAAATATAAAGAACGGCGATCGTAACACCTTTGAAAATTTGTTTAATGGTCTTGTAGAGTACTTGTTTGGTGGAAATCCACGAATGGAGAACCCCTTCTGGCACGGACTACAGTTCGCTTGAGCACGTGTTCTTTCAATGCCCATTGGGCCGCACACAACGACAGATTCTGATAACAGAACTAGGAAGAACACCGACACCATACAATCTAGTGGCGTACAGGCTAGTGTCAGGTAGGTAGAGTTAGGTAGAGGTGGCGGTTCGGCCTGAACCCAAGTAGCACTATGTTGTGCCTTTTTGTTACCACGACTCGTGTGACCTATGTTGTAGTGATTGTAGAGGATGTGTTGCTATATCCAACCTGTGGAGTTGAGAAAACGGAAAAGATTTTGTATCTCTTTGCCCGATATATCGCTAAGGTCGTCGAAGAATGGTTGATTCAGTGCCCACAGTCTGGCTCTTGCAAGTGCCAGACATTTGCAGAGGAAATGGAATAGAGTTTCTCATTTCCTGTTATGTTACTATGCCCTTGAACACAGAGTAGTGTAACCCTGAAACATTCGCCCAGTCGGGCAAGCTGGTTCCGGCACTCCTGCACCAGTTTAGAGGATATGGTAGCCGAGTCAATAGCGTTGGCTAGTTTGAACTGCAGTATGCATTTTTTTTTTAAATTATGTACGTTGAACTGATACGCCTGGAAACGAAAATAAGTCAAATTCGTGAGGCGGCGAGCGTATTAAATACAATTCAAGACACAACTACAGCATCGGCGAGCCTCCCGGTTCCGAATCACATCGTCACCGAGTCCAATGAAAAGCTGGTGTTGTTGCATTTGTGTGATCCAGAAGTGTTCAGGTATGCCTCTCTTTCACAATTGTATAGGAACGTTAATTGATATCGCTTCAAGTCGGTCCCATTTTTTTTTTGAAATAAGTTATTTGACATTAAGGCTTCCCAGGATCTTTCCATGAACAAATTATGATAAAGCAGATTGCAATCAATCGTTTGCTCACGTACATCTTGAGATGCAGAACGCATTTTCTGTCCCTTGTAACATACAGCTGCGAGTGCCTATATGTATACCATCTTTGTTATTAAACAATTTGTGTTAATTTATCTTTTAAACTACTCTTTGTATTGAAGTATATGCTTCGGGATCTGTTTAACTTTCTAAAACCTTAGAAACTTTCTTAAAATGACAAACGAGTATTAACTGCCGGCAATAATCCAATTAAAGTCGTACAAAAACTTTACCGCACCCTCTGTTTACATGTTTTCCAAGGTTAAATCATTCAATCAACTTGAATGTATCTTTTTTTCTTTAATTGCTCAATAAATAAAATTTTAATTAATAAATAAACGAAAACAATTTTCTTTGTCGTTTTCAGGTGCAGGCGAATCGGGAAAATCCACAATTGTGAGGCAGATGAAAATTATCCACGAAACGGGATACTCACAAGAAGAATGCGAACAATATCGTCGTGTGGTATACAGCAACACAATTCAGAGTCTCATGGCAATTATACGAGCGATGGGACGCCTCAAGATCGATTTCGCTGACCCATCCAAAACGGTACGGGCATGTCGACATGCATTCTATAAATGCATAGCTAATATTTTTTTTTTTCACTCTGTAACAGGAAATCGCACGTCAGTTTTTCACATATGCCTCCGCTGCCGAGGAGGGAATACTCATTCCAGAGATAGTTGTTCTCATGAAGAAGCTTTGGGCGGATGCTGGAGTTCAGCAGTCCTTTTCGAGGTTATTATTGAAAACATTTGAACGGCTAAGCAACCTTAGAAGATATTGAAACATTTTTTCTCTCTAATGTAGATCTCGGGAATATCAACTCAACGATTCGGCGTCGTTTTATTTAAACTCTCTGGATAGGATTTCGCAGCCCAACTACATTCCATTGCAAGAAGATGTGCTACGTACGAGAGTTAAAACTACTGGCATTGTGGAAACGCATTTCTCCTGCAAAGGATTGCATTTTAAGTGAGTTAGTTGGTTTTTGGGGGGAAACTGGTTTAGAAGTAGAGATTGTTATCTTATAATGTGTGTGCTTTCTTTTTAGAATGTTTGACGTCGGTGGCCAACGATCAGAAAGAAAGAAGTGGATTCATTGCTTTGAAGGTGTAACGGCGATCATCTTCTGCGTAGCTCTTTCAGGTAAGTTACCTCACTTATTTTAAGTCTAACACTTATGAATACTTTGTCGAGTGCTGGAAGGATTAAAAACTTCGTTTCGAAAATTTGGTAATTGCCCGGGCTCAAAACTTTTCCTCCACTGGTTAGGCATTTGATCGCCTCTCATCAGTTTGGAGATGAGCATAATGAGCGGTTTGGACCCGATGTCTTCCATCTTTTTTCAGAACTCAGAAGGTATCTCGTCCGGCCCAACTGCTTTTCGGTTTTCTGACTACTTTACCGCCTTCCTAACTTCTTCGACAGTAATGTCGGGTACTTCTGAAGTGTCAGGAACGGCTCTCGGAAAATATATCCACAATACTGCTGCCACCAGTGTAGTATTTTTTCTTTAACCACAAGAAGCAGCCCTTGAGCACTGTTGATGAACTTTGGAGAACGGATTTCCAGAGCATTTCTCCTTCTCTGAGCGGCTATTTCGAAAATGGTTGTGCCTCTGTTCACACTAGCGGAACAGCTTTAAGATGTTAAATGTGTCGCTAGGCGGATGCTTAAATTGCCTAGATGTGATTTTTCTCCTCAGTCGCTTTTACGACAAGCGCTGTTTATCCGTGTGCGCTGTGGTGATATTCTTAATCCGTCCCGACTCGGGGAAAAAACCTGAAAAAAGTATATTTTTCAAATGTCCCTAGAAACTGCGCAGTATTTCTCTGGTCAAGTTTATTTTACCAACAGATCCTTAAAACCCGAATAAGGAAAGTTATTTAACCAAGGAGTCATTGGAACCCTTGAAAATGTCCTTGAAACCCGAAAAAGACATATTTACAAAATGTCATTAGAAACCACGCCAGTATTTCTTTGCCCAAGGTTGTTTAACTAAGAGGTAATTGCATTTTCAACAGTTTTCAAAGCCCTTGAAGGGTATTTTTTCAAAATTCCCTTAGAATTTTCCGCACAGTATTTTTGTGTTCAAGATTATTATTTTAATTCAAATATTAACTAATTATGTAATAAAGCAACAAACAAACGCCATTGCCATACACACTGCTTGCTATTGCAAAGATCAGCGACATACTCCCAAATATTCAGTGCACCCGATTTAAATTACGAACTTTCGTAAATTAGAACTCATTCTTTGTGAAGGCGCTGTGTACTGGGCGTTTGATTGAAATGAATTTTCAACTGACATGGGCACCACACATCAGGTACTCAACTCATTCACATTTTTCAGCTGAGTCTAATTAGTTGAGTACACCAAACGAAATTGAATGTCTCAAATATAGTTTTAAGCCATTCATGCAGACCTCTATCGAACAAATTAGCCTCAAGAAAATGTGAACTTAAATTGTTGGAAGAAAGACATCTACAATGTCTGAGCTGACATTATTTACATACTTATTTTCCTTAAGTCTTTGCAAAGTCTTGACTCGGAATCCGTACATAAAAAGATCAACCTGCATTAAGAGTTGATTTCTGCTAATTTGTATATTTTGTCCACTGGTGCTCCCAAAGAGGCAAATGTTCTGACACAAAGTGGCAATGGATATGTATAGCCTATACAATCAGGTACTACTTAGAGCTATTGACGCCATCCTCTAGAAGCTATTAGTTGATATGTTTAGCCCAAAGGGTAGTCTTTTGAATTGGTAGTGTCCCTCATTTGTGGAAAATGCTGTTACTGGTCGAACTCGTCATGTCCAAAGTTGAAAAGTATTTTGCATTACCCAATTTATCTACCGCTAGCCTCCATTTTTCTTGACCATTCTTGCTTTTCTTTGGTACAATTAGTAGTGGCGAGTTGTACGGACTCGTTGATGGTTCTACTATGTCCTCTTGTACCAGGTCTGAGACTTGTTTGTTTATTTCTTCTAGGTGCGAATGTGGTAGTCTGTAGTTTTTTATGTACGTTGGGTTGCTGTCCTTCATTGTTATACGTTGTTCATAGAAGTTCACGGATATTGTTTCTCCTTCAACGTGGAATACATCCTGGAATTCTTCACATATTTTCCAAATCATTTCTGATTCTGAATTACAAGCCTTCTCGATCTTGATTTCTTTTTTCAGTTTTTCTATTCGTTCAGATTGGTTTTTGTCATTCTTGCACGCTAGTATTTTAAAGTTCTTAAGCGGTTGAATTCCAATTGTGACATTTTCAATGGTCACCGTGCTTTCCTTTGTGTTCATCATCCTTATATGCTTTACACCTTGTGCTGGTATTATGGTGTTGGCAACAAGCACTCCCTTTTTTATTTCTTTTCCATTAAATACGCTGTCTTCTTTGAGTTCCATTTCTACTACTTGGATAACTTCTGATCTTGGTGGTAGTGTCAACTTTCCTATACTCTTCATGTCCATGTTCATTGGCAGAATTATCTCCTCTTGATCCGTGTTCACCGTTAAGGCATACGTTTCGTAGTCTATTTTACAGTTGTACGTCCTCAGAAAGTCTCTTCCTAGTATTCCGTCCGTTGGTATATTCATGTCATCATTTACAATGTGAAATTGATGCTTTAGTGTTCTATCTGCTATCAATAGCTCTAATTCAGATGTACCTTGAGAAAATATCGTTTTGCATGTTATGCTATTTATCTCACATACCTTGTTTTCATTACTTCTGTTGCCAAGTTATTTTTACAGACAGAAATATCCGCGCCTGTATCCACCAGAAAGGTGAATATTCCCCTTACTTTCTTTATTTTTAAGCTAACAAAATTTGTGAAGTTATTCCCTCTATCAATGTTTAAAACCTTCTGAAACTTGCTCTTCCCCGAGTCTGTTGCCCGGGCGACCCATGTTTTCCGACCTATTACTGTATTGTTGATTTTCCCGTGGTTGGCTGTTACACGGGAAATTTCTTCTACCCCTGTTGTTGCTGTTCTGGGGTCTGTGTGAGCGGTTGTGACCATGACTATAGTTGCCCTGACCATGGCGTGGGTTGAAGCTGAAATTCGCACGTTGTCTTCGGTATCCCCCTCTCATGTTCGCTCCGAAGTGCATGCCATTGTTTTGAGTGAGTGTGGCTTCTACTTCCTGAGCAACTTGTATGGCTTCACTAAGCTTTGCTACCCTAGCCGCCTGGACCACTGTTTTTACGGTTTCATTTAGCCCATTCTTAAAGGCGTTTAGCCCCAACTGGTCATTCAGTGCGACTATCATTTCCTTGTTTGCTTCGCTCTGAGTTGATATCTGAACGTCGTTTAGCTGTGCCACCAAGGCTTCTTTTTTCTGCATATGTGCTTATGCTTGCGTTGCCCTGATATGTCCTAGCTAGTTCATTATGAATTTTCAGTGGGTTCGTCTTTGGTCTGTATAGGTTGGTTAGGGTTGCCTTTAGTGCTTTTGTTGTGTCTCGTTTCGTTTCTGCTAGCAGCTTGTGTTTTACTTTGTCAGCTAGTTTGGTCGTTAGTATAAAAGTTATTAGTTTTTTCTTTTCGTTTTCGTCAGTCAGTGTGTCACTGTACATTTCAATTAAGCCTAAGAAGTTGGATAGCTTCTTTTGGTCCCCATCGAATTCCTGCACCAGCTTTACAGCTGTTAAGATGTCGAACCTCGTCATTACTAATGTCTATTTTAATCTTTTTAGCTTTTTTTGTTTTAGTAATTTTTCTATCTCCTCAACTATTCCGAGGAAGTATTTTCTTGTTTCTTCCACTTCTTCTTCGTCTAGTTCTACCCTGATTTCATCCCAATTTTTTTCAATTTCTAGCTTTGTTCTAGTGATGTAATCTCCTGAATATTCCCTGTTCGGATTTTTCTGTAGGTTCGTGCGTATATCTAAAAGAGGTTTGAATTGTTCCATACTTTATCGTACATTTTTCTTTATTTTATATTATTATTTGCTTATACATTATTAGTAGCTGTTCATCTTAAATAAAATCAAAATTACTAATAATATTATAACTATGTTTTCCTGTATAGTGCTGCCGATTATGCTGGTCCCACTCAGGTTGTTGTTAATTACCTCGTCTTTTGTCTGTTTCTGTCCCATTGTTGTGTTCGTTTAATCCTCTTAGCTGTTTTATCAGCTCACTCTTTTAGTTCCTGTCGGTCGTGATGGGGATTACCCTGTGCAGCTCTGCTCGTTGCTGCCGGCGTTGTACCTGTTTCCCTGCTCTACTCCTTCGTGTTTTCTCCTCGGGTTTGGGGGTTTCTTGACAACACAATGTCAATGTGTCTTTCACCCTCTCTATATCCCATTTTCAGTCCAACTATGCTTGTCAAAAATGTGGAATAATTAGAGAAAATATAGAAAGAAAAACCTGAATAAATAGCATAATGTACTTACAGGCGCTGGCCTGCCCAAAGAAAAAAAAAATCAAAAAAATAAATACAAACTGGATGAACTGAAACTCGTGGCTTCAATGGCACAGTGAAAGAGTGCTCCCCTGAGAAGCAGCTCGTCCTAGGTTCAAATCCCAGTGGAAGTAAAAATGGATTTTCGGGATACAAGGAAAAAACAGACCAGTACCATAGAAAAAGGAGTCTGATGATCGGTTGTGGCAGACCGTGAAACAGCGCTGTAACTCCAGCCGTCCACTTCACGTGGTAGCAATTGTAAGAATTATGGTTGTTCATTCAAAACAACGCAAAGGAAATTGATGTAAACAAAACCAAAAACGGGAAAATTGTGAGATACCACATACAAAACCAAGTTAAATGCTTTGGATGTTAGGTGTGTTTGGTCGGTCGCTTCTTCGCTGGAATCTAATTTTTTATTGTAGCGAAGATGGCAGGATCGCCATGTGGAGTTCTTTGTTTCTTTGACTTGGTGCTACTTCACCATGGAGCCTACCGCCCTAAGCCGTATAAAGCGCGGCCCTCTCTTTCGTGCTGTATAAAGCGCAGCTCGCTGAAATAAAGGCAATTTACTGCCACAATAATGTAAAGAGTCAAGAAGTGTGTTCAAGACTGATTTTATTACCGAAAATCCGGTCTATTTATACAACAATTCTTAATGCTAAATTATGCTATTCTAAGCAACAATCATTCCAATGTTCGATTCATAACTTACTATACAACATATGAATCTGATCCAGTTGACCCATATAATACGTGGTGCGTGCAATGGATGAAAATGTAAACAATAGCAAACACATGAACTTACGCGAATCTCTTCGTAGCATGAATCACTGTCGATACCGATTGAATGCCATGTGACACCTCCCGGGTATGTGGAGCGATACAATGTTACATAATGTTTTCTCGTATTCTGTGTGCTTGCATTGCATCACACTACACCAAGCCCAGCTACTAAATGTGATCTCGTCAGTAAATTGGAGCAGATTACAATTATGTTTTCAACTGAGAAGGCATAAGAAATGCACCAAACCTATTCAGAGGCTTCGGCGATAGAATTTTGTATCTTTAAATGAATAACCACAGCTTTTTTGTGATATCAAACACATTTTCCTTGCAGGATACGACTTGGTTCTAGCAGAAGACGAAGAGATGAATAGAATGATTGAGTCGCTCAAACTCTTCGATTCTATCTGTAATTCTAAATGGTTTGTGGAGACATCAATAATACTTTTCCTGAATAAAAAAGATTTGTTCGAAGAGAAGATACCAAGATCACCTTTGACGATATGTTTCCCAGAATACACAGGTAAGCAATTCATATTATATTTATTGCCAAATACAATAAAAATATCCCTTTAAAGGCTCCAACACATTCGAGGAAGCTTCCAATTACATTAGAATGAAATTCGAAAACCTCAACAAACGGAAAGACCAGAAAGAAATTTACACGCATCTAACCTGCGCCACCGATACACATAACATTCAATTTGTTTTCGATGCTGTTACAGACGTTATCATTAAGAACAATCTTAAAGATTGTGGATTATTTTAAATTATTTTCCGTTCCTAGATCTTAAATTCTCTACTCTATCTCTCTACGTTCAACATTTCCTTAACATTTCTGAGGCCAACCACTCAACCTATTCACAGGGAAAAAAAATAATTATAATTTAAACTAACATTTTCAATAAGCACAAACTAAATCTAATATCTTAGTTGTATAAAATTAATATACACAATTTAGTAGATAACAAGTAAACTCTATTATAACTTAGAATGAGAACAAACAAAATGAAACGATTGTGACAATTACTAAAATGCCTTTTCCTTGTATTCAATAAGAGATCTACATATATATTTTTACATAGTGTATCAACATAAATGTCTGCAACGCAGATGCAAAATGGCTTTCAAGACTGAGAAGTTGCAGCACAAACTCATGCCATAATAACAAAAATAAAATCATTTTTCTATGAGATGATTTTTGTAGTTTTGGTTTTTTTTCTTATGCTTCGGTTTGTAAACGTGCATACATGACTTTAAATGATACGCACAATATTTTGTTTAATTGAGTAAATGAACCGTACTTTGCTTCAAATTGTGTGGCTATGCCCATAGTTGACATAAATCTGTCTGATAATCTGACTTAGAGCCTCAGTAATGTGTGTAAATTGGTATACATTTTTTAGTTTGCTAATCGAGGAAGGTTGTGTTGAAGCTACAAGGCTTGAGATCGTGAAACATCCATTCCACTAAACTTTAGAGAATCATTTCAAAGCACTAACTTAATCCGCACATCAATTCGGAGAAACTAGAAACAATTCCATGAAATTAAATTTATATAAGCAACTTTTTTCCTGAGACATTTTGACAAATTTTAAAGTTACTGATTTTGATATGAGTTAAAATAAACGTATTAGGTCATATTTATATGAATGTATGTAGACATAAGTGCTTTATCAATGACAAGATACATTTTGAAAAATGCTTATTATATTTGAAAACAATAAACGTAATGCAACAATTGATTTTTGTCTAACTATAATTATTATGTACTTGTAAAATTTAAGTTATAGGTTAATGTACAAAAGTAAATACAAATATTAAAAAAAAACATGCTTTTTAAAAACTAGCAACAATGTGGTTTTTTTCATCAGGGCAAACAGCAAACAAATTTCTATAGTGGTGGAGTAATGTGGGTTGGATCAGGGAGCTGGATGAATCGATAATCAACGTACAGTGTGTCTTCCGGCCCGGCAGATCGACAATAGAATAGATCTTCACACTAATCAAATCCTGGAAAAGAATGAATCTCAAGGCGAGATCCAATATCTTTTTATCGGCTTTAAAGTCACATATGATAGCATTCATTGTCAGGAGCTCTACTTGGCGACGGCCGAATTTGGGACCCCGGCAAAACTGATCTAGCTGTGTCGCGTGACGCTGGAAAACGTGGTGCAGTATGGAAACAATTCTTCCGAACTATTCCAAACCTGCAACGGATTTCGGCAAGAAGATGCGCTGACATGGGATTTCTTCAATCTTGTTCAGAAGGAGGTAGTGTGCAGTTCACGAGTCAACACCGAAGTCCCTATCTTCAACAGCTCCGTCAAACTACTGGGATTCGCTGACGATATCGACATCTTCGGCTGATCCCAGCGTGCCGTGTAATCAGCAAACGAACCGACAACTCTCAATTGCGTCGATCGGTTTTGCTTCTGGAATTGTGTAACTAAAACGATAGAGAAATGGATTATTGTGAAAAAATGTGAATTTCGTGAATACATCATACTTTGGCAGTTGGCTATTGTTTTCTTCTGCAATCGACGATCGATAGAAGTCGATCATCTTTCAATTACCGACACTCACAATAGGGGCCAGAGGCGTTCATGTCGATTGAAGAATATACTAAATGCTTTCAGCAAACAAAGAATCATCTGTCCACCGACTAGGACTATTGTCAATGTTGGTAGCAGCAACTTCAATGTAGTAAGGGAGTTACCTACTTCGGAGAAAATATCAACATCAAGAATGACACCTCCTAACACGAGAAGCAGGAAAGGAGAGCTAATAGGCCGTTCGCGTACTTTATGTGTAAAAAAATGAAAACTGTCAAATCTCCAAAATCGAGAGAGAATCCTATTATTTCAAGGAAAAGTACGCGAACGCTTTTGCGTAGAAAGAAGAAAAACTTCAAAGTTAACTTGAAAAGAAGCAGCTGCTTTTTTTTGCTGACAAGCTCGTAGGATTTCATCATTTAATAGTTTTCATGTTTTTACAAGCTGAAATTCTGTGTGAAGAAAAATGACCGAAAGTACATTTTTCATTCGTTCATGTTTTTACCATTTTCTCCCTACGCAAACGCGTTTGTGTAGTTTCGCAAGAAAATTTTCATAAATTTACCTTTGCATATATGTAAGTACGCGAACGGACCTAATATTGGGTTCTTTCAAAGGAAAAATGTTCCGGCGGATATTTGGCCCTGTGTGCGAGTAGCGCGAATATATGATAAGATACAACCACGACTGTATGAGCTTTAACAATATGTGGATATAGTCCGAATAGCTGAAACACCGCGACTACATTGACTCGGCCACGTCCACTACCAGCCCACAGGTTAGAGACGACAAGGAATACGAATACCGAACCACCATTTTAAAGACCAAGCCATCGCGGATGCCAGAGCGCTTGGTTGAAGCTCTTTTTGTAAAATATCAGTGATTGTAGTTGTTTTCTGTTGGCCTTTTTGTTTCGTTTTATTTCTTCTATTTGCATTTAAATCCATAGCTCTTTCATCCGGGGGTACGCATTATCAGAATTCAAAAGCAATTCAGTTAAATACGATTCGTCGAAATCTGAAGATAGCCGATTGGATTGCATGGTTTTTTTGATTTGCGATGATCCTGTTTTCTTTTTGTGAATCACCGCATTCCTCCTCATTTCGTGTGTTGATGCAAGAAGCCAATCCGAATCGCTTTGCATCTGAAGAACCTACAACCGACACACTCATAGCATAAATGTTGATGACTGCTTCTTCGATGGGGGAATATTTATATTCTTTGTAAGGACCTCCCCCGGTTGCATTTTTAGCTTGAGGTTCTCGGACATCTTCTTTCTGATGTTTTTTTGTCACTCTAAACCCTAATAGAGAATGATGCCTCTAAAATTGCATCATCAAATAGGGATGTTTTAGAACACCCTGTCGATGACGACACGACATCTGTCAAAGGGATAGAGTCGGTAATCATCGACTCTGAAATGGGGGAACCTGAAGAGAACTTGTCTCAACTCAGTGACTCTATTTCAGAATCCAGCACCATATGCAACAGCATATTATCGGATGAAAGACATCCCGATATAGAGGACGTACCTAAGACAGTCGGCAATGTGGCACGGACTGAGTCTGAGTACGTTAGGTTCACACCATCTGAACAGCGCAGATTTAAGCGCGCGCAGAAGAAGGGGAGCACCATTGAGCAGGCCCGTCTCTATGCGATCCAAAAGATGGAAAACAAGGGTCCCGAGGTGAAGCGAATGCGATCCGAGGATAATACCCCGCCTCAATCCGAAGCGAAGCGAGGTCGCACTGGGAAGACAACCGTCGACAAAGTCTCGTATAGCAATATAACGAGCTATGTAAGACTGGGTGTTGTACCGGTGGACATCGATCGTAATCCTCTCTCCAACGAACAAATGGGTTCGATACAGGAGAGGATTATGGATATCACGATCGAACAGCGTGATGAGGAGGTTAAACCAGCCTTCCGCGGTACTACGTTCAAAGCCGGATGGCTCATGATCGTATGTGCAGACGCCACCACTGCAGAGTGGATGAAGGCAACCTTCGCCAAGCTAAAAGAGAAATGCGGGTTAGAGGTGATGCTTGTGGGAGAGGAAAATTTTCCAAAACCACATGTCATCAGAGGGTTCTTCCCGCAGAGTACCGGCGTAGCTAGCGAAAGGATCCTAGCCCTATTAGATGGCCAAAACAAAGAACTGAACACGAGAACGTGGAGGGTTCTGCAAAGATCGGATGAGCGAGACATCGCACATATGGTCTTTGCCATAAACGACAGCACCATGAGGAGACTCGTGGAGCTAAAGGGTATGGTCTCTTTCCGATTCGGACAGACCAAACTTATCCTAAAAAGTGCTGACAAGACGGCCACACAGGGCCCTAAAGATCAAAAACAGCACGTTTTGGATAAGAAGAATGTCACAGCTCACGGCAGCACCGCAACTGACCCAAGTGGGGCCAGCACCAGCGCTGCCGCTAAGGCTGCAGCTTCAAGTATGGTAACAACTGTGCCAGAAAAAGAAGCTACCAGCGCGAAGTCAAGCGCAGCCAGAGAAAGCCAAACACGATTCAGGCCTAAGCTAGGTATGGATCGTAAGAAAGCACTGGCACAAGAAGGACACAAAAACAAAAGTCCTAGAGGCAGACAAAGTGGTCCTCCTCAACAGGGTATCGTACGTAGGAGAGGTGATAACAAGCCCAATAGAGTACGAAACCCTGAATACAGACGCAAATGACCACCCGTCTCAGCGTTTTGCAGGCCAACCTGCACAGGGCTATGGGTGCATCGGACACCTTTAGCCAGCGATGTGCCGAAGGGAACATTGCTATTGGACTAATCCAGGAACCTTGGGCAACCAATGGTAAGATATCCGGATTAAATTGTAAACACAGAGAGCTAATTTTCGCCAAAGGTCCTTTCAGACCAAGGGCGGCTATCTCTATTAAGAAAGATATAAAATTTTCTCTCATTCCAGGTTTCACAACTAGGGACCTGGTGGCGGTCCTAATAGAGCGCCACAAAGGCCGAGAGCTGCATAAATTTGTATGCGCATCGGCGTACTTTCCTGGAGACACGGATGCAGTGCCTCCCTTACCAGTACAGGAACTTGTCCGATACTGTGAGGACCAGAAAGTACATATACTAATCGGCTGCGACGCAAACGCACATAACACCATCTGGGGCAGCCGAGATACAAATAACAGAGGTGAGTCGTTATTAGAATATCTATATAGCAATAACCTCGTTTTTCTAAACAAGGGAAATAGTCCTACATTTAGAAATTCTATAAGAGAAGAAGTTTTAGACCTTACTATATCATCTCCTTTTATGAAGGATATTATAGAGGGATGGCACGTGTCTGGCGAGGCATCTCTATCGGATCATATGCACATCCGTTTCGAGATAAGATGCAATGCCGAACACGCGTCAGTCCGTTATGACAACAGACTGACTAATTGGAGAACTTACCGCGAAAATCTTGCGGTCAGATCTGACATGCTGCCAGAAGCACCATCAAATACAATTGATGCAGATGCTGCGCAATGTCAAATAAATGATATTATTCTTACCTCATTCAAAAAAAAAAGCAAGGTTAAAAGAACCGTGGTTAAAAGGTGTGTACCATGGTGGAACGATAACCTTGAGTCTATTCGAAAGAGGGTGAGAAAGCTTTTTAACGAAGCTAAACGCACCGGCACATGGGAACAATATAAATCCATGCTGACCATATACAACTTAGAGTTGCGCAGATCCAAAAGAGCCTCATGGCGTGTAAACTGTGAGAAGATAGAAAAACTTCCAGAGGTGGCACGCCTCCAAAGGGCCCTGTCAACGGATCAAGAAAAAGGCATGGGATTGTTAATTAAATCAGATGGTTCAATCACACGCGACCGGGAAGAAACGCTGAAAACTTTGCTTCAGGCTCACTTCCCAGGTTCTCACACGATGGTCATTACAGACGACCATACAGCGGAGGTCTCAATTCCAAGAAACCTCAGCAGAATTCATAGTTTATCCGGAACACTTTTTACTCCGGATAAGGTTAAATGGGCAATTAACTCATTTAAACCATTCAAGGCATCAGGTACAGACGGTATTTTTCCAGCCCTCATTCAAAATGGAATAGAATTTTTACTACCATCCATGATTGCCTTATTTAGGTTCAGCTTCAACTGGGGGTATATACCAGTTACCTGGAGGGAGGTAAACGTAGTATTTATACCTAAACCGGGAAACAAGCCGAGAGAATTACCTAAATCATATCGTCCGATAAGCCTGACATCGTTTTTTTTTGAAAACAATGGAAAGGATTATTGACATTCACATTAGAGAATGCATATCAAAAAGCATGCCTCTGCACCCTCACCAATATGCGTACCAAAAGGGCAAATCCACGGAAGGCGCTCTGTTAAGACTAACTACAGAGATAAAAAACGCCTACCGTTGCAAAGAGATCGCACTTTGTGCCTTTCTGGACATAGAGGGTGCTTTCGACAACACTGGATATGAATCCATATCAAATGCTTTGTACCATAGAAATATAGATAAACCAACTATTATATGGATTAAAGCGATGCTGGAAAGTCGCAAAATAACTTCCTCGTCAGGAACGACCTCAGTATCAGTAACAGCCGTAAGGGGCTGCCCACAAGGGGGAGTACTCTCACCCCTTCTGTGGTCATTGGTCATCGATGACCTGCTACACAAGATGAGCAGTTTGGGCTACACCACAATTGGGTACACCGATGATATTGTCATCATAGTTAGGGGCAAAGACTCAATAGGAGTCACATCAAAAATGAAAAATGCTCTAAAGACAGCCATAGACTGGTGCATTAAGGAAAATCTTTCCATAAATCCCAGCAAAGCCGTCATCGTTCCTTTCACTAAAAGGAGGAAATTAGACCTAGGCCTAATCACAATAAACGACACGGTCGTAGAGTATTCCGACGAAGTCAAGTATCTTGGAGTAATCCTGGACAAGAGACTTAACTGGAACTCTCACATAAACAACAAAATCAGTAAAGCTAATAGAGCTTTATGGGCCTGTCGTCGCACATATGGTAGAACCTGGGGAATCTCTCCAAAGATCGTCCACTGGATCTACACAGTGATGATAAGACCCATCATAACATACGCCTCCATAGTATGGTGGACAAAATCCACACAAAAGGTCGCAATAGAGAAGCTCAAAAAGGTACAACGGCTTGCGTGCCTTGGTATCTCCGGAGCCATGCGTACCTGTCCAACAGCTGCCATAGAGGCAATAACAGGAATTATACCCCTACACATATACGTCCAAAAAGTGGCGATCCGCAGTGCAATAAGTCTAATACAGCTAAACGAGATAAGTCTTAATGATCATCCGGAACTTAAGACCCTGCTCGATGAACTGCCAGAACTTAACATGAACTGCGCGGTCACAGACCGCATTCAAAAAACACTATGCTTCAACAAACGGTTCTCCACGGAGATACCCAAAAGAGAAGCATGGGTTAGCAATAACCCACCAAACAGCCATAACGGCATAAAGTGGTATACGGATGGTTCTAAAATGGAAACGGGGGTAGGAGCGGGAATATACGGACCACACAAACGCTTTACGATACCCATGGGAAAAAGTCCCAGCGTATTTCAAGCGGAGCTCCACGCCATTCAAGAATGCGCCAGCCACATTATCTTATCTGGCATAAAAGGTGCAACCATCCATATTTTCACGGACAGTCAAGCAGCTATAAACGCCCTTAGCTCGTATACCATTGACTCCAAATCAGTCATGTACTGCTTCAATACCCTACAATTACTCGGAGCAAGAAACAAGACCAAATTATGGTGGGTTCCGGGTCATGTCGGGGTAGAAGGTAACGAAAAGGCCGACGAACTGGCCAGAAAAGGTTCAGAAACACCTTTCATAGGTCCCGAACCTTTCTGCTGCACCCCTAGATCAGCAGCAACGGCAGCAATTAAAAGCTGGGAACATAGAAAATGTATCTATCATTGGGATAACATCCCAGGTCTAAGGCAGGCCAAACGAGCCATTCGGCCCTTCAATCATAATGCCAGCAAATGTCTAAACCTAAGCAGGCATGATATCAAAAACCTAGTAGGTTACCTTACTGGTCACCACGGTTTAAGATATCATCTACACAAAATGAGAATAGCAGATTCTCCTGAGTGCCGACTCTGTCTTGAAGAGGACGAGTCAGCTGAACACATTTTATGTGAATGCCCAGCCCTTAATGGAATTAGAAAGAAGATCTTTCTCAGGGAACAATTGAGCCCCGAGGACATAAAGAATTCTTCTACTGGTAAAATTGTCCGCTTTACACGGAAAGTGGAAATTTTACTAGTTTAAAATTTTTCTGGCCCATACGGTACAAAAGATCTTTTAGGTCGAAGTACCCCCCCTTTTATAAATCGCCTTGGCGAGCCAGAATTTAAAAAAAAAAAAAAAAAAAAAAAAACCCTAATTTGGAATTAAAAATTAAACATACGTCTAAAATATGATACTTACCTTTTTCCACTCAAATACAGACTTCATGGATGGCCCAACAATGTTCTTTTTTTTCTCCAAGGCTCTCCAAAAGCTGTTCACTTCCTCTTTTTTTCTTTGTGTATATCGATTTGCTATATCCGGATATTTTTCCATATGATTTACTTATAATTATCTGCATCTGTTTTGTATTTGTAACGTTTGACCTTCATCAAAGCTAACTGCATTATTTTTCTAAATATTTGTCAGAAAAAAACTTATATTGCTGCTCTTTAGCTAAAGTTCCCAAACTAAATGGTAGCGGAATATTTCGGGGAAAATTACGGCAATATTTCCATCGGATATTCATTCACGATACCTATTTTTTCCGACGGAATTTTTTGTTCCCTTTCGAAAATTGTTCACGATACCTATTTTGTGAAAAAGGGAAACATTTCGGAGGAAATATTATTCCCGATAGGGGTGGTAGTGTTCAGTGGTATTTAGATAAGACAAAAAGCATACTGAATGAAGGCGATTTCTAACTCCACATGTGTTTCATATGCGTTACTGCATGCATTCTTGTTGCACGTCTAATCAAGGCATTAGGCTGGCAAGATCCTTATGTCCTGCCACCTTACAGCAATATACTTATGCTTATCCACTTGCCAAGTCTTGAAAAGGGACGGTCCTATCTTTGCTATTATTTTTTACATAAACTTATTGATGGTATTAGTTGTCTGCACATCTTCTCTTTTATCAACTTTGGGACAATTTTTTTTTTCTCATTCTCATTACGTTAACTAATTTATTCAATATTAATAAACTGTTTTTTAGAAACTAAATACATTATGTTTAATTAAATTGATTGTTTTTATTATTCCTTTAAATTTTAAGCTAGTCAGTTAGCAAATCTTAATAAATAAATGTACGAAACTAATTATATCGCCATCATATTATAGGTATCATTAGTATGTACGGGCTAAAAGTGACCGATGAAGAACGTTCCTGGGTCTCACTAGACTTTTCACCCGGACTGTAAAAAAGTTTGCGGAGCTTTTGAAATTTATATTTGAAAGCTCAGCAGTCAGTAAAATTAAAGTTATCAACATGCTTTAAACGCTTTCCATTTTTGCATGACGCAATTATGGCATACATTGGAAAACATTATCCGCTTTGAAACTGACGGGAGAGCAGAGCGCATTTAACACGAAGCAAGCGAAAGTTAGGTGAAGTGAATTAGTGAAGTCATCTTGCACACTATAAGAAAAAAACTTGTTCAATCTAGTTTGCCGGTTTCTATTTTGTTAAATTTAATTTGTTTTTTGTCCGATATTATTACGAAAATGCTGTCAGCTAGAGTAGCTCCATCCCTCGCAAAATACGCCCAGATGCGGTATGCTTGCTATCAGCCCTTTTTGATGCAATCCATATCGGTGGTGAAGCTATCATCATACTCGGATAAAATGGAATTAAATCGACTTTCTGGAAACAGCGGTAACTAAATGGAAATTTTACTCATCAACTCAACATACATTTTAAATATTTGCTTCCAGTTGACTACACAACGACCCCCAAGCTTGTGAATTTTATCTCCAACAGATCGTATTCAAATCAGCCATCACTCCCGACCAAAAGTGAGATTGAGAAGGTGTTCTTCAAGGTAACCGTTGTTATTTGGGATCTCATTTGGAAGATAACGTTGTGGACCTGGGCGATGCTAAAAAAGCATTTCATCTTTAACCCTACAGTCCAAGCGTATTGGAAAACATTTAATCAAAAACTTGAAGACGCCAGAAAAAACTAATATCGGATTTTATTTATTTTGTTGCATGTTGACTTTTTTTAGAAATGTTCACTATTGAAGTTATTTGTTGCAAACATCTTAAACACGGAGAGTAGTAGAAAACAAGTCTGACCTAAGACCAGCAATTGTAAATATGTGAATAAATGAAAAACGAAAATAAAATCAAGTACTCAGAGTACTCAGACTCGGTAACGTTCCATTGTACCAGTATTTATTACCTACAACTTTAAGAGACAATTCTTTCCAACCAAACTTACTTCGAATGAATATCGAGTTAAATATAGCAAAATGCAATTCTTAAACTACTCAAGCAATGTTCTTAGATAAGCTCTTATTTTATTGCGAGCTTCAACCAACGCAGGCGGATCTTGTGGGATAGGTTCGTACATATTGGCACAATGTGCAGTTCCTGGAAAATAAAAAGGTCAGCTCGTCTGTACGAAAAATAAACAAAGCCTACCTTTAATATATATCGTTGGCGTATTTGGATTTGAGGATGAAGTCAATCCCAAGGCATGCCATGGGTCAATGGAACCATGGACATACAAAACATTTGTTGTGTTCGGGTTTAATGCTCCATAGAAGTTATTCGTCTGTCCCACGACTTCTTGCAAGTAATTCGAATCCATTCTTAGACAAGGAATAACCATATAGAATGCAATTTGAATTTAAAATTATTTTACCAACTTGGTTGAGTAGATATCCATGCATTGTTTGATAAAAAAGTCGACTGGAAATCGATCACCAAAAAGGCCTTCCTTTTTGTTCGAAGTCTGATAAAAACCGAATTCATTGCAAGTTTGATAGGTCCACTGTCGAGAAGCCTTCTCCTCATCCCAAGTTGTGTTTTGCATGTCAGCAATCATCTTGTCATACTTGTAGTCCAGACACTTCTCTTTGTTTTCCACCAACATGAGTTGATTTACTGCGGCAAGACGTTGTACTGGAGTTCCAATAGTAGTGTTCAACATTACATCGCAAATCTAATGAAAATGTTTCAAGATCAAAGATCAAACAGTTTTGATAACTCAAACCTCATCGATGGTCATGGTAGCGTGAGGAGTATTATCCTTGTTGTATTGTACAACACCAGCAAAGTTCCCAGCGATGTTTTCGAATAGATTCGAAATATCCAAGTCGTTGTTGATGGATTTCTCCACTGGATCACAAAGTCTAAAGAAATTAAAGTAAATAAATAACGAAGAAGCAATGAGGACTAAAAAAGGATTTTGTATTGTGACAGATTCTTCCAAATAAAACGACTTAAGAGAAGATGAATAAAGCTGTAATCAAGGGTTCTTCAAAAATGTTCCTGACAAGTTCAAACGGCGTCATGTACAACTTTTAACCATCGTGAATGTAAATGTGTGAATGTGATGTGTGTTTGTTGGGGTCGTTGACTCTCTACTAAATTGTTAAATTGCAGTAAAGTTATCAGTAGGTTATTTATAAATAAACCCACTTATAAATATGTATAAAACTGTTCATATGATTTTATTTATATACTCACTGAAACTTTTCATTATTTATATACTCACTGAAACTTTTCATTAATTTCACGTTGTCCAATCATGTGTCTCAGCAAAATCTCCAATTGCAGAAACGATCTACGAACCGCCGTAACACAATCATTCGAATATGATCCCAATGAATCTTGAACAACCTCAAAGTATTCTTTGAAGTCTACCTCAGCCAACAAGGGCCCACTCGAGCTTATTGCACCATGGATAAACTGGGGATACTTTTCGCGTGCCCACGCAGCCAATGAGCCAGGGTATGATCCACCGAAACCAATCCATTTTTGGGATTCTTCTAGTTGATATTCAGCTTTCATGTGAGCCACGAAATTGGCTAAATCAGAAAGGGCCTGTTCTGATGTGAGATATTGTAGATTATCAGTAGACATATCTCTGCAATGTTATGTACATAATATACGGATTTTTTAATGTATTTCTCCAACACTTAATACGTATTTCGAAACTTACACAGTTGGCTGACTTTGACCATAGAAGCGGTGTTCCAACGAAAAACACAATGCATTAAACTCAGAAGCGTATTTAATCCAAGCTCCGCTGGTCATCCATTTGATGGTGGCCTTGCCTTCGCCGCCAATCATTAAGAAAATGGGTCCACCAGGTTTGTAGTATTCATCGTTGACGAAATACCTCTAAGAATTGAAATTATTGTAAAAAAAACAAGACTGATGAATTTCGAACTTACTTGTTTCCAAAGGGGATACTCTGATGGATTTATGTGGTCACGAATTTGGTTAAACCATTTCTCGGAAGGCTCTCGACCACGGTGGACAAGAGGAATCTTGCTAGGTTCACCAACAAATCCGTTAGAGAATAATCTTTTCCCACTGGAATTCTGAATGAAGCATACTAGCAGTATAAAGATGAAATAACGCATAGTTTGCGATCGGTTTCTCAAACACAAAGAATTGTTGACAACTAATCTGGCACCGCTATATAGAACAACAGTGAACTGAAAACGGGGTGAGTGTTGACAGTATTTAAAGTGTATTTTAAAGCCGCCCTTTAACCTTTTTAAACAATTTTTAAACAAGTAGTAGAAAACATAAACGAACGAGAACAACCACCAAGCGAGGCTATGTCAAATTTTCAATTAAATTTTGCTCAGCCTAGGCAAAATTATTATACTCCAACTGTACTTGTATAATCTAAATCCAGATTCGCTATCAGATCACTAATGTTGCTCAGTCAAGAGATCAAGCCAACAATAAAAATTGAGTGCATCTATTTGCAATCACAATGCTCAATCTCAAACTGAAACTGTAATTTCATGATCTTAAAGGGGCCCTTACACGGTCAATCGGTCGACATCATCCATCGTGTATGTGTGGATTGACGTTACCCCTTACACAGTTCAATCGATTGAAGTAAATTTTTTATTTTTTGTGCGTTTTCTTGGTGTACGGATGTGCGATGAGTGAAACGAACGATTGTATTGCATATATTGCTCTTGCAATATATTCTTGAATTGTACTGCAAGATGCACACGGATATTCGCTGTCTTTAATGAAACTAATTTCATTAAAATACCAAAGAGTTGGTTCACTGAAATTATCAACACCGGATCCGCTTTTGTTTAATTCATTTAAACGTTTTAGCTCGCACCGAAAATTCGTTCTCAACGTATTTATTTTTCTGGTGACATCCGCTTTTTGTGCATCAGGATACTTTTCTTTATACTTTTGCAGTAAAACTTCATAATGTTGCATTTTTTTGTTTCGATCGCAATAATCTTTTCCTTTGACATACCATAAACTCGGTAATGACCGATAGGTTTCAATTAATTCCGATACAAATGCTCGGTCTTCATCGTCCTTCAATTTCCGCTAGCGCCAGACATGTTTTTGCTTCCGTGACACGAGACACAATGAAGTAATTACGTCAATCCAACCCTTACACATATCAATCAGCATGACGTTCATCGTGCAAAATATAACTTGCTTTGATTTTCGTCATCAGACTTCACCAAATGTGTGTGACTCATACACATACATTTTCACAAACACATGCTAGTGATTGATGTCATTCGATTGACCGTTTAAGGGCCCCTTAAGGTCCCCGACCAACAGGGCTTTTTCCTTTTTGACAGATGACAGTTTCCAAATGTAAACAAACTCTTCTGAAGGGTAAACAAACAAAATAGTAGAGTACCGGCACTAGTTGTCAGCAATTTATTTTGTTGTGCTACAAATGTAAACAAACTCTTATGGAGGGAAATAATTGGCATTGTAATAGGAGGGAGAAAAGTTCTCTTTATCTGCAAAATTTCAGGTGATGGGGAAGGAGCTGTAGCTTCGTGGGAGTTAAGAGTTAAAGGCAGGCTTTTTGAAGATAAAAGTAATCCAAATACCAAAATATAGAGATAATTCTCATAATTTTTCAAATCGCTGGTCATTGAACTTGACAAATATGAACCCGGTAATCATCTCGCAGAGATTTTGCGCTTGTGCGAAAGAAAACAAGCGTAACCTCCTTCTTTGGCGTTCGCTTTTTATGCTTCATGTAACTTGAAAAATCAATTACGCCACGTCGAATCAATCGGTTCTCGTTCGATCTCCGAAATTGAAGGACGTAAGGCGTGGTTAGTACTTAGATGGGGGACCGCATATTGTTGGCATCTCTTGCGAACGTCTGACAAACATCCAAGAGTATCAAATTGTCATGAGAAGCTTCTCAAATTTGCCGTTCGGATTCGGCGTAAAACTGTAGGTCCCCTCTACTTCGCATGAAAGTGGTTGGAGAAGATAGGTTCTAGGCCCTGTATGAGTCGTTAAGGCCGAATATATATGTATGTATGTAACTTGAAAAAAGAAAGAACTTTTAGTCTAAGCGAAACTAAACGCGCGTCAGCTTTTTCCTTCTTGCTTATCTTTTTTAGTGTTTCTTTGGTAAACTGAAACTTGGTTTAAAGTTCTGAGTCTTGGTTTTAGGTTCTCTAAATTTAGTTTTGATGTCATACGGCTTCTAAAACGTTAACGAAAGCGAAGTAGAAAACGAAAGGAATTGCATGA
Organism: Portevinia maculata; assembly: GCA_949715645.1. NCBI lineage: Eukaryota > Metazoa > Arthropoda > Insecta > Diptera > Syrphidae > Portevinia > Portevinia maculata. Next base: position 98,310,133 of record OX454527.1, on the reverse strand, counting down.
ATAGTTTTACGGAGTTCGTGGATAGCCTGGTTTCTATCAGCAGCTGAAAAATAAATTTCTTCTAACTCTCGATACAGGCCGTCCACATTTTGAGTTTGAGAGCCTCTCGCAAAGTCTGTATACCGATTCGAAACGAGCTTTTTCATCTCTATTATTAGTGGATCACTTTGACCAAGCTTCGAATGCCGCATTCTTGTCACCAAGCACTGCTTTAGCTTCATCTGTCCACCACCATGTTTCGTTGGTTTGGCTCTACCCAAGCAAGTTCGTTGTAAGGAATTCCACATATCTTGTGCTCTGCAGTGTCTCACCCTAAACTTCGTTGATGATGTGATTGAGATAATATGCATGTTTGCGATAAATGATTCCTCTTTCTCTTTGTCCATATTGCACCATTTGATTTTCGCAGACACTATTGTTTGTTTAGTTTTGTTCTTAACCGCCGCCACAAAAATGTCTGTCAGGAGGAGCCTGTGTTGCTGGGTGATTGCCTCCCTAAGGATTATTTTGCAATTTTTAACCCTAGGCTACATGAAAAGTGTTACCAAAAGGTAACCAGTCTGGGTTTATTTCCGCCACTGCTCTAAGTGACCAGGTCCCGGCTTTGTTTGACGAACATGATATTTTGAACGATAAGATCGTTTGACTTGCACATGTGTAGGAAAGCCTCATCCGGAGTGATGTTGTGAACACCTACGCAGAATGCATCCTTTTCTCCACACCTCACCTTGCATCACAAGTGTGAGAGATACCCAACGATCACTGAACTTTAAAATGGTCAAGACCCTGCCAAGTGGCACTGCCGCAAGCATGATACCGGTTCCGTTCCTACCCTTTTCCGTCACGTAGTAGAACATCTTGAATTAAGTAAAAAATTTGTTTTTTGTTTCCATCATCTGTTGCGCACAATTTAAGTTTTCTTAAATCCTCTCTCTGAGCAGGCGACCGTTGTTTTGAAATCGGCTATACACATGCACAATAGGTTTTCCATCACATCCACATACAATATACAACTTCAATCGTAAGATACAAAGTTTTTTTTCATAATAATTTTAAAAAGGAGTCCGGACTTGAACTTGAACAGAAGTTTGTATAATTTTGTTGTAATGCTGATTAACTTTTTGTGACCAGCTTTTCTTTTTCGTGATAATGACTTACTTTGTTAGGTTTGATTCCATTTTTAATGAAGTCATCGTATTGCAACTTTGATGGAATATGTAGGTAAGTCGAGGTTCGTCTCTAATAACATATTTTGGTCTATTTGCTAAGGCGGGACATTTTGGCACGCACTGAGGACAGCAGGACAGACTGCTTAAAAGCGGGACTGTCCCGCCGTAGACGTATGGTCACTTTATTCAAATCTGATATTAGCTTCAATTTCCGTCCGTCTATTATAGTTGGGCCTGAAGTGGGAACCAAACGTAGATTACTTGACCGGTGATTAAGTTTGCTTAAGTTCATTATGGGCACTGGGTCGTGTGACAGAAATTTAGTCGGCTTTTCGTTCGGTTTTGACATAAGGTTAATCCCACTTAAGTCTATTATGGTTGGGTCCTTAAGCTCATGTAAAAGCCGCTCCATTTTGTTAAGTTTGGCACGGAGATCGCTTTTTCAGTGGCGTATGTTTTCGGTGGCTAAATAAGTGCAACTCCGAGCGGGGCACTGAGCTGTCAAAAAAAGAACTGTGTTACTTTTTTAGCTCGGAGCGCTCTGAGCACAAAATTTGTATTGCTTTTTTATCTCTGAGCTAGCTTAGGGCTCGCTCGATGAGCTCGAATAAAAATGACCGAGCACATCGAGCGAAAAGCTGAGCGCGGCTGACTTCATTCGTTATTTTGTGCTTTTTCCATAGTTTATTTACTAGAAATTATAATTTAAATGGAACAATCCTTGACAAACACCAATTTCAGAAGCAATCCTGACTATTTTGAAAATTAATAGAAAACAAATTATCTAATGACAGTTCAGTGCCCAATTCTGTTTCTTAATTAGCTCGGAGCGCTCAGATTATGTTCAGCTCGGAGCGAGCTCTGATCGCTCGGGCCCCGCTCGAGGCTAAAAAAGAAAAACGAGTATGGATGTAAAAGCGTTGGCATATTGACGAAAAGATTTCATGGGCCACCTGGTGGATAAAAATGGAATGTGTGGAGACCTGTAGCAGTTTGACGACTGTTTATTTTATATAGGATTAGACTATGTGAACAAAATTTTTTTTATTATTTAATATTATACAGGTTTAAATGAAAAATTATATGTTGTTATACTTTAATGCGAAGCGAAAAACGCACAGGATGTGGGTAAGTTTTTCATAATGTAGGGAAGGCCAAAAAAAGAACGATCACCTAAATCGCTTTCACAAATCACATTTGTTTGATTACTAGCTACAATAACCACTGAGCCACTACGCCTACATATAACTCCCTCCTCACTGCAACATTACTGGTTCGATTGATCTAGATATATTTTCGCAAATCTCGATTTCGAAACAAGATATACAGCTACTTGCACTTACACAACAAGTTATGAAATTGGTCACTTTTAAGTTTGAAGTTTCTCGATGGCTCAATACGTAACGTAAACAGCATGTGAATAGTTTATTCAAAAAGTGTATTTAGTGCTGTTATTTAGAAAAGTGTTTTCGTATCTTCGGTGATAATAATGCCTTGGTGATAATAACCCCTTTCGCAACAGGAAGCGCGACTCTGCAAGAGAAGCACGACCGCCTAGCACTACTTTTTTTAGGCAATAAATAGACCAAAAGTCGGCATTCACATAAATGCTGCATTCCTTTCTACACCAAAAAAAAGGAGTTAAAAGTTTAATTCAGAATTTTAATAGATTTCCTCCGAATAAAAGGCCACCTCTAGGCAAAAATTGAAAATCAATTTCCAAATAATAAGAAGTGAAATACATTTTTGATTTAGTGAAATAAAAGACGAAACCCGAGCCAGAGAATCCATTTAAAGTGATCCGTAAGCAACCGAACAAAAAAGAAAGCCGAAATTGAATCCTGTTCTCAACCTGAACTTCCAAAGAAACAACTTAATTCATATGTGGTAGGGAAGAGCTTTTTTCGTTGATTGTAACACTAATTATGTTTAGCGGACGAAATCAAAAAGCAAAAATGTCAGGAGGATAACTTTGTATTGAGATCTGCACGCTTACCCGTTTCCAACTTCCATATCTACAAGATATACCCAGACCCATCCCGTCGTCTGAACACCATTCAAGTAGTTATACAGCTTTCATCACCGGCCACAAAGCATACCAGCGAAGCAGAAGTCGCCTGTGCCCATAAAATGTCCATCTTGCACAACCAACAGGAAAATTAAATTCAAATCGAATTTATTTCACACGGATACATTCAAATTAAGGAATTGCCCACTGAAAAGAAATCACCGTTGAGGTGCAGTATCAGGAAGTGGACTCGAGATATTAAGAACCAAATAATGAAGTCTGTATTCCACAAGAACGATGAGGAATACATGTTCACTTAATCAAACGGTGATCACTTTTTCTGTATATATTTAATTTGCACGATTTTGATTTAATTGGGTCGGCAGGTTTTTTTTTTTAAATTTTATTAAATAAACGGATTACGTACTTTTTGTATCGGATTTTTTTTTTTGAATAAACAATTACAGTTTAAGCGAAAGGGGTAGACTACGAGAGAGTGTCCAACGATTATGAGAATGCAGAAGACGAAGGTTTGGATTCGATTTGGGATTTTCTGAGTGTAGAGATGACCTAGTTCAGAGATGTGATGAAATTATATTGAACACTAAACTTAACATGGTAATCGACTAAATTCTAAATAAGTTAATAGCCCTAACTTACATTGAAAGATCATTTTGTTACTCGAGATCAAGTTGGAATCAAAACGGAGCAATAATATAGCAAGGTAACTCGACAATTAACGAACTTCAGTGTGGCAATAGGTATCGTTTTAACGTTGTAGTGTTACACTTTACAAGGCAGATCCTGGGTGAACGAAATTCTGTAGTACTTTATGTAGCAAAACGATTGGATCTTAGCGTCTCTGAGACTCAAACAATTTTTGTGAAACACCCATCTGTTACAAAGGTGAGAAGTTAGTTTCCTACATAATCTGTGATTTTTTTCTATTGATCAATTTGAATGCAGATTAAGGAAGTCCTCCACTACCTTCTCAATGAAATAACCCTAGTTCCGCGGATTTTGTGCCACAGTCTCATGACAACCAGTAAACGCTTCAAGGAACTTAAGGCAGTTGTATGTCGTCCAAATTCCCTCGCCATGGTCTGCAAAAGCAAACGAGAGTATGGAAACATTGAAAACATTGAATTAGGATGAGTTAAAGACCTAATACTATTCCAAAAAAAAATCAATCCGGTTTTATATTCGATAGGGCACGAAAAATTTAAGATCTGGGAACAAAATCTGAAAAGCCCAATCGAAAACGACATTAATTTTCATACTAATTGGAGCCGAAAAATGTCGTTTTGCGGACCCTCCATAAGTCATTCACTCCGTTTGCGGTTGTAAAACCTTGGTCAACGACAATACTGATTTTTTTTTAAATTGTACTACGTTGCCGACACATGGATCGAAGTTAATTTTGGCTTTCAGAATTCTGGTAACACTGTCAAATGACGTTTAGTAAATAAACAAATAATCGCCGTTTTATGAAATTGAAACCGCAAAAACGGCTTAATTGCTCTTTTCGTATCAAATATCTTACGGTTCTTAAAATGAACTATACGTTATATTAAATAAAATATCTATAATTAAGCGAGGTGCACCATTGTTTAACAATATACATATTAACAAAAAATAGTGCAATCCCAACATGCCTCGCACAAAGGTATCAAAGAATTCAAAACGCAATCGAGATGCAGCTATTCGAGAAGAAAAAATTCGTGAATTCGATTCCACACGCGATCAATACATCAATTCTCTAGACATGCAGATAAAACAGGACATTTTAGAAATCGATACCGAAATTGCTATGATGAAGTCACGTATTCCACGGAAAATGCTCGCAATGAAGATGGGTGATTTGATAAGCATGGTAAATTTAAAAACAATCTGCACTATTTCTACAACAAAAGCCGAATAATTTTGCCCTTAGAACTTAAAAACATTCTCCGAGTTAAAAATTATGCCGATCTTTGCTCCTTTTCAGGCGACAGCCAGTCAAGATTCCCTACTAAATCAAACTTCTCTGTTGCCTTCTTCAATGAAATCTAGAGACGATGAAGGTAAGCTATTCAGTTCAGATATTTCTCTCTTTCATCTAGTTATTGGATTTATTATTTCGATCATAAAGGGTACCTTACAGAAGACAGCAGAGGAAGTGGAATTGATAATGGTCTTTCGAAAATACATACGTGCTCAAACGCATCCCGTATGCCGGGTCCACTAAGTTCGGCTAAAGCTAACAGGAAACGAAGAAGTCGATCTGCATGCGGCTATCATTCAAGTGCACTTAAACCAAAGCCTTCCGCTGAACGAAGCCATCAATCAAGACAGAAGATGCGTACTCCCATGGTATCAAGACAAAAAGCGATAAGTGCTGACCGAAATTTATACCCATACAAGGATTTGTCCAGCAGTCCACATGCGTTAATCAGATGGCCAAAACCAGGCGAGATGGTGATGTCTATGACCGGGAGCCCAGTTGTCGCCCAAGTGTACGTGCTACCTTCTTAAGCGCATTTGCAAATATTTTAATTAATTTTTTGTAGTATGCCAGGGCAATATGCCAATGTGAACATCCCAATTCGAGATGGAGTTCTATCGCTACAGCCAAAGAAACTTCAGAATGTAGATCCCGAACTCTTGCATAGAATAGATCAGGAAACGTTAACTCAGATCAAACTACTGCAGTCGAATTTGGAACTGATAATGAGTTACGCGGGCAAAGCAGACAATATTTGATATTGCATGCAGCATTTTTTTAGAAAAGTTTATGTTACTTTTATTTAAAATTAGGAAACAAATTATTGTTTTAAAAAGTGATTGCGCTTGTAATAATATCTATTAAAATTTTCTACAATTGTTTAAAAATTCCTCAAAGTTGCTGATTCTTCGCCATTTAACTTAAGCATCGTTTTTCAACCTGGGGGTCGCGATCTAAAACTAGATCAAATGAGAACAGAAACGCACAGCTTCCGGTCATAAGTTCTCCTCAGCTGTGAAATTTCCAATAGATAATCCTAGTGTTTTCCATTGAACTTCGAGTTTTGAGCGAACATTGCCATCAATATTTTGTCTGATGTCGATTTGATCACAATTCGAACTTGTTTCATGTTATTCTTTTATTTTTTTTATTTATATGCGTGTACCTATATGTAACATTAAACTATAATACAATATTACATGCGGAAAAGATGTATCAGTTGACGACGTACTGATTCGAATTTTCAAATTTGACAAATTTCTCTCACTTTTGTCCTACCTCAAAACTAAGTGCAGAAAATCTTGTTCTAAACTGAGGTGGGATTCTGCAACGTTTTCGTGTGAACGAACGATTTGCTTCATGTAACATCAAAAACGAATAAATTTTCGTTTGTGGGAAAAAAAGCAAACACTTTTTCTTTGACATTTTCACTTTTTTTGCTTCATGTCACGCTAAACAAAACGTACGCTACCCGAGGCAAGGTTTGTCTTGTTATAATATGCGTATATTGAAATTCTAGTTGAAAGCATCTTTTTTTTAGATTAGACAAAAGCGCCTTTAAGTACGTTTTGGACGACATTATCCTTGGTCAACGAACGCGAAAAACGTTCGTCCCTTCTATATTAAAGCTATGTTCAACGCTAGAGGTACTGGCTAGTGGATGGCGGGAACGATCTTATTTATCCTCTCAATCCGAGCACACTGTCGAAGATACTACGCAAATGTATTAATGCGAGCGAAGATATTTTCTGGCCGCAATGGATAAAATGGCCCTCACAACTGGAAGAAAACGCAACCAACAGTTACTTTTTCAAAAATGGCATCTTACAGTGTTTATTATAATTTGTGAAACTATGTTTAGTGTTCTTTATTCATTGGCTTCAGTTTCCTAAGATTTGGAATATTTGTTTGTAGCGCAATTTTTGCTTCGTTTTTGGAGTGTTTTTAACCCATATGTGCTCAACTTATTTTTTTTTAATCAAAATAACAGTTTTATTTAATAATATGGTTTAATGTAGGTCTAAAAGGCATCTCTAATAGAAATCAGGATACCATTTTTATTATTTTTGGAAATAAGGAAGGCTGAGCACCGCCTTGAGCAATAAAAAACATTTGTAAATTTTTATATTTATCAGGAAATCAATCTTTATTTATGAATGAAAAGCAAAAAAAAAAAACAGTATGGCATCCAACATCACATTTGCTGCAATTTTTTATTGTATTTTTGTGGCATTCAGCGCACCTTATTTGAGTGGGGCTTGAAGTTATCAAGTGACCTTTCCCATCTAAGCGTTTATCGTTTGGACTTGTCTCCTTTTAGTTGCCTTTACTGGACGGCCTATGAATCGCTTGGATACGTGGATACGGCCTTGGATACGTTGTTGTAATTTCACTTATGAATGCCAAAAAATCCAGATGACCTTTTTCTTGACCATCTGGAGTAAGTCGGTAAAGTTGAAAGGCGTTATTTATTGATGTATTGAAAGGCCACATTATAAGCTGCAGTACCACTTCTTGCGGTTGATACTAATCCGATAACAACCTAAATTCTGGTCAGGTTAGGTTAGGTTTATGTGGCTGTCGGCAGAAGCGTTCTAAGGTACCGAAGAAAGTGACCGAATTTGACTCAACGGCAGCAGCATGTAAACAAACCAAGTTCAAAGAGTGATTGGAGCAGGGTATAAATTCAGCTTTGGGGTTTATGTCTTTTACTCTTTTTACAGCCAAGACAACAGTATTGTCATATGTTTGACCTCTGCAATCCATTATATCGAGACCATCAGCTTTTAGCTTACTTAAAGTCATGTCAGAAATGCCTTCAGCCGTTTTGTTCTTTGTTTCGATAAAATCAATAAAACATTCCACTAACCACTAGTACTACTTTCTGATTTTCAATTTTAAGATAACGCATAGTACTTGTCTGGTTTGATCTTTGTGTGATACATCTGGGGTGCTATCGAATATAAGGGAATAATTATTAGGGCTTTTTAACTTGACAGAAAATTCGTTGACAAATGTTATCTCCAAAAATATTAATGAACTCGTTTTGAATTTGTGGTGACATATAAGTTATAGTTCTTCCACCAATATTTATTCGTGAAATATGTTCTCGAAGTACGGTAATTTGTGAGTAGGTGATCAGTTCTAAAAAGTTGCCCCTATTACCTACCACTGGTAATTTCTTCTCTGTGGCCACGAAAAGCCAAAATCTGATTCGTGAGGAATTTAATAATATCGACCATTTTAGTAAGATTTTTTTTGTTTCTTTGGCTACGATATTTTTCTGTCTTTTATCAATTGTCTTTCCTGTTCGAAGTCTGGCCTCTAACTTCTTAAATTTGCAAATGTTTTGGTTGTGTTGGGGACTTGATTCATGCCTGGCTACTTTGGGATTTATTTTTTGCCAGTTATTAAAAACATCATATGAGCAAAACTGTGATACGTTGTTTTTATCCGGATTTTCAGACAAATGGCAGCAAAAGCTAAATAATGGCAATTTAGAAGGAGAATAAGCCATCTTAGAACTTAATACTTTTTCGCCGTTAGTCAATGGCCGATAAAACCTTTCTTTTGTTAGCCGCCTCGTCGTCGTTCCTGTCGGTGCAGCAGAAACCGTGCCGCTTACATGCTGTACTACTTCTGGACCGTGTTGCACAAGTATCAATCTCATATTTTCATCTATGTCAATAGGCCTTTTTCTCATATCATCTAAATTTTTAGCTGATTCCAATGCTTTATCAGTCTCAGTGTCAATTGGCGCGTTCAATTTGCAAGTCAACTGCAAGTTCACTACTAATTAAATGTCTATCACTTGCCAAACGATGGTCACGTGAGTTATTTGATCAATGAGAAAAGGTAAAATAGTAGTCACTAGTAGTTGATGACAACTTCGAACTATATTTGGATTTTGTTGTTTAGCAACACAAGGCATGTCTGATTACTTACTGTGAAGCAGGGGTAATGCTGGAAAATTTTGTAACTGAAAAAAGAATCTGTTTTGTAAATTGTGTATACCTATTTAAAAAATTAACCTGCCGCCCGGGCCCTGTCCCCCTTGCCCCCCCCCCCCCTTCATTATCTTCACAAAACAACGCACAGAATATAGGTCATACCAGCAATAATGTCAACGTTAAAAAATGTTTTTCTGAAAAAATAAAAAAAATATTTAACGAAACTTGGACGCTTTAAAATTGGGGCGTTGAGCGCATATGGGTAAGCTTAGGGCTCAAGTAAATAGTTAAACTTAAAGAAGCAAAAATACAATGACTATGTACAAGCAAATACAAATAACGGTTAAACCAATGTCATTCTCAACCACATGAAATTTGTATGGAATGATAGAGGCGGCTGATAGTAACGGGTAGTTTTATAAATAAAAAAAAATATTTGCAGGTACTGCTCTCGGTCACACCCCAAATCGATAAAAGAAAAATTACGGGACTTACATTGTTACACTAACTACTGATTAATCGCGGTTAAAAAAAAACGAAATAAAATACGCGATCGATACACAAAAGAATTTCTAGCCAACTGTCAAACAAGCGCGAAAAGTGCCAACAAAAATTATATGTTGGTCTACCGGTCGCTCAGCTGGGGTGGGTTCAACGAAAGCGCTAAGTTGCGCTCAGATTAGTGAACGCTTTGAAATTAGCGAACCTAAAAATAAAAGTTTGTGTGCTTCTTGACGTAGAGAAAAAAATATATTCCTCCGATAGTAGCACAATGGGCGCCACACAATTTTTGTTGGGAAATTATGAAACCTGAAAAGCCTGAAAACCTGAAAGAAAAGTGAAATTCCGACCACCGAAGAATCGAACTGAAAAGAAGGTTCCCGAACAAAGGAAAGACAGTTATTTTTTTTTGTACCACGTTATAAGTCCCCGTTGGGGCACGGCAAATTGCTTTTAATTAACGGAAATTTTGGGTTAGCACACAAAAGAAATAACGGAATTGCCGTTTGAATTAGCGCAAGATCGTGTTATCCCGAAATACAAAAATTATAATGACACGGTCGCGGGTCCCGTTCTTTACCGGGATTGTACGGAGCCCGATCCTACCGAGATCTATTTTTAATCTTTTTTCCTAATTACCACAAATCACTATACTTATCCCAGTTTATATATTTTTTTTTGTTTTATCCTTGTTATCCTTCCTAGTCGCCTGTTCCTCCTGAATAGGCTTTTGATTTTTGGTCCCGCTTAACAACTTCCTTCACACTCTATTCCCGATTCCTTATTTTCACAAATTTTTCTACTTCTCTTTTTTTTTTGTTTCCACTACCCTTCTCAATTGGTTACTTTTCCTTTTTTCTTTTTTCCAAAAACCACTAATTATCAAAGAAACGTCTATTTCCACGACTGGTCAACCAAGAAGTGATTTTCCAGATTTCTTTGTCCATAGACCGTCCGTCTGGTTTCCCAGACCGTCCGTCTGGTTTCACAGACCGCCCGTCTGGTTTCACAGACCGCCCGTCTGTATCCGCTCTCTCTGTTTGGGTATGGGACTCCTGCCCTTCACGTCACCTGTGGTGGTTGCTCCGCAAGGCTCCAAAAACGTGGACCCATGGCTGATGAGACCTCCACTTCTTCAGGCCGTGGGAACGCAGACCGATAAAAGAGGGAGTGTAAAAGGAGGGTCAAGGGAAAAAGAGAATGGCTCTTGTTGCGGGCAATTTGACCGCAACAAATCCCACCCTCACCTCCAAGGAAATGTGCTTGGTTTTCAAAGAACCCCAAGCCATTTCCAGAGGCTAAGGTAAACAACACTACAGCGGAAGGATTTTCCCATCATTGGCAAATCTGCCTGTCTAGACTTCCAAAAAAACCCAGTAAAGATATATTCCTTAAAAACTACATTAATTGGGGACTGGCTAGACTAGTCGTCGGCGGCTCTGTGATAGGGCTTAAGGTCCTTCACATGCCATGTGCCGCGATCTCTTTCGTTATCGTCGATCAAGGTATACGTCCACGGGGAAACGCTTTTCTTTATTTTAAACGGGCCGACAAATTTCGGCGCAAACTTCGCGGCATAATAGTTAGCGGCATCGGACAACGCGAAGTTTCTTCGCCATACAATCTCATTCGGGAGATATTGGACATCTCTCCGCCTGAGATTGTAAGCTTTCGCGAACTTCTTGGCTGCGGCAGTTAATTTTCTACCTATGTCTTCCCTAAGCTCGCTAAAGCAGTTCTCTACCGCGGTCCTCATGTCCCCAGTCGCTTCTAACTATACCCTGATCTTGACCTACGCTCTGACTACCTGAACCTTCTCTCCTACTAAGAGTGGCTGCTCTGTCGTCGTCGCCTAGCTCCCCGGGTTGATCGCTTGCGGGAGTTATAACCCGTCCGCAAGTAACCATCTCTCTTCCAAAATGTGCATAATACGGTGTTATGCCTAGCACGTCGTGCTGTGCGGTGCGTATTGCACACCCTACCTTCGCCAACTGCGAATCCCAACCTCGATGATTTTCCGAGACATACGCCCTCAGCGTTGTCTTGATTATTTGGTAAATGCGCTCCGCAGGATTAGTCTACGGATGGTAATGCGCTGTGTATTTGAGCTGTGACGCGTACGGCTGGCAAAGCGCTTTCAATTCCCTGCTCCGGAATTGTGGGCCGTTGTCACTACGACCACCGATGGAACGCCAAAAAGTAGGAAGACATTGTCTTCGAGTTCCCTACAGACTGCTTTAGCGGTAGCAGATCTCAACGCGAAAAGGAGTGGACATTTTGTAAAATAATCTACAACCGTCAAGATGTAAACGAAACCCCTACTGGACTTGGGAAGTGGGCCTACCAGATCTACACAAATCATTTCCCAAGGCCTCGAAATTCCAACCCTCTCCTTCATAAGACCAGCTGGTTTCTCATTCACCGGCTTCACCTGTTGGCAAACAGAACAACGTTTAACGTGCGATGTTATATCCCTCTTCATCTTCGGCCAATAGTATTTGGAACTTACTCTAGCGTAAGTTTTTCGGACCCCCATATGCCCCGCTAATGGACTATCATGACACTCGTATAGGATCGCTAATCTACCTGATTTCCCCACTACTAATTTCAATGCGTGGTGATCTTCATGGACCACGACATGGTGCGCTTTTACAAATTTAAAAAGTCGACCGTTGTCAACTCTCCACTCTCTGGATATGCCAGCGGGTTCGCTTCCACAGCTGTCATCATCTTCGCCACCCAAGGGTCCAAATCCGCATCTGAGATTTCGGCAACCACCGGAACTCCCCGCGATAACATGTCGGGAACGACATGCTCTTTCCCCTTTCTGTGGACGATCTCAAAATCGAACTGCTGAAGCCTAAGCGCCCAGCGTGCTAATCTACCCGACGGATCCTTAAGGTTACTTAACCATACCAAAGAGTAATGGTCAGTCACGACTGTGAACCGAATTCCTTCGATGTACGGTCGCAACTTCTCAATCGCCCATAGTACAGCCAAGCACTCCTTTTCAGTCGTCGAGTAGTTTCTTTCACATCGGTTGAGGGACCTACTTAGGTAGGAAACTACCTTCTCACCCTCCTCAAACTCTTGTGACAGTACGGCTCCGATACCAAAATCTGAGGCGTCGGTTTGCACCACGAAAGGTCGCTGAAAATCCGGACACGTCAGGATCGGTGCTGTCACTAAGCATTCCTCGCCTTTCGGAAGCTTTCCTCGCATTCTGCGGACCAAAGAAACTTCCTACTTTTCTTTAACAACTCTGTGACGTACTAACTCCGCAAAGTTGGGTACAAAGCGCCTGCACCAAGAAATAGTCCCTACAAAGCTCCTAACTTCCTTCACATTTTTCGGTGCAGGAATCCTAATCATGCTATCCACCTTTTCTGGGTCGACGTGAAGTCCATTCCTATCAACGACATAACCTAGGAATTTTAGAGACGACCGACAAAAGTTATACTTTTCCCGGCTAACCTTTAATCCCGCTCCACATAGTCGCTTAAAAACGTCCTCTAGTATCTCAAGATGTTGTTGAAACGAGTTGGTGACGATAATAATATCGTCTAAATACACGAAGACGTGTGGCTCGAGATCGGCACCATGAACGCTGTCGATAAATCTCTGCCACGTCGCCGGTGCGTTATGTAAGCCGAATGGCATTCGCTTGAACTGGAAGAGACCCCTATTTGGAACCGTGAAGGCTGTGAGCGGTCGGGATCCCTCCTCCATTGGGAACTGCCAGTAAGCTGACTTTATGTCTAACGACGTGAGATATTTCGCATCTCGAAGTTTGTCTAGGGTCGTTGATATATATGGTAGTGGATAAGCATCCCTATCTGTAATTTTATTAAGTTTCCTATAGTCGACACAAAACCGAAAGGACCCATCTTTTTTCCTGATAAGGACGATCGGAGATGCCCACGAACTGTTTGATTTCTCAATGACTCCCGCATTCAGCATCTCCTTCAGTTCCTTATCAATATGAACCTGCATTGCAGGCGAAACTGGGTAATACCTTTGTTTGATCGGTTCGGCCTACGTCCTAATTTTATGCTCAACTAATTGGGTACATCCTAAGCCCTCCGGCATAACCCTGAAAATGTTTTCAACCAACATTTCAAGTTGCCTCGCTTCCGTATCATCTAATTCTGATTTTTCCTTAATGATGGAAATAGAGCCAACCGCCTGCTGACTCGAAAAAACACGCCCGATCTCAAATCCGGGACTACGCCCGACAGTGGCCAAAAATCTGCACCTAAGATCATGACGTGTGGTAGAGCTGGTATAACCAAACACTCTAAGAAGACGGACTTATCCTGAACCACAATCGGTAGAGATACTACTCCCAAAACATGAATGCCCGCCCCATCTGCTGATGCTACTAAGCTAATCCTACTCTTTTGCAAAACTAACCCTAAGTGCTTTAGAATTTCCCACCCATCCCTACAGACAATGGTGCGTGAAGCACCGGAATCCAGCAGACCGAGAAACTGAATTCCGTAAATCGAAATATTTAAAAATGGCCTATTATCCTCTCCGTTTGCCTCCAAGGTAAAACCTAGGTGAATTTGAGAAGGGAACAGCTGGTCGCCAGACCCAGGAGTCCGTCGCGCGTTTCCCGAACAACGTCGGCAATCCCTTCGATAAACCCCTGTCGCACCACAACCATAACAACGCTTGGGAGCAGAACACCTATTAAGAAGTGGCCCTCACTACCGCAATTTGCCGACGTTGCTGATTGTCCGGAGCGACAACCGAAACTCTGGGTTCTTCGGTGCTGATATAAGCCAAGTCTGGCTCCAGCAAGTGTCTACTGCGACTCGTTGGCGGAGGAGCAAATGTTTCGACATTTACCCGCACCGTTTCCAATTTTCGTCCCAGCGCCACCAAATCCTTGACACATTTGGGATCCGCCAATCCCAACTGCGTCTGATAGAATGGCGCTAGGTTCCTCTGCAGGATTGACAGCTTCCTTCTCTCCGAAATCGGATCGGAAAGTCTGCCAAACATGTTCTGCATTGTCGCCACATATACCCCGATAGACTCTTCCTTCCCTTGGGTGCGTCGCCTGATCTCTTCTAGAAGAAGATCATCATAATTTGGAGGAAGGAACTCCAACTTCAGCTCCCTCGCCAGCTCTTCCCAGGAACAGACCGACCTCCTAATTGCCCTATACCACAGAAGCGCCTTCCCATCGAAAAGTTCGACTGCTGATCTGAAAAGTTGTGACATGTTAACCCCCCTCACTTCCCGAAGCTCGTCAACCCTTTCTAGAAAGGCATTGACGGAAGCGCCGCATCGTTCTCCCGAAAACTTTAAATCCCACTTGGACAAGTTTTCAAATCGTTCGTTTTGAACGTGTTGTTCACTTCGTCCACCAACGTTTGAGAAAGACTCCCTGTCTCTCCCAAAGGCAGAAGTCGTTGGTGGCGAAGGGTCCCGGGTCATCCGTCTAGGTGGGGAGGTTTCCACCTGTGGTTGTCGCCTTGTTTTCGGCGCGTCCTCGTCCTCTGATTCGTCCGCGCTATCCTCGGCACCGTCCTCACCCCCAGAAGTAAGCTTCCCTAGAGCAAAGACTAGCTCGTTACGCAAACTGAGCTTTTCGTCCATGTCTTTGCTTTCTGTTGCGTTCGCCCTATCTATTCTTCCCATTGCCCACTCGATTTTTGTGAGAATCTTCAAGAATTCCTTGGATTTAGGATCTCTTGGAGATTCTCTCAACAATTCGTAAATTTCGTCCAGCTTTAATTTGACAGCCTCTCTGTCCTCCTCAAACGAAAAAGGATAGTTAGCTCGGTCGACCCCTCCCATTGAGCCTCGGCGTTCTAACATCCGAGCAGCTCTTAATGCTTTCCTCATTGTATCGACAGTTCCGGTTGGAAGTCTCCTGGCCTCTACTTCATAGGCCAACTCATCGGCTGAGAGTCTATTTATTTCCATTTCCGGTTCAATAAAACCCCACAAGAATAGAAAAAGGAAACGGCGTATCGCCCAATTCGAATGACTACACTAACGCAACTTCAAAACAAAAACGACTTAGGTGAATGAATTGAGGTGGTGATTCCACAATTTTTTCGAGACAGAGTTGGTAACGATGTTGCTACCCAAAATAAAAATCACAACCAAATCGATAGTATATTTCCACACAATGTCCGAATATAAATTCAGAAAACAGCTAATGACTTCCACCTTAAAAGCCAAAATAACGATCCCACAAAAGCTGGGAGCAATACTCTCAACACTAATAATTAAACCAAGTTCACAATAAAAGAAATAAGTCTTTCCAGAAGGCGATCTCCAACTTCAACTCGGGGGACTTAGCTTAATAGTAAGCGCGATAAAAAGGGAGAGCAGAATGTTCACTTTATGAAAACCCGAATGAAAAGTAAAAATCAAAGTTTACAAAAACGGCCAAGGAAAATATGTGCGTATATCACTACGAACAACGCTTGTTGGGTCGATGCTAAGAATATCTACTCAATTATTTTCAGTCAAAATATGTTAATTTTATTACCCCCCAGGACGCAGTATAAAACCCCAAAAACCAAAACAAAATAAAACAATAAAAGTAAGGAAAACAGGAAAAATTAATTTCGCTCAAACCCAAAAGATGGTAACCGTGTTGTGATGGTAACCGTGTTGATTTCAAAACAAGTCAGAAAAAAATGTATGTATCAACCAATGAATGTTATATGTATGTATATAAAATGTAGAATATAGAATATGGGTACTCGACGATATGATATTGTGGGTATATAAAAATATAATTTCAATATGGAATACGTATGGATCGAGATGATAATAATGCAGAAATTTTAGTAAAATGTGAGATAGAAATAATGAATAAATATATAACTAGTAACTACCCAAAATATGTATGAAACTGTTTTCTTTTTTTTTCTTTTTTTTTTATTCAAAAATAAATGGAAACCAAAAATAAAAAATTCCACCTACTTGTTGATTTCAAAGAATCTACCTCGAGCTGTCTCTGTTCCTCCGCTGGACTATACTTGCTGATTAAAACCACCGGTTGCACAGCCAACGGCACGAACTACCCCAAATTCAATTAAAGATGTATGTATGTACTTATTCTGCAGCCACTCTGATTTATTTAAATGTTCTAAAAGAAAGAAAACTAAAGTAACAAGAACTTTTGAAATGCAAATAAAGGGAATTAAAACAAAACACCTCCCTAAACCGACACGAAAACTCTACTTCGGTGCAATGGACCCCCCACCCTTGCACAACGAAATTCGAAATTCACTTTTCTTTTATAAATAGATTTAGGTATTCCTTTGTTTTTTGAGTGAGAGCCCCACGTTGGGCGCCAATTGTTACACTTTTATTTCCCGAGCAACCTACTAACTACTGATTAATCGGGGTTAAAAAAAAAACGAAATAAAATGCGCGATCGATACACAAAAGAATTTCTAGCCAACTGTCAAACAAGCGCGAAATTTTCACAAATTTTTCTACTTCTCTTTTTTTTTTGTTTCCACTACCCTTCTCAATTGGTTACTTTTACTTTTTCCTTTTTCAAAAAACCACTAATTATCAAAGAAACGTCTATTTCCACGACTGGTCAACCAAGAAGTGATTTTTCCAGATTTCTTTGTCCATAGACCGTCCGTCTGGTTTCCCAGACCGTCCGTCTGGTTTCCCAGACCGTCCGTCTGGTTTCACAGACCGCCCGTCTGTATCCGCTCTCTCTGTTTGGGTCTGGGACTCCTGCCCTTCACGTCAGCTGTGGTGGTTGCTCCCAAGGCTCCAAAAACGTGGACCCATGGCTGATGGGACCATGGTTGCCCCTCCACTTCTTCAGACCGTGGGAACGCAGACCGATAAAAGAGGGAGTGTAAAAGGAGGGTCAAGGGAAAAAGAGAAAGGCTCTTGTTGCGGGCAATTTGACCGCAACAACATGTTAACGTTATAGTTAAAGTAATAGATTTTTTTAATATTTCTGTTATTGTTTTATGTTTACAATTTTTTTTTTTTTTTTTTTTTTTGAAATCGGTCATTTTGAAATTTCTGTTTTTTATCGTTTGATTTCTGTATTTCTAGTAGGCAAGGTTAAGGTACTGCAGATTACAGAAAATTCTGTAGAGCTGCCATCAGTCACCACAGTTCATTTTCCCCGTAAATAATATACCTATACTTAAGCGCGTGTTCGATGAGGTGAAATAGCTAATATTCAATAGGGGTGCGGAACGAGAGGGACAAGATCAGTAGCAGCGATTTTGTCCTTTAACTATGTGGCCGGAATACGAGAAATTGGGTTATATGACACAATGATCTGACGAACCTAGAGGCGGTTATATTGTTTATGCCATTGCATGGCTACATATTATACCGTAAGTATCGGATTGAATCAAACATTAGTAGGGTGTTCTTGTTCATTTGACACTTAATTTTTTTAATTTTAAAAAATTATTGATAAATTTTAAAATTTGCTATCGTGATCTATTCATTCAATACATAGATCAAATGCTAGAAATGCTATTGATTTTTAATTGCAAATTTCACAAGAATGTCCCACATCCAGCCTCTTATAAAGGATTTATGAAGTCAAATTTATCGCTATCACAATGTTTTACAGCTCAGTATGAAGTTCCTTAGGGAAATCACTTAAGTCCAACTCATTTTACACTAGTCAGTAATAATATTAAGCCATGTAAAAATCACACCAATCAGTCAGAATTCTTCTTCAAACCGAAATTAACAGCTCCTTCACTCACTGTGTTAAAAACTGTTCGTTCCTAAGCTCTACTAAATATCAACGAACATTTTCTAGAAAGAAAAACCTTACACCTTTCAATTTTTATGATCTCAATAAATTCTTTGTCATGTTGATGGTTTTAAGGATCTTGGGATCTATTTCGATCCTAAACTGGGTTTCACAGGGTATATCAATTTTATTTTAAATGTGTCCAATTCTATGGTGGGCTTCGCTAAAAGTGGTCTAAAGATTTTGATTTTCCTGACGTTTCTATGCTTTTGTACAATTGATTTGTTCGTCCAAATCTAGAGTATGTTTCATAAGCTTGGACACTGTTCTACAACATTCATTCAAATCGAATCGAGGCGATTCAACATTTGTACATTTATTCCATTCACCCTACGTGGAATTCTATTGGATGATCTGATCATATAAGCTTTCTCCTTACAATCAACGTATCAAGCTTCTTCAAATGTTACCCCTTCCTCAACAAAGGTTTCATAGCGATATAGTTTTTATTTCCGTGGCAGACCCTACAACTTACATATTGTTAACTCACTGCACTCATCAAAGAACAAACTATGGCCTGCTAGTCGCACGAGTATAATTATGTAGATTAACTGAAATGATTGTTTACTTGACTTGCTTGTTAGTAAAATAAAGCTTAACAATATTTTGCTTAAGGCTTTAGTTAGTGTCTTATATTATTTGCATTCTTTGTGCTTTCTAACAAGTGACCTAAATGATGAGCCTGTGGGAACACTTTTTGCGCCGGCAAATTTTTGTTCGTGACGTGATAATTGCTTGCTTAAAGGACTCACAGGTCAGAAAGTGCATTAAAAAAAGTATAGATCATAACCCCGTCGTTAAAGGAGAAGAAGGAAATGAACTGTGAATGATATCGATCTGGGTAGAAAGAAGTAACTCGGAGGTAAAAATAACAAAAAAAATAGTCCTACAAAATTTTTTTGACGAACTTCAAGAGATAAATTCACATCATCTAACGATGCTTAAATTACACGAACGTAACGATGCGAGCCCAAAACCAGCACCCTTCTCCCAGTGGCAGTTCTTGAAACAAATAATGGAATTCATTTCAGGCTACAACTAGCTAGGTACCGTACAATCTGCTGCATTGGTATCAGTTTGCCCTCTAAAAAATCATAAAGGAACACTAGATAACTATATATGATGAACACTCTAGAAGAATCGGAGAGTCGTTAAACCGTTACTTGGAAAACACAATGTAATCGCTTTCGCTGGATCTGTAAGTCCCGATTTATACGCTGCGTGCTTTGACGTACGTGCCCTAAATTTGTAGGTAAAGGGGATGAAAAGTGCAGGGGATAGCCAAACACGGATGGGCCGCGAAATCTCATCCGATTCCTGTATTCTCTTTTGGCCCTCTTTCGTATTTTTCTGTGTTTGCTTTATTTCGAATTTGGTTCTGTCGTGTTAGGTACGTTTGCGCTAGACATTTGAATGAATGCTCAGATGTTATACGTACCTACGGGTAATAAGGATTTCCCCATTCCTTCATTGAGAATTGCTTAGGTAGGCATAGGCATTCTTGCAATTCCTAGAATTAGTATTTACGTTTGATAATAATTGCAAGCTATCAATATTTTAACGATTTTGAATTTGTAATTTATTTGTATCCTTTTGTATTTCCAAGAAAACCAATTGTTGCCGATTTTCTGTATTTCTAAGAAAACCAACAGTTTCCAATTTATTGCATTGTACCTATTGTAATGTAATTAGTTTTAAGTACATATGTAATAAAAGGAAAAGGAAAATTAATAAAGAGTTTAGTTGATACGCACCAGTCCAACCGAGTGTTTTATTTTCTGTTTTTTTGTATCCAAACGCGATAACTGGTATGGATGATTTTACTTGGACGCACGAATTAATAGAACTATTGATTTTGCATTACCAAATGTATGACAATTTGTACAACGTGAGACATCCAGACTACGAGTATATTGATAGAGTACGGCGCGCAAGTTCTTTTAATGAAATTTTCATGGAACTGAAAATTGTTAACAGTTCAATAACTTTGGAGCAGATTGAAACGAAAGTTAATACTCTACGCACACAATATGTAAAGGAGGTTAGAAAGGTGGAAAAGTCGAAGAAAAGCGGAGCGGGCGCGGACGACGTGTATAAGCCCAAGTTTTGGTGCTACGAGCTGCTACACTTTTTGAAAGATCACTGCGCGATACGAAGATCGGTTTCAAATATTAAAAAGGTAAGTAATTTTGTGAATAATTATATTAATTATATAAAACTGTATTTTTTTTAAATTTATTTTATTATAGCTATCAATATCTGCATTACAATTTGGATTTGTATTCGATAAAAATATTGTTTATTTTTGTAGGATACTCCGATATTAAATAAAAGTTCTATTGAAGAGCAAGAAGATGAAGATGACGATTCACTGTTGGAGAATTATGATCCGGCTCTGAAGAAACGAAAAGTAAGTACATATGTAGGTATATACTACATATATTAAGTAGGTATATATTAAAGCTGCCCATCTTGCCACTCCACCTGTCCTTCTTCATTAAAGTACGCCATTAATCCTTGACGGACTTTTTCGGCCTCTCCTTTGTGGGGATTATGCACCGCCTGCAATTCAGAGTTTGCATGGATAGTGTTACTACTATTCATGTTTTGAACATTTGCTAAATAATTTTCGTCGTCTATTAAAAAATTATGCAGAACACAACAAGCCAGAGTTATAGCTTCAACATTTTCCACACGTAGGTTTATTATTGTTTGAAAAATCCTAAACCTATTCGATAATATTCCGAAAGCATGTTCGACCACATGCCTAGCTCGGGAAAGGCGTATATTAAAAACCTTTTTTTCCTTTATGTTTGTGTGAAAAGGATACGGTTTCATTAAGTGCCTTTGTAATGGGAAGGCGTCATCACCAACTATGACATACGGGAGACTTCTTCCTTTTCCAATGACTTTATCACGAGGCAATGTTGTGCTTGCGTTATCAATAACTTCGGCTAAGTCACTATGTGAAAGAACGCCTGCATCATTAGTTCGCCCATTGCATCCTACATCCACGAAAATGAAGCGACAATTTGCGTCAACTAATGCAAGAAGAATAATGCTATTTCCTCCTTTGTAATTGTGGTAGTATGCCCCATCTTTGCGAAGAGCTCTAAAGTTGATATGCTTCCCATCGAGCGCCCCCAAGCAGTTAGGAAATTGCCATTTGATAGCAAAGTCATCAGAAATTTGCTCCCATACAGTAGTAGTATCGGGAAACTATAAAAAGATGCAAATACAAATAAGTTTAATCATAAGATATTTACTTTAACAGCCGATATACATAATAATGTATATATACATATTTCTTTAATTTCAGACAAGCAATCCTATTAAAAACATTACACAACAAATTAAAAGTGCTAAGGAACTTTTCCAAACTAAACTGGAGCAAAAATATGACTGGCTAGGAAAGCAGGTAGTCTTCGAGATCAATAAAATCACGGATGAAGAACTGCAAGAGCAAACTGTTTGGACAATACAGTCGGTCCTAAAAGAATCCTTGAAGAAAGACAGATTGTTGCGTGCGGCCAATGGAGAAACAACTACACAAAGCTCCTCTATGCATTGTCCGTCTACTTATCTGTCCACTTCAACGTATCCGTCTACGTCAACACCTTCAACGGCAAGCACATCAAATAGGGTGGAAATTTTGAAAGTACAAACACTACGACCGCCTGCGGCATCCTCGGATACAGCGCAAAATGGCACAGATATTTTCCAATTGGCAATGGAAGGCATTATTGACCACACTGATTTTATAAGTTAATAAAAAGTTCCTTTGCTTACCTTTAGATATTTTGAGTTTAAATTCCTATATATGGCTATGCAGACTTCCGGCACTGCATAGCAAAGGAAAGATGAAGACAACCTTGTCTGGTAGTTTGTACTTTTGTACGACACTCCTGTTGCGAGAAACCTTAGTGTTGTCGCTAATTTTTCTGCCGGACTTATTGCTTCCCTCATTAAAGTATTTTTCCGCTCTAAATCGTCTTTCACAAAGGAGAGTAGCAAATTGAACTTGGCGCTATCCATCCTTAAATAATTGGAGAAAGATGCTTCGTCACCACTTCGCAATTGTCTCACCAGAAATGAAAATGAGCTTTTAGTATCCCTTTCTTTTCTCCACGGCTTGGTCCATACCCTCGTTTTTTTTCAATGTTAAAGCTGATTCGCAACACTCAAGCATATTAACTACAACCTGTTTCTCCTCATCATTGTCTGGATTCATACCCGCAATCACTGTAGTAGTTAAATTTAGTGGATTTTTTGGATTTTTTGGAAATCTAACGTATATTTTCAAATCACGGCCTATGCTTAGTTAGCGTCGGAGTTGTGTTTTTTTTATGTTTGTTTTTTATAATGTGTAGGAATTTCGTTGTGGATATCAGCAACATTCGTGGGTTGAGAAAGAATTTTTTTTCATTATACGCCCATGTTTTTCACAACAAACCAGCTGTTTTGGCACTTAGTGAAACCCAGGTTAGCGTTGGCTCTGATTTAAAAGAGTTTAGTCTACCTGGGTACAACTTAGTGCCTTTATTCTTTGCCCATCGCGGTATCGCCGTTTATATACGTAGTGACGTAGCCTACCAACTTCAGCCTCAATATGGCCAATGTGCCAACCCAGAATTTAATTTCATTTGGCTAAAACTCCATGTCCGTAGGCAATTAATACACTACTGTTTTATTTACAGAAGCCCCAACTTGGACAGACATTCAACTTATAATGAGTTTGATGCCCTGTCTGATTCTATTACAAGAATTGTGACCCTTCATCCTCGTTCTGAAATCGTTATTGCGGGCGATTTCAATATACACAATTCAAGCTGGCTTCGACATTCTGGTCAGACAACACCCGAAGGAAGGTACGTCGAGATCTTTGCTGAGGTAAATAACCTGACTCAGCTTGTAAATGAGCCGACACGAATACCGGACATTAGCAGCCAAACTGCCAACACATTGGACTTATTTCTTACCTCTCACCCTGATAAATACGCTTTGAACGTATTATCGCCTCTAGGTTCGTCAGACCATTGCATCATATCAGCAAATTTCTCGTACTCCAACCACATAGTTAAAGAACAAACTCCTAAAAGAACCGTATGGCAGTGCGAGAAAGCCAATTCGGAAAAATTAAACGGTTTCTTTAAGAGTTTTAACTGGTCGCTGTGCTTCCTCGGCAGCGACGTGGATGCTGCTGCTGATATGGTCACAAACATAATTCACCTGGGTATGAAGACTTTTATCCCTAACAGGATTAAAAGTATCAAACCCAAGGTTAACGCGTGGTGTGACTCGAGCTGCAAAGAGGCTATCAGGTTAAAAGAGGTAAGTTTTCGGCTTTTCAAAGCCAACCCATCTGAGGAAAGGCGTACAAAGTTTAAACGAGCCAGAAAGGACTGCAATGCCCACATTAATCGTGTCAAATTCTCCTATGACCAAAAGTTGAGGCAAAAAATACTACAAAGTCCCACTGGTAGTAAAAACTTTTGGTCATTTGTTAAAAACATCAAGAATTCGGCCTCGTCATCTATCCCGACACTCATTTACAACGACATTCCAGCTGTCAGCTCTACAGATAAGGCCAATCTGCTTGCTGCTCACTTTGCAGTCAGCTCAACGCTCCCAGATTGTGCTTTGTCTCCCCCTGTACTCGAGCGCGTAGAATTCTCTATGGGACCAATCCACTTTCGCACTCGTACAGTGGCTAGAGTACTTCAAGATCTTGAGGTTCACAAATCCGCTGGTCCAGATGGTATTTCCCCTATCATTCTGAAGAGGTGTTCTTCTTCGCTGGCAAAACCATTGCGTAAGCTTTTCCATCTGTCCTATTCTTCAGGACTCTTCCCGGGAAGATGGAAAACAGCATTTGTCCAGCCTGTACCAAAAAAAGGCGAATCTTCTTCTCCCTCCTCCTACCGACCAATTGCACTTACGTCCCTTCTTTCTAAGGTCATGGAAACGCTGATAAACCGTCAGCTAATGAAATATCTTGAATCGCGAAAACTTCTTAATGACCGGCAGTATGGTTTTCGCAGCAACAGGTCCACTGGTGATTTGATGACATATCTAACCGAAAAGTGGAACCAATCTCTTCACCAAGGTGGTGAAAGTAAGATCGTTGCGCTTGATATATCAAAAGCATTTGACAGAGTTTGGCACCAAGCTCTCTTGTCGAAAATGCGTGCACTTGGAATCGATGATACTCTTCTTCAATGGATTAGAAATTACCTTTCGGACCGTTCAATTCAAGTTGTTTTGGACGGCTTCAAGTCTGCAACTCACCAAATAAATGCTGGTGTCCCCCAAGGCTCTGTTCTGTCCCCGACTCTCTTTCTCATTTTTATAAATGATCTACTGTCTGTTACTTCTAATCCAATCCATTCCTTTGCTGATGACAGTACCCTCAGCTTCTCATATTCGTTTCTTGGGTCACGCCCCTCATCTTCGGGTGTGGAACTGGAACGGCAACGTATGTTAAGCTCATTTAATTCCGATCTTAACAGCATAACTCAGTGGGGTAAAACCAATAGAGTGGAATTTAATGCTTCCAAAACTCAATGCTGTCTCCTGTCATTAAAGCAAAACCCACACACACTGCCATTATCTATGAATGGCACTTACATCGCTGAAACCGAAAGACTTTCCATTCTCGGTTTGTGTGTTAATGACAACCTTCGTTGGAATGACCACATATTCGATGTCGCCAAGAACGCCGCGAAATGTCTAGGCTTCCTTAAGCGTTGTAAGAAATATTTCACCCCTTCTGATCTGGCTACAATTTATAAGGCGTTTATTCGCCCGAAACTCGAGTACAACGCTCATATCTGGTCCGGTGCACCAATAACTTATTTGGAGCTACTTGACAGGATCCAAAAACGCGCGATAAAACTCATTGGCGACCGAGACATCGCGAGATCGATTGACTCTCTTAGTCATCGTCGTAATGTCTCCTGCCTGTCGTTATTTTATCGTTATTTCCACCATAAGTGCTCAAACGAAATAGCCAGTTGCATTCCTCCCCTTGAACATTTCAACCGCAATACCCGCCATGCAGGGAATGCTCATCAGTTCACCCTCAAGCCTGTGTTCGGACATACAGTGAAGTTCAAAGAATCTTTCCTCAGCCGTACAACACGAATGTGGAATGCTCTTCCCCGCTCCATTTTCCCTACACATTATAACCTACAGACATTCAAAACCAACGTGCATCGGCATCTCTCCTTTTCCTCTCACCCTAATTTCCTTAACGCCCGCGCTGTGTAGCTAATACATTATAAGGGTCCAAACAAATCCCTTTAGTGCGCGCTAGTTATAAAAAAAAAGAAAAGTTAAATTTAGTAAATCCGCAACTAGTTCGTAATTCTGTTTACTCATTTCGTTCAAAAAAAATCTTTGCCTTCTCCGATAAAAATAAAGTAAACGTACCACCGCAAACGACGAATAAGAAATAAAGGAAACAAAAATAATTTGAAAATCAGGGCACGTACGACAAAGCACGCAGCGTATAAATGCGCGGTGCGTGCCCAAAAGAGAATTGAGAAAGCACGCAGCGTATAAATCGGGTCTAAGCGATCGTAGTTGTTCGATGCAATTTCAGTTCGTGTCTAAATAAACACATGCAATTTCGCCTTATTTTAAAATATTTTTATAATTCATAAATTTTTTTAAAGCAAGTTGCACGCTAATTGGTCAATCAGTGATCGTTTCAATCGGGCGGTCCTCTATCTCACACTTTACGATTGGGTTGACTACAACCAGTAAATTGTAGTATTTATTGTATTCAACTCTCAAGGGGGGGTTACTGTTACTTATAACGGTTTCATTTCAATTCAAAATTTGTGTTGAGAACAAAAAATCGTAGTGGGATGCCGTGATCGCTCTTTTTTGTTTTTTTTTTCTTTAGCGTATCAAGTATTAATATGTAGGTAGATATTTTATTTAAAATTTGATTCTGAATTACCGAACCGAAATTTTAACGAAAAATTTAATTTGGCACAGGAATCGGAGGTAGCTGCGCAATGCTTTTACTCTGCAAACAAAAATTTATTGATTGCTTGATCAATAGAGTTTTTTTAACATTTTTTTCCGCGCTCAAAAGTGGTGAACATGTTGACCGGCTTGTTTGAAAAAACTGAAATTCCGATATTTGCTAAATTTTTGTGTGCGATTTGCCGGAAAAGAAAGTCAAATGAGAATGGAAACATTTGTTTGGTTGGATTTTGTTCAATTCTCTTCAAACAGAGAGAATTTATGCATCGTAACCATAGAGAAATGTTCAAAGGTAGTACAGAAGCTAGTATTTTGAACAAATCGGTAGAACAGTCATTTTAGGCCTTCAAATTAGTTTTTTTTCATATTAAGCCAAATCCAAAATCGTTTTTCTTAGTCAGTAGTTGAGGTTTCTATTTTGGGTTGCTGTTCTATTGATAAAAGCATTTATTAATGAGGTTTTGAATTTTCGTGGCTGATAAGATGTTTCTTGTTGTTTGTAAGTTTGGTGTTACAGTACGAACAGAACATTCTCTTGTCAACCTCTTTAAGGAAACCAAAATCGTTCGATGTTTGCCTGTTTTTGAACATGCGACTGTGTTAGCTAAGGCGTTTTAATCAGTAGTAGAAAACGCAAAATCATCGACTTTTGTAGTAGGAAGCTCAGGTAAGTTTAGCACATATTTAGCAGGGAAAGCAGCAGACTCATCTTTAGAATGACACCTCCAGCAACAGCCACACAAGACACATAGGCCGCCGGATTTTTTCTTTGTTCTCTGCTACAAATTGTTATTAGCCGTAGCCGTGTTTCTTTGAGAAATGTATCCACGGTTGCCATCTACTGGCCATAATTCTTTTAATCGTTCTTGTGAGCAACCGTGCATATATTTCTCAAAGAAACCTAATAACTTCAACAGATCCGTGCAACTACTTGTATCGACATCACCGTTCGTTCTCGAATTGCTGTGGTAGAGGCTTTAACGGTGATTAACGAACAGGGGTGGAATCGGCTAATGTGATAGTTGATAGTTGACAGTTGACAATCAAAATCATACCTTTACGTCCACGTAAGGTGATTACCAAATTGACAATCACCTTTTTGCCATCAATTTCATGTGACAGCTATTTAGGTGTCGTTTTCATACATTTTTGTTATTTTCATAGGTATGCACCTCGGCTTCAACTCCAAATAAATTAAATGCTTAAGTGAAAAAAGAATATATATTAACCCTAGAAAGATAATCTTATTTTTTAGTACTGAAAAGATAAACATGCGCCTGGGAGGCGCACAATTAAAAAACGTTTTTTTTACAAAATTAAATAATTTTTTTTTTTATTGTTTCATTTTATTGTTACATTATTAGCAATAAAGTAAAACATAAACATATATTATTATTTTTTCTGTTTTTAAAGAGAAGTAGGATTTTATAAATCCATAACAAAAAGGAACACAAAATTAGAGATCTTCGGTATATAATTTTCATATGCTGATAATAGCGCATTACCATAACTGAAAAACGGTGGTACTTACCGAACCGGAACGACCGTCAATCACAAGTATAAATCGACGACTGAGTTGGCTTAAAAAAACAAGTTTGTTCGAGCGTCGGTTAAAAGAAGAAAGCAATATATATATTTAATAAAAAGTTTCAATTCAAATAAAAAAGTGAAATTGGAAAATTCGTGAAGTACAATGTTTACTTCATTAGAACTTTTCTACACAAATGAAGAAAATAATTACACAAATGTCCAACTAATAAGAAGAAAAATGAAAAATAAAGTAAATATCTTGGAACTTTCAAACCCGATGTAAGAATTCATAGAATTATAAATATTCATTGTTGATTGCTATCATTTATTATTGTGTATTTTAGATTTTTGAAAAACTTTCGTTTATCGAAAGAAGCGTTTGTGTTTGTTTTGCGACTGCTTGATTTACCAACTGGAATAAGGTCAACGCATGTTCCACCCATTCTTCAACTGGCTGCAACTTAAAATCTTCTTGGGGGTGGTGGCTATCAAAGACAATTTGGGGCTGACTGGGCTGCAATAATGGGTCAAAGTACGGTGACTGAAATTACTGCTGCAGTCATTAAAAAAATGCAGTCAATACTTTGTCCATTTATGATAAAGTTTTTGCCTAAGGACTCAACAAAATCATATTTAAAATATAAATCATGAAAAATAAACACACATCAGCTGCTCGGAATGACAGCGTCGGCAAGGAAGTGACGTTTAAAACTCTAAGTGCTGCCAATAATCAATCATTTTTTAGTGATCGCTTTACGCAGAGCAAAGAGGAGTTGATAATCAAAAACGACAATCAAAAAGCGACAATCAACTATCACCTTAGCCGATTCTACCCCAGGCTAAATTGTCTGCTCTAGACTTTAGTGAGGGCAAGGCCAAGTGCATGCTATTAACAAATAAACAAACACCTGTCCTCCTCCTACGACAAAACGTGGCTGTGGATAGCAATTACTTCGAGGTAGTTAAGGAGTTAATCCACCTATGAGTAAACATTAACTCCACGAATGATACCCTAGTAGAGATTCGACAGAAATTACCAACTTCGATTTGGCAAAACTTGGTTCAACTTTCCGGCTACAGACTTTAATATAGCCTGTTCTGCTCTATAGCGCGAGTGGTGGATGAGCAGAAAATGAGATTGAATACAGGGCTCATTTGAAAGAAAATTGCTTCGTCGGAAATTCGGTCCTGTGTGAGAGGAGGGTATATGGGGCTAAAGGTACCACCCGCGATCTCTATGAGCTCTACCCAGACGTGGGTGTGGTTCAAAGATCTGAAGCACGTCGACAACATCGGCTCGACCACATCGATCTATTGGACAATAATGCTGGAGCCAAGAGGACGAATTCCAGGAGGGATGGAAAATGACATGTCTGAATTGTATTTAAAACTGTTCTAAGATTGTAACCAACGACCATACCACGTCGAGTTAATCGGTTCTCGTCAGATCACCGTAATTAAACGACGTTGGGCGCGGTTAGTACGTAGATGGGGGACCGTTTGAGAACAACCGCGTGTCGTTGGCCAGTCCCATCTACAGAGTTGAGGTAGATAATATACGTGGTATCACAATGGACCTAAATTGGTCTAAGTGTGTCGGCTTCTGCCGACAGCCACATAAACCTAACCTAACCTAACCTGTTCTAAGATTGTACTGAAATGGAGCCAATTGTATTATATAATATATATATTTATTTCGTTTTAATGTATAGGGGAAGTACGTCCAAAATGACACATATGGGTAAAATGCCACACTCGCCTTAACTTGAAATGTGATACACTTACAGCACTAGATGCTATCTTTCAAGGTAACTTGGATGATATTTAAAATCCTGTCAAAATGACAGCTCCGTTAATAGCCGTAAGTTTGTGCGAAAAAGCAAAAAGTATTTTCAGCAGCAAATAATTTTTTTTTTGGTTTAAACTTTTTTTTCGTGTTTTGGTGAGTTTTCTTTAGTTTATCTTTAATATTATTTATTATATTGATAGTTTGTGACAAAGCTTAGGAAATTAATAATAAAATTAATAATAATAATAATAATAATGATAATAATTATAAAATTAAATTAATAATTTGTAAATTTGTAGTAATGTGGACTTATTAAATATGCTGTAGGTCATTATATCCATATTCATATGACATGGACAAAATGGATTTTTATATAGGTTTGGAAAACTATTTATTTTTTTTAGTTCGCATTTTTTTTTTAAATTAAAACAGTATTGTAAAATGTTCGCAATAAATTTATAAAGAAATAATAAACATAACAATTGCAATATCTCTTAGAAATAATATTCTTTGAATCAAAAGGCTAGCAGCATGTCATTTTGGACGTACTTCCCCTAAGGCTTACTACCGCACAGTTTACAATTCAGAGATATGATATTACTTCGTATCTTTCTACTGAAATATTATCTGATATTTTCTTAAAATGTATGCTTATACAAGAAACATTTTTATTCTGGAGGAAATAACGGGCAAAACCCCCAATGGAAAACTCTTTTTTGCATGAAAATAATATAAAGTATATTTTTATAAATTTTTGACACAAAGTATATATAGGCATAAGTATACAATACACTAGCAAAAATAAAAATAATTAACTTCGTAACAAAACCTTACAAACAAAAAGAATTTAGTTTTTACACATCCTCAGTTTAGTTTACTATGAGCTCTTCAGACAGAGCTGAAATGTAAATTTTTGGGATAACATTTTTGTAACGTCTGCTACATAATCGTGTAGTTATCGTAGAAAACGTAGATAACTGTATCAGACGTAGTTCACATATGTCATACGTAGTTGTTCAGTTTTCAATTAAACATCTTAACGTCAATGACATTGACAGGACAGGTAGAAAGTATTTTCCCTGTAAACTACGCGTAGCCAAGCATGAAGTTTACGTGACCCTTCAAGCAAAATCGCTGACCCAACTTTTCCCGTCATTTTTTCCGCGATATATGAGGCATTCCACTCACACATTTGTAAATTGACTGTAGCTACATTGCCAATAAGAAGAAGAGCGAGAGTCGGGAGTAGTTATTTGTAATGGCGGATTTGTTCACTGACATTAGGTCCGTTCGCGTACTTTATGTGTAGAAAAATGAAAACTGCCAAATCTCCAAAATCGAGAGAGAATCCTCTCATTTCAAAGAAAAGTACGCAAACGCTTTTGTGTAAAAAAAATGGAAAACGTCTAAGTTTGGCTGTTTTTTTTTGGTGGAAAACTCATAGGATTTCATCAGTTGACAGTTTTCATTTTCTTACCAGCCGAAATTCAGTGTGAAGAAAAATGAATGAAAGTACATTTTTCTTTCGTTCATCTTTTTACCATTTTCTCAGTACGCGAACGCTTTTGTGTAGTTTTGCACGAAAGTTTATATAAATTTACGTTTGCATATTAGTTCGCGAACAGACCTAATGTCTCTGGCTGCAGCTGCAGATATACTTTTCTTTGAAAGGTAAAGTAAAATTGAATTTATTATTCCAGACAATTATTTGCTTAATTAAACTTTGTTTGAATTTAGATTTATCAAAATCAAAAAAATAGCAACCGATGAAGGCAAAACTACCAATCGTGGGCCGAATTTCGATGATTTGAATATTAAATGCTACCGGCACAAATTCATGCTGAAAGTAAGTAACATACAACATACACATTTATTTGCTTCTTTTCTTTTGCAGGAGAATTTGTTGGAGAAATGGTAGCAGGTAAACCTAATGAAAAAATGTATTGATCTAAGAAATAAAATAAACATGAACAAACATTTTTGATTTTTATTTTGCTTCCAACCGATATTCGATTCTCATCTAGACTCGATTTGTACCTACCTTTTTTTTGGATAAGTTTTAAATTCGTTTTTTGCTGAGCACAGCGAACTCAATCTGTCACAATCATACACATGTGCGTCCGCGGCTATTACAATTTCCATACTAATTGTATCCGAAAAACGTCGTTGGCTAGAATAATGGGTTCAGAGCGGCGGGTTGTACAAAATTGAATACAGTCAACACTGCTGCCCGCCTTAATGCTACCTCGCAGAGGGTTAACAATAACATTGGCCACTACATCATTCTGGACTCATTTGAGTCTCTACGAGGAAACATTGAATACACCATACCCTAATTACAGTTCGGATAGAACTTCCAAGTCACTATTCCTTCCAGATCATTCTGGGATGACGCTGCATTTGCGGATAATAAATCGATCCACTTCTACACCGATGGATCAAAAACTAGTGATGGGGTTGGTGGTGGCGTTTTCTCCGAAAGGCTAAATCTCTTTCCGTCTTCCTAATCATTGTAACGTTCTGCAGGTTTAAATTATGGCGATAAAAGACGCCCTGACGTGGCTGAAGAGAAATGTGATATCCACAAAGGACATCCGTATCTTCTCAGACAGTCAAGCCGCGATAAAGTCCGGGGACTCAGTCTCTTTAAATTCCATCGCAGCACTGATAGGCAGGCACGCATCGAGGATTGGCGTTAATTCGAACTAATTCTGCAGAAGCTGCATGGACGAGGAGTTGGATTAGACTACACCTCATCTTATTTGTACATATCCTGCTCCCTCCCGTAAAAGAAATCTCCATTTGGGAGAGTAGTGAAAGAAACCCCTAGATCCGTGTGGTAACACAATGGACCTAACATTGGTCTAAGTGTGTTGGCCTTAGGATGACAGCCACCCCAACCTAACGCTATATATTAAACTTAAAACAAATAGATGTGCCAATCGTTAATTGATTCGATTTTCGTCTTTTTATTTTTTGAAAAATACAGATTGCAAAAGAATTCAAAAGATGCAGGTCGATAAATTGTATCGAATAAAAGCAAATTGTACTTGAACAAATTGATTTGTATTGAATTCGATACAATTGTATCGACTTTTCCATCCCTGCTGCACCCCCTTTCTTAGGTTTAGTGGGCGCTGCGGTTTTCGCCTTGGGCACCATAGCTTTTGGGGCAACTATTTTTGGCTTTCTTGGCTTTGCATTATCAATGCTAGTTTCTTACTATTATTTTCTCCACCTTGTCTATTCAGTCAACATGTTAACCATAAGGGCTTTCGCAGCTCTAAGGCGTTTGCAGTGACCTGTCAAAAAAAATCTGTGTTTTAGCTCCGAGCATTCTGCTTGTGTTTCTTTTTTCGCTCAGAGCTTGATCGAAGCACGCTCCACTAGCCTTGAATAAAATGACCGGGAAGTTGGAGTACGAAGCTGGCAACCGGGACGAGGTCAGAGACAGACTGAAAGGAGGGAAAAACAAATAAAATGGATGTTGGGGGTTGTTTATCTGGGGTTAAATATAATACAATTTTATAAAATGATTTTTATTTAATAAATATATATAAAAATTATTAATTAATTGTTTTTGTTCGTTTATATTTAGTTGTATAAAATGTATATCTAGAAAATTGTTCAATTTAATTTGCTTTAAAACAAAAATATTTGTTTGCCACAACAACGCGGTTTCAATTCAATTCGCGCAAAATGTATCACCCGCCATAGAAAAAAAGAAAAAGAAAGATTGCAGCACTCGATTCTGTGGAGACTATGGCCAACTGAACAACGTCACCAAAAGGGATAGCTACCTTTCACCAAGGATAGAATATGCGGTGGATACACTCTCTGGAGCACGATGGTTTTCCACTCCTGATCTGAAGAGTGGCTACTTTCAAGTGCAAATCCATCCGGAAGACCGCAAGAAAACAGCTTTCACAGCAGGTAGCTGCTCTGGCAATTCACAGCAATGCCATTTGGGCTATGTAACGCGCCGCCAACCTTTAACCGTATTATTTAGCGTGTTTTGTTGGGACTAACGTGGAATACATGTCAGGTCTACTTGGACGATGTCATCGTGGTTGGGGGGGAATGGTTTGAATAATGTCGGGATAACCATGCCCTACGAAGTGCGCAATTGAAACTAAACCTGACAAAAAGTACGCTCTTTAGATCTGTCGTCAAATATCTGGGCACATCGTCTCGTCCGAGGTGGTAAGGACTGACCCAGAGAAGGAGGATGCAGTGAAAAATTGTCCGGTTCCCAAAGACAAACACTGACTTCCTGGGACTTGCAACTTACTTACAGATGATTTCTGAAGGACTTTGCAGGGATCGCAAAGATGCAATACGGCCAAGGGAGAGTTCTTTCCTACTTCATTTGACACATTTATATTTCATTCCACAGTTGCTGACAACATGACCGAACTTTTGGTAGTTCTTGTACTGTGAGATGCTGGTTGGTTTGAACTTCCCAGTAAGCCTTCTGTATACTGATGGAATGTCAGTATTTTATTTTTCAGTCCAACAACAGAGCTCCCGAATTTTCTGTCTGATCTGATTTTGTAGGGGCTTACCTAAGGTCCGTTTTTACATCTGCGGCGTCATAGCTGTTGTATACCTTTTAGAACCAGCAGCGTCTTTTCGTCATCCTTGACAGTATAGATATTTAATTCCATGCGTTTCTTCTTCAGAAAATCACGTATTTGCTGGTATTTTTCCTTTGTTTTGGTTGTTATAACCGATTTAGTGCAGTTTATATTGTGGAATTTGAAGTTTACACCTTGAACCTACTGGTGCTTGCTGATTCCTGCTGTAATCAGTCTGATGCAGACGATTCGGGGAATCGGAGCAGAATGTACCTCTGCCATAGGTGCTTTGTCGCTTGATGGTCCTGACGAAATGGAAATTATTGTATCTGGTGTCTTTAACGACGCGTCATCACTGGTCCCTGACTTCTTGCATAAGCATACTGGAGCCTTTTTTGTGGATGTCAACAGTGATTTAGAGGGTCTCCTCTTCACGTCATATATGTCCTCGGAGTCCGGTGTTATGTCAGCCTCATTATTCTGTGGGTCTTTCGCAACCTCTTCCTCGGATGGTTCCTCTTCCGAGTAGACATCCTTGTCCTCTTCACCAATATCTATACATCCATGTGTGTGACTTCGATAGGTTGCTCATGCATGATCGTCTTCATAGCAAGTCAATGTCTCCAAGCTTGGCATGCATGGCTAGCAAGAACTCTTAACCACGCGCTTTGATGCCAGCCTTAATCTGGCTTATTACTGATTCGTAACCTATCCCCCTTCGGGATAGGGGTCAGAATTTACCCGAGGTAGGCATACCGGTCGTAAGAGGCGACTAAAATCCACCCTTCGGGATAGGGATCAGAATCTACCCGAGGTAGGCATGCCGGTCGTAAGAGGCGACCAAAATCCACCCTCAGTATACCGAGTGCATAGAGTATACAAAAAATGCAATGATTAAAACAAAAAGATATAATACCCCAGGTGGCAGCCCAGTTCTACTGGAAAATCCACACTCTTCGGAGGCAGGCTCTACGGATTCTGGGGAGAGCCATTTATTGCAATCATCCGACCCTTTTAAAAATAGTAAAAGGGTAACTAGATCACCACCAACGGGATCTGTGCCAGAAGCAAAAACTAATCGAAGTCCTACGACGCCAAAAGATTTTGGACGCCTTTCGAGGGACTCAACGAAATGCAAAAGCTTCGAGGACGAAAACAAGGAACTCCGCACTAAGCTTAACCAAATTGAACAGCTTTACCAAGAGCTAAAAAAAGAGCTAGATCAGCTGAAAGCTGAGAACAAAGCACTTGTTGAATCTCAACCTAAAAAACAGCCAGAAGCCAAATCATACCGCTCAGCTAGCCGCGATTATCATACAGACGAAGAAGAGCTAGGGCGCGAAACGGATTGGATCACTAAGAGGAGACCGAACAAAAAACGGAAAGCCGGCTCCTCACCAGAAGTCGTTGTGCTAAAAGATAGACAACCCAAAAAGGCAAATGCCAACGAAATAGAAACGCTAAGGAAAAAACCTCAAAATAAGGTATACCTTCCACCTCCAATTAACGTTGTCGGAGTTTCAGACTACAGCAAGCTAAGTAGCCTTCTTAAGGAAATAGCAAAGTCCACATTCAAAGTAACATCTCTGAATAATAATGTGTGGAAAATAAATGTAAGCGATCCTGAGAGCTATCGCGCAGTTTCTCAAAAACTGAATACTGAGAAGGTACAATGGTACACTTATGAAAACAAGTCTGAAAGGCCACACCGAGTTGTAGCCAGAGGGCTCCACTCTTCGTGCCGCAAAGAAGATGTTTTGCAAGATCTTAAAACTAAAGGTTTCAAAATTATCGACGCGGTTAATATACTTAAAAAAGAAAAGCAAAAAACGGAACAAGACGAGGAAATTGTTGTCAAACGCGGACTTCCGCTATTCATGCTTAGTTTCGAAAAGTCTGAAAACATGGAAAAAATATACAACATTAAAACTATCCTAAACATAGTGGTTAAAATTGAACCGATGCGCCAAAGGACTCGTCAGATTCCTCAGTGTAAGCGTTGCCAAGGCTACAATCACACGCACACGTATTGCCAAAAAGAGCCGCGTTGCGTAAAATGTGCCGGTAAACATTTATCGAAGGAATGCGCTCTAAGTAGACAAGACCTACCAACATGCATAAATTGCAATGGAAAACATCCGGCAAATTATCGCGGATGCGAAGTGGCTAAGGAACTTCAAAATAGGAGCGACAAAATAAAGAAAACTACGCTACCAATCGCAAATAAAACCAATAACAAACCTGAAAGGGGCAACAATAAAACCAATGAAGGACGAAAAAAGGCTAAAGAAATGGTCAAAACACAACACCCAAGAGAAGGAAAATTGTTTAGAAAAAAGTCACCGAAAGCTGTTCCACAAACATACGCTGAAGCTGCGTTGCAAGGACGCGAACAAACAAATAAAACATCTGATCCAGTCTCCCAAGTTTTCTCTGCAATTCTTGCCAGGCTAGAAGAACAGAGCCAAATTAATAAACGTATGTTTGAAAAACTCGACAAGCTCGAAAATCAATTTCGAAGTACACGTGCAATAATATAAATATGACGGATTTAGTTAAATTAGTGACATGGAATGCGAACGGCCTTCTGCATAAGATGGACGAGCTCGAGATATTCATTCATAAATATGAAATTGATATTTGTTTGATTTCGGAAACTCATCTGACGAAAGAAACCAGCACAAACATTCGAGGATACATTGCCTATCACGCATATCACCCTTCGGAAAGGGCGAGAGGCGGGGCATCCTTGTTGATCAAAAATACCATTGAACACTCAGTCAGTGGAACAATCGAGCTTGACAAACTGCAATTATGCACGGTGAGCGTAAAAATTAAACACATAAAATATGATTTTGCAGCTATCTATTGCCCCCCACGTGCAACGATGGAAAGAAGCGATTTTATAAGTATCTTTGACTCACTTGGACGAAATTTCGTCATCGGAGGTGACTTTAACGAAAAACATACCTTCTGGGGATCGAGATGCATTTCAGTAAAAGGTAGAGTTCTTTACGAAGCCGGTATGGAATCTCGCGCTCCACAGGATAAAACCACTCTTAACTACCTTTGTAGTAAACTTAAGAGAGAAATTCGAGACTTTAAAAATCGTCAAATTTCTACATATCTTGGAAGCCTAACTGCGGATAAAAGTACAAATTACTCGCTCTAGAAAGCCATGAAAGGCATTAAAAAACCAAAAACGCAAGCGCCACCCATCAGGAAAATCAATGGAGAATGGGCGAAGAGTGACAAGGAAAAAGCCGAAATATTTGCAGAACATTTGGAAGAAACATTTAAACCATTTGATGGTCAAGCGTTGCTCGAATTTCCTGTCCTAACCGTGGCACCTGACAATTATAGAATAAAAAGTGTATCGCTAGCCGAACTACGCTTCGAAATAGAGAAACTAAAATTAAACAAAGCTCCTGGATATGACTTAATCACAGGACAGGTCCTTAAAGAGTTACCTCGGAAAGCTTTAATAAAGTTTGCATATCTTATAAATGCATCGTTCAGGTTATTGTACGTTCCACGACAATGGAAGGTAGCTGAAGTTATAATGGTTCCAAAGCCCGGTAAACCACTGAATGACAAAAAATCATATAGGCCAATATCTCTCTTACCGATAATGTAGGTATTCGAAAAACTTTTGTTAAAGCGCCTACATCCGATTATCGAAGAACGTCGATTAATACCTGACCACCAATTCGGATTCAGGATTAAGCACTCTACAATCGACCAGGTTTACAGAATAACCAATGTAATTGAAAAAGCCCTAGAGGAGAAAAAAATATGTTCTAGTGTTTTTCTCGACGTCTCTCAGGCCTTTGATAAAGTATGGCATACAGGGTTGAAACATAAGCTAAGACAAGCTTTTCCGAAACAGTTATCTGATATCCTTAGTTGTTACTTATCAGACAGACTCTTTCGTGTAAAACACGGAAATGATTACTCTGAATTTAAAGAAATCGCGGCAGGAGTTCCCCAAGGAAACGTTCTTGGACCGATCCTATTTCTAATATACACTAGTGATATTCCTCAAGAAGAAGGCACAACAGTAGCCACATTTGCAGACGATACAGCTATATTAGCGGTCAGTAATACCGTTGAATCAGCAACTAATAAACTCCAACGTTCTATTGACAAAATTTGTGATTGGACAAAGACTTGGCGTATTGCTCTCAACGAGGCCAAATCAACGCACGTGAATTTTACTTATAAAAAGGTAGACAACTTACCCATTTTCATTGATTCGGTACGAATTCCGTACGCAAACGAGGCAAAATATTTGGGTATGACACTCGATGCGAAATTAAAATGGAAACCGCACGTCAAGAAGAAACGCGAAGAGCTCGCCATTCGATGTAAACAAATGCACTGGCTGCTTGGTAGATTTTCCCAACTCAGCATGCAGAACAAGCTGCTTTTATACAAGCAAGTACTAAAACCGGTTTGGACATACGGTATACAACTTTGGGGTTGTACCAAATCCAGTAATATCAAAATTTTACAAACTTTTCAAAACAAAGTGCTAAGAAAAATAGTAAATGCACCATGGTTTATCAGAAACACTGATATCCACAGAGACCTAACTATGGCTACCGTCGAAGATGAAATAAAACATTTTGCCTGCAAACAACAGACACGCCTTCACGGTCATTGCAATATCACCATGCTACAAATTCGAGACGATACTAACCTAGTGCGCCGATTACAAAGGATAAAACCATTTGAATTAGCGCAATAAGATGTAACCGCGTGCTTATGGCGGTATTAGCAGGTGCCTCCACTGGGAAGCTGCCTGCCAAACGCGTAATTTACAGTTTAAATAAAACTACTAGATAGGAATAACCTAGTTGTAGTATGCAGGTTTCGAAGGGAGGTGGTTTTTGTTCTCTTATCTTAAGTGAGAAAGAGTCGCATGTACGATTTTCCACCTACCCCTATTATTCGTCCGAGCCTAGTTCTGGTTCCAAGTCCTTTGCTTTTAACCAGGATAGGTAACTCTCAGCTTGCTGAGAGTAACGATAATATTACTATGGCTTGGGAGTAATATTAGAAACTCTATAAAGAAAAAAAAAATTACTGATTCGAAAGCCAATTTGATATCACCCTTCCTTCTCTCCGTTTTCCGGATTATAATAATGAGTTACCGGAATTTTGTATATCTGAAAATGTTAAATAATTTTTATTATACTCGTATGCTGAAGGATTATCTTTGCAAACATGTAGCGCAGGTAAACTTTTGCCGAGTCCTCTTTGTGTGCGAGTTTTATTTATCGCAGGTATTTTTGTAGCTTATTATTTAAATTTTTCTCCGCACACAAGCGTACTCGTCGAACCACTGATAGAAAGGGATGACCCTCACGCGCTGATGATTTTTATTAATTTATTTTCTATTGTATGAGCAAAAAGACATGCCAACGACACGCGGTATTCCCAAGCGGTCCCCATCCAAGTACTAACCACGCCCTACGTCGTTTAATTGCAGTGATCGGACGAGAACCGATTTACTTACTACTTTTACTTTTAAATTAATTTTTATTAATTATTAGCTTATATCAACTTAAATACTAGACAAAAATGATTAAATCTAACTTAAAATTAACAGGATACTTATTCTAGATTATTGATCCTTATGCGGACGCCATAAACTTAACTCTATCTTATAATTATTGCCTTTCGGCCTAAAAACTATTTTACGAACTAATCTTACATAATTATGTTTTCATCGAGAAAATTGTTAAGAAAACTCGGAATCTTTATCAAATTTTATATTTTTATATAAAAAAAACAAATTACAAACTACCTACTCTACTTACTTAAACTACTTAGCATATTCTAACTATAATTAGGATTCTGAGCACTCGTTGCCTTGCGCAACAAGTGGTCAAAATCCCAATTGCTTTCCGAGCGCCTGGCAGTCGTCAACGTGCACACGCGCCGCCGTGAGAGGAC
This sequence comes from Portevinia maculata, assembly GCA_949715645.1. Taxonomy (NCBI): domain Eukaryota; kingdom Metazoa; phylum Arthropoda; class Insecta; order Diptera; family Syrphidae; genus Portevinia; species Portevinia maculata. Next base: position 98,269,884 of record OX454527.1, on the reverse strand, counting down.
TGAAGCCTTACAGCGTCAGTCAACTCCCGGAAGCACCACCACACGTTGGCGAGCCCGGCCTCTCCCAAAAATGCCCTAGCTGACTTAATCTAATTTATAAGCTAAGAGGATGTTACCTAGAGTAACGCACCGTCCTGGGAATGCATGTTGACCCCTCCCCCCTCAACAAGCCACCAAAATTCGGCGAATTGCTTTTCCGTGTCGAATCTATCCATCTCCGATATTGCGGTACTAAAACGGAGGAGCTCATGAGCATTGGCGACGTCCCCGTCATGGAGGAGACGCTTATCTCTCGCGCTGCGGTAGCGATGGTATAAGACCGGGATACCATCCCTCGTCTGTACCAGCCCTTTTGAATCAATATGGATAAATGCCTCTGGCGGGATAAAGCCAGACCGGAGCGTACTCTCTATGTACATTTCATTGGGGTAGTAAGCCCCAAATATCAGACTATTGTCGCTGGCCATCGCCCTTGCAACGTGCCTTCGAGTGACCTTAATGAGGAAATTGTCAATCCTATTCAACTGAGCCCCATCGTATAGGACCTTGTTGGGATAGTATTTTATATAGTTGGATTCGGGCGTTCGGAACAACCGGAGACAGGTCCTAAGACATTGTCTCTCCAAAACCCGAATCTTTTCCATATAACTAGGCGCTATATTAAACCACAATGGACAACCATAAGCGATGATCGGCCTTATAAGGGCCACGTAGCAAATGACCTTCACTCTAGAGTCAAGTTGACTGCTATGAAACAGTCTCCTTGTCAGAGCATAAGCCTTCTTGGCCCCAGCAAGACAAGCAACTATATGTCTATCGAAATACAGATACTGGTCAAGCCAGATACCCAGATATCTAACTACGCTTCTCACCGCCAATGGCTGCCCATTTTGTCCAATAATGGCCAATTTCTTCCAGTTTTTTCTGGTATCCCTAGAGGCCCCAGCCAATGGAGTTCTGAACAAGATTGTTTCCGTGTTCTGAAAGTTGATTTTCAACTTCCAGTCGTCGCAATATCGCTTAATTTGATCGAAGTCACGCTGCAAAAGGATATTAATAACCTCGATTTTAGGACCTGATCTGTATGCCACCAAATCGTCGGCATACGCTATAGCATATCTGAGTGAACCCACCAGATCACTCGTGTAAATGTTAAACAGGATCGGAGAATTGACCGCCCCCTGCTGTAAACCGTTTTTAATTTCAAAGACTATGCTCGAAGTCACGTTGCCACATTTGACAACGAACTTCTTTCCCATAAGCATATTATAAATTACATATAGCAAAGGTTTGTGCATCCCCCGCCTGGTCAACCTGTAGAAAAGTCCCTCTAACCATACGGTGTCGAAAGCCTTCTCCAAATCAACCAGACAAGCACCCGTGCATTGGTTCTTGCATTTATTCCACTGAATGTCGGAAACCAGTTTCGACGCGGCATGAATAGTGTCATGCCTCGCCCTGAAACCAAACTGGTTGTCCGGGATTATGTTATTGTCCTCGACCCACTTTAACAGGGCTCTATTGACAACCTTTTCAAAGACCTTGCTAATATTCGGAAGCAAGCTAATTGACCGGAGATTGGCAGGGTTCGTCCTATCTTTACATTTTTTCGGGATAGGGTGTACCACAGCTACCTTCCAATGCGCCGGATATTGTGCATTATTCAGCGCATTGTTAAACAGCGTGGTGAAAATATCTACAGCCTCCAAAAGCAGGTGTCTGAATACGACGTTTGGGACACCATCCATCCCCGCCGACTTTTTATTCTTTAGTGACTCGAAGATGCACAGAAGATCATCCTTCGACACGAACAAGTGCGATGCATCTCGGCCATTGGCGACAACTGCATTAGCATGGTTTTCATCAGTGAACACGGTGAATCCATTATTCTCAGATCGCCAATTCTCAAGTTCGCTGCGCAGATAGAAGTGGCTCACTAGAGCCCTATTCTCAATGTCGTGGTTACGGCGAACAGGATTGTTCACCGTATACACGGCCTCGAAACAAGCGCCCAGCAAATCCACTTTCTCCTGTGGGTCCTCGACCACGAAAAAATCGTCGTTTGAAGCGACACTTTCTGGACTTATTCCAGCAGTCAGTACTGTCTGTCTCTTCTCTGCTGTCTGGGAGATTCGAACACAAGGAATATCATTGTGATCTTTCCTCCTGAACAACTTATTTATCTGTGGGAACATATTCGGACTACAGGTTTTAATAGCCCGAAATTTATTGCCCCAATACAGACTTACAGATTTTCTGTAATTTTCTTTTATCAACTGTTTCAGGATTCGGATCTCTGACTTCAGCATCCTTACCTCCGGGTCGTCGCGATCAGTAAATTGCCTGTACAGCCGTTTAAACCTCGAGAGCAGTCTACTTTTCTGTCGGTATAGTGCGTCGATTGTAGGGTTTCTGTACTTTTCTGTCTGGTCGTCGTCGGAACGTCCTACCCGAGGAATAGTTCGTTCCATAGTTCGTTTGATGGCGTCGTCCATTTGCAATAAATGCCGATCAATGTCATCATTTGTCATGTTACTGTTTGTCGGTGGGTCGATCCCACTCGAACGTATATCTCGCTTTAACAATCTGGAGAAGCGCGATCATTTTGCCCTTCGATAATCGAATGAACACACTGCTTCGTACTCCTCCAGCAGCGTTTGCTCGTTCGGGATCCGTATTGCGGCGGCGAGTCCGTAGTGGTCACTATCGTACTCAAACGCACGTAAACAGTTCCGCGTGTATTGGTCTATGTTTGTCAGTTGAAGTCTTGCGTCCGTTAAGGCCAAGTCCAGGAAAGCACCGCTTCTTGGGAAAGAAGGGATATCCGTCGCGTACAACTCGAGTTTGTACTCAATCATATTGAGGCGCCACCAGTCGTGAAACTGGTTGCCCCTGGGATTTGCAGTAACATTTCCCCATGCCGCATGTTTGGCATTAATATCTCCGGCCAAGAAGTAATAATTCTCCTCCGAGTTCAGCTGCAGACTACGAAAAGTATCTCGAGCTCTGTCATAAATTGGTTAGGTGGAGGTGCTGCAGGTGCGTAAAGTGACACCACATACACTCTCCTCCGGCTATGGAGAGGAATGCATATGATGCATGCTTCCAACAACTGGAACCTACGCACGTCCCCGCTATATATAACCCTATGGCGCAGGCCTTTTCGAATTAAGATTCCAACCCCACCTCCTTGAGTTGAGTGAGGCCGGTCTCTTCTTATTACATGATAATTTTTGTATCCCAATTTGTGCTTCTGATTTAGATTAGTTTCGCTAACCAAAAGCACATCCGGGTTTTCGGTTTTCAACAAATTGGCAAGTGACGTTCTTTTCTCGATCCTGACTTGTGAATTAACATTCACAGCAAGGATCTTTAAGTTTCCCTCATCCAGCGCAGCCATTAGACTTATGGCACACCAGACCCCACAAACAGCTCCGAATATATAAAGTCAATTCGGGCCGCTTGTTCATTTAATTGTTTCTGGAACTTATCTATCTTTCCGTGCAGAGACAGAAGGATCGATTTTAAGTCCAGATCCACCTCAGGTGCCTTTTGGGCTACCTTTGATTGGTTTGATGTCATGTGGGCTTGACCCGGTCCAGCTGCCATTTGGGCAAAGGACACGTTGGGTGCCACAAAATTTGCGAACGAGCGACTCTTCTGACGCCTATCATCTTCAGACTGCTGTTTGCGGGCCTGGACTCTCTTTTTCAATTCTTGGTACTTTGGACAACCCCTGAAGTTGGCGGGATGTCCAGAGTTCCTGCAGAGCACACAGGAGAGTACACTCCGGTCTTCGACTCTCTCCTTACCTAGAGAGCATTCACCATGTATGTGGTCCTTATCGCAGTTCACGCATCTAAACTGCATGTTGCAGTTAGCTGCGGCGTGCCCGAACCTTTGGCAGCGCATACATTGAAGTATGCGATCTGACCTCTTTATTTTCTCCCACCTTACAGCATGATAGTACAGGAAGCGGATATTTCGCAGCCTGTCGATTTCGCTGTCGGGAGTAAGCTGGACTAGGAAGAATGGTAAGTGACGGTTACCACCCCTTGCCACAGCCGAGGAAAACGGCTTGACACCCACGAAATGGAGGTCGTCGCTTTCAAAATTCTTTAGCTCTCTTTCAAGCTCCTCCGTTTTAATTGAGGGATCGATTCCCTTCAGTACCACGGTTTTTAACTTTTGCTGCCTTGGGGTGTACGTGAAGTACTCGGTTTTCACCTCGCGGCGCGCACCCTCTGGTACTCCTCTACTCGTATTTTTTCACATATGATTATGTGATTGTTAGCAGAAAGCCTTTTCACATGGAAATTTTTTGTTATTAATTTACAAATCCTAATGCTATCTACAATGTCGAAATTACTCACGTTAATGGGTGGTATTTTGTCCTTCCGTGACTGTTTAGATTGTTGTTGTTGTTGTTGTTGTTGTTGTTGTTGTTGTTGTTGGTGTTGTTGGTGTTGTTGTTGATGATGTTGGTGTTGATGTTGTTGGTGTTGTTGTTGTTGATGTTGCCGTTGCTTCACCCCCAGTTGTTGTTGCACTTGCTGCTTGAGCACAGCTTGTTGTTGCTGTTGCTGCAGCTTCTTTCTGCGCAACTGGTGGCGCTTCTCCAGCAGCTCTTTTATGAGCTTGTCCAGCTGCACCTCCTCATCATCCTCTTTTTCTTCGTCCATTTGAACGACTTCCTCGTCATCGACCGGTAAGTCCTTGAAGGAGTTTCCCTCTCCGACGTATCGCCCCTCTCCCCCATCATACTCATAAGAGCTGGAGTGTGCTCCGTCATCATCGGATGCAGCCACCGATGATGCCACACTATGGCCTGCCAAGTTTAACCTTCTTTTGGCTGAAAGGTTCGGCATCGGATTTAACTTCCGCCGCCGTTTTTCCACTGTCCTATACTCCTCGCTTACAGTTACTGCTGGCGTTGTAGCGAGAGCTTTTATTGTTGGCGTTGTTGTTGTTGCTGTTGTTGATGTTGTTGTTGCTGGTGTTGCCTGCGTAGACCCCCGCCTGGGCAACGCGGAACCCGCTGTTGGACTTGGTGTCACTTTAATGGCATTTAAAGCTGCCCTTGGCTTACAAGCTGCCGCTGTTTTCGTTACTGCTATTGTTGCTGCTGATTTTTTTGCCGGCTCACGTGTTCGCACCACACGTCGCAACGGCACACCCACACCCGTAAGCGGGACCACCGATTTTCCGGGGTCCATCGCCTGATACGTGCGGCACTTTTGTTTTCTTTTTTTTGTGTTTATTTTTGTGTCTCTACCAACGCATAGAAACGCATCGCATACCAACGCCTTCCGTTGCATACCAACGCATCTCAACGTATATCGATCGCCATGTAAGATCAAATTATGCAAGCAAATATAATATTTTGTCTCCAACACATTGCAACGCATGCCAATGCATCTCGACGTAGACTGATTGCGCTACATGCCATTCCATAGAAGAATTGACAAACCAATTTGTAACATAAAATTATGAAAGTAAAGGGAAAAGGTATTAAGTCTCCAACGCATCATAACGCAAAAAAGAGTAGTCTATGCAAAGTGATAACTGGCATATAACTAATGAGATTTGTTACATATTCTCAAAAGTGGATTGTAGGCGCTCGAGGTATTCATTTCGGAACAATATAAATAAAACATACAAACGCGTTCATTTGACTGATATTCAACTGTCTCGCGTGGTTAGTCACCTTGTCAAGTGCATCATCGAGGAAGGGATGGTGCCGGTGCGGAGGCTTAAGTCGCGGAGATTCAACGGGCTATGCTGCCGACGACTGCGATCGTCACTAGGGCCGCCCAGATAGACCGTCTGATGAGCGATGACCAAGAACTAACCAAAAGGACACTCCGTCCATCCCCTCCCCCCCACCCAACCCCTTCCTTTTCCACCCCCCACCCCCACCACACACTTTCCTATCCTAATCCAAACCTAATTCCAGCGGTGGGGCGAGCAAGCAGTAAACCGTGCCCAAGGATGAAAGGTTGGGGTCAAGCCAACCGCCTACGAGCTCCCTGAGGTGCCCAGGCGAAGACCTGCAGGTACTTTAATGCCTTACCCCGGCATGGCGGCGCTGCTAATAGGTGACGAATAGATTCGGTCTCTTCGACGTCTCTACAGCTGCTGCAGTAATCGTTGTGCGCTATGCCCAGCCGCTCCGTGTGTAGGCCCACCGCGCAGTGTCCTGTAGGGACCCCTGTCAGTGTGCGTATGTCTCTGCGGTTCAGCCCGATTATATCCTTAGATTTCCTTTTGTTTACCGCTGGCCAAAGCTCCCTCGTGTGTCTGCATGTTTTGAGGCTGGTCCAACGTAGGTTTGTTCTGTTCATGGATTCAGCGTCGATTTTCCGTGACAGTGTACTGAGCGGAGTTTGTATAGATTTCAGAGCCAGAGATGCATCCATCTCCGATCCGCATCTTACCAGCTTGTCTGCTTCTTCGTTGCCCGAGATGTCCTTATGCCCTGGTACCCAGCATAGGGTCACCGCGTTTGCGGTTGATATCTCGTCTAGGTGTTTTCTGCATTTAACACCGCCCTTGATTTGACAACTGCTGACTCCATGGCCATTATGGCCGCTTGGCTGTCAGAGTATATAGTGATCTGCTTATCGGTCAGTTTACGCTTCTTCACCTCCTTAGCAGCTTGAGTGATCGCAGCTGTCTCTGCCTGAAAGACGCTGCATTCATCATTGATTGTGAAGGACATACCCAGGCCCAGAGTCTCACAGAAGATGCCTGCACCTGTACCCGCATCCATTTTGGATCCATCGGTATAGATAGCTATTTCGCCTTCTTCCGTGACTGTTCTGTTGATCCATTCGCTTCTTTCTGGGATTCTGGTAGCGAATCTCCTTTTGAAGGCGAAGGTGTGTGGTAGGTAGTCGGTGGATTTTGTTTCTTTCGAGGCTCTCCATCTTGCCTCGACCGATGCGTGTCCGTAGGGCCTGAAAGACCATAGTCCCGACTCCCTGAGTCTAACGGCCATTTTGACCGCTATGCTGCTGCAGTGTATGTCCAGGGGTGTGAGGTTGAGTATGACCTCCATGGCTGCAGTGGGTGTGGTTCTTAGCGATCCTGTTATCCCAATGCAAGCCGTCATTTGAATCTTGGTGAGGCTTGAGAGATGGCATTTCTTCTCAGTCGCCTTCCACCATACAGCTGCGCCATATGTTAGAATGGGTCTTACCACCGCTGTGTACAGCCAGTGTACCACATGTGGTTTAAATCCCCATGTATTGCCGAATGTTCTTCTGCAGGCATATAGTGCCACATACGCCTTTTTCACTCGGTCTTCTATGTTTTCCCTCCAGTTGAGTTTGGAATCTAGTATAACCCAAAGGTATCTTGCTGTCTTGGATACTTGCAGGTACACTCCATTCATCCTTGGTAGTTCAAAGGCCGGTATTGCCCTTTTCCTTGTGAACAGCAGGATTTCTGTCTTGGCTGGGTTTACTCCGAGTCCTTTTTCCGCAACCCATTTGCTGACCAGTAGGAGGGCGTAGCTGAGTCGCTCACTGAGGACTGGGATGAATTTACCTGGGACCAGGATTGCTACATCGTCGGCGTAGGCGCTCACGATGAAGCCTTCCCGCTCTAGTATCTTTAAAAGTTCGTCCATGACTAGGATCCATATAAGCGGAGAGAGGACGCCTCCTTGTGGGGTGCCTCTACTGACTTTCCGTTCTATACACACGTCTCCTAGATAGGACTTGATCCGTCGTGTACCTAGCATCAGTCCAATCCAGTCACATAGACTGTTATTGACCTGGGCCCTTCCAAGGCCGCGTAGAATTGCGTTTTTTTCCGTTCGTTTTGCTTACTGGGCAGGATTTTTCGAAGGATTTTGAAAGCACCTCAGTTAGAGACGCAACTGCTTCGTCGATCTCTTGGTCAGTACTGTGGTTTTTTGCCGGGCAGACATTTTCCAACATCTGTAGTTCTGTAGTGAACCTGTCCCAGTCTGCTCTTCTTGGGTTCCTGAAAATTTCCCTAGCCTGAGATTGAATTTGTAAGTCAAAAAGTATCCAGCAGTGGTCTGAGAACGATGCCTTGCTGGACACTCTCCAGTTCACTACCTGGACGGTACTGCTCTGAGATACAAATGTAGCGTCTAGTACTTCCTTTCTATTCGCTGTTATGAAGGTAGGGTCATTACCCCTGTTACATACGATAAGATTGGAACTAAGTAAAAAGTCAAACAAAGCCTCGCCCCTTGCATTAATATCTGAGCTGCCCCAGATAGTATGATGTGCATTTACGTCACCGCCTAAGACTAAGTTCTTCTTACCTTTCTCGGATGCTGCTACTAGCGCCCTTACCGAGTCCGGGGGGACAGATGTGTCGTCATTGTGGGGCATGTACACTGACGCCACAGTACAGCTCTCGTCCTTCCCTCTAACCTCCACTGCCGTCACGTCGCCCGTGCTGAAATGAGATAACATTAGTATATGAAGGTTTTTGTTTGCCATGATACACGATCTCACCTTTCCCTTTTCGGATCTGTAAAAGGTGTTAAATTTGTTTGACCCTAGTCCCATCACGCGATCGTTATGGATCCATGGTTCTTGGACTAGGGCCAGGTCCAGCTGCTCCCTTTCCAGGAGCAGCCTCAAGTTGTCCGAGGCGACTTTACTGTGGTGGAGGTTGATCTGGACTATCTTCATCGATGGCCATATCTTCTCCTCCCACATTTTCGGTCGCCTGTGCGTCCGATGCAGTGCGTTTTAGAAGCTTGAGGATAACCTCGCTCGCCGCAAATGATAACGCCATCTGCATCTCCTTCTTCAGCGGTGATGGCGTTTCGTCAAAGACGATGATATAGCCTCTTGCACCGTTTTTGGGCTCTTCCGCGCTTACAATTTCCCATCCCTGCATGGGGATCTGCGGGTTTTTGCGCGTGCAGGACGCGGAGCACGTCATTCTTGTCCACACCCATTTCGGGGATGACTATTCGTCCCTTCGCCTTCCTACGGACTTCTCTTGGCGGGACGGCCTTGAGCATGGATCCTTCCCAGACTTCTAGGCCGTCTATAACGGTCTTGGCGAAGTCGTTGGATGCCTGGTCCTTATAGTCGATGTAGGTGATACCCTTTATCCACCTCATCTTGCCATAGGCTGGGGCATTTGCACCTGCATTCTTTAGGATGTGAGATACGATTGCAGAGCCCAGGGTTTGCTCGATTCTCTTCCCACATTCTACCGTCTACTGCCCACTTGGTTTTTTGGAGTCCACCACAGCCAGCTACAACGGATTTCTCGTCACCTCGCTGTAGCTGCTCCTTTGGTTGGTTCCCCACGCGCCTGATGCCTTTTTGGGACTCCCCGTGGTCGTTGTGGCCTGTTTGATCTTCTTGGCATTTGGTGCGTCTTCCGACGACCTCATCCTCTTCGAGGCAAACTCAGTTCTCTTGCCACCCACTTTTTCCGTCGGTTTCCGCTGAAGTCCGCTGGGGCCCGGCTTATCGCTAGGCTCCCTTAGGACTAGCTGAACCTCCTTACGTACTTCGGGTCTTCTGTTTCTGGCATTGGGGTCCATCTTAACGACGTCATCCCTCCGCCTTGTGAAATCGCCTTTCTTGCCGGTAACGCCCTTGGTAGCTATCCTTGTTCTCGGTTCTGGGGGCCTTGTAAGGATGTCCTGTGCCACGGTTTCTCTGGCCCATTCTAGCGATGCTACTTCCTTCTCAGTGAGAGAGGATTTTTACTTGATGGTAAGAATGCCATATATGTATGTGTTTGGCCTTTTTGAACTCCCTCTTCCTTAGCAGACCTGGAGATAGTTTTTTCTTCTTCCTCGCCTTGTTTGTTATGGGATTCTCATCGGGGGGTTCAGCTAAGAGCTGCGGTCCGCACATTTGAGACGAGGCCCTAGAGGCCGGTGCAACTGATGAGGAGATATCGGAGGGAAGAGCAGCTCTTAGCTGAACCCTCCGATGAGAATCCCATAACAAACAAGGCGAGGAAGAAGAAAAAACTATCTCCAGGTCTGCTAAGGAAGAGGGAGTTCAAAAAGGCCAAACACATACATATATGGCATTCTTACCATCAAGTAAAAATCCTCTCTCACTGAGAAGGAAGTAGCATCGCTAGAATGGGCCAGAGAAACCGTGGCACAGGACATCCTTACAAGGCCCCCAGAACCGAGAACAAGGATAGCTACCAAGGGCGTTACCGGCAAGAAAGGCGATTTCACAAGGCGGAGGGATGACGTCGTTAAGATGGACCCCAATGCCAGAAACAGAAGACCCGAAGTACGTAAGGAGGTTCAGCTAGTCCTAAGGGAGCCTAGCGATAAGCCGGGCCCCAGCGGACTTCAGCGGAAACCGACGGAAAAAGTGGGTGGCAAGAGAACTGAGTTTGCCTCGAAGAGGATGAGGTCGTCGGAAGACGCACCAAATGCCAAGAAGATCAAACAGGCCACAACGACCACGGGGAGTCCCAAAAAGGCATCAGGCGCGTGGGGAACCAACCAAAGGAGCAGCTACAGCGAGGTGACGAGAAATCCGTTGTAGCTGGCTGTGGTGGACTCCAAAAAACCAAGTGGGCAGTAGACGGTAGAATGTGGGAAGAGAATCGAGCAAACCCTGGGCTCTGCAATCGTATCTCACATCCTAAAGAATGCAGGTGCAAATGCCCCAGCCTATGGCAAGATGAGGTGGATAAAGGGTATCACCTACATCGACTATAAGGACCAGGCATCCAACGACTTCGCCAAGACCGTTATAGACGGCCTAGAAGTCTGGGAAGGATCCATGCTCAAGGCCGTCCCGCCAAGAGAAGTCCGTAGGAAGGCGAAGGGACGAATAGTCATCCCCGAAATGGGTGTGGACAAGAATGACGTGCTCCGCGTCCTGCACGCGCAAAAACCCGCAGATCCCCATGCAGGGATGGGAAATTGTAAGCGCGGAAGAGCCCAAAAACGGTGCAAGAGGCTATATCATCGTCTTTGACGAAACGCCATCACCGCTGAAGAAGGAGATGCAGATGGCGTTATCATTTGCGGCGAGCGAGGTTATCCTCAAGCTTCTAAAACGCACTGCATCGGACGCACAGGCGACCGACAATGTGGGAGGAGAAGATATGGCCATCGATGAAGATAGTCCAGATCAACCTCCACCACAGTAAAGTCGCCTCGGACAACTTGAGGCTGCTCCTGGAAAGGGAGCAGCTGGACCTGGCCCTAGTCCAAGAACCATGGATCCATAACGATCGCGTGATGGGACTAGGGTCAAACAAATTTAACACCTTTTACAGATCCGAAAAGGGAAAGGTGAGATCGTGTATCATGGCAAACAAAAACCTTCATATACTAATGTTATCTCATTTCAGCACGGGCGACGTGACGGCAGTGGAGGTTAGAGGGAAGGACGAGAGCTGTACTGTGGCGTCAGTGTACATGCCCCACAATGACGACACATCTGTCCCCCCGGACTCGGTAAGGGCGCTAGTAGCAGCATCCGAGAAAGGTAAGAAGAACTTAGTCTTAGGCGGTGACGTAAATGCACATCATACTATCTGGGGCAGCTCAGATATTAATGCAAGGGGCGAGGCTTTGTTTGACTTTTTACTTAGTTCCAATCTTATCGTATGTAACAGGGGTAATGACCCTACCTTCATAACAGCGAATAGAAAGGAAGTACTAGACGCTACATTTGTATCTCAGAGCAGTACCGTCCAGGTAGTGAACTGGAGAGTGTCCAGCAAGGCATCGTTCTCAGACCACTGCTGGATACTTTTTGACTTACAAATTCAATCTCAGGCTAGGGAAATTTTCAGGAACCCAAGAAGAGCAGACTGGGACAGGTTCACTACAGAACTACAGATGTTGGAAAATGTCTGCCCGGCAAAAAACCACAGTACTGACCAAGAGATCGACGAAGCAGTTGCGTCTCTAACTGAGGTGCTTTCAAAATCCTTCGAAAAATCCTGCCCAGTAAGCAAAACGAACGGAAAAAAACGCCCTCCCTGGTGGAACTCCAAGATCGGGGAGCTTATGCAAGCGTAAAGACCTCGCAAAAGAGCTGGACTCACGAGCAGAAGCTGGTCGTTTTGACAGAAACCCACTTCCCAGGATGCGCCGACGTGTCTAGAGTAAACGATACAGTTACACATGACACGAGGCAGGGGATGGACGAAAACACAATCGGCGCAATAATCGAGGAAAGAAAAATAGCCTGGGCGAACAACTCATTCGCCCCTTTCAAAGCACCAGGAATAGATAATATTCGACCCATAATTCTTCAGAAGTCCAAGGATACCACTATCCCAAGACTGAAACGCATCTATATGGGCTGCTTAAGGCTCTGCTATGTTCCCAAAGCATGGCGTGAGGTGAGGGTAATATTTATCCCTAAAGCAGGGAAAGCTACCCACACCACAGCAAAGGACTACAGACCTATTAGTCTGTCATCTTTCATGCTAAACATACTGGAACGACTAATTGATGTGTATGTCAGAGAAGCGATCAGCGACAATTACCTCTCTAAATCGCAGCACGCATACATCAAAGGCAGATCTGTAGACACCGCATTACACAGTGTAGTTTCCGTGGTGGAAAGATCGCTGGAATTCAAGGAACTTACTTTGAGTGCGTTCCTAGACATAGAGGGAGCCTTCAATAATATCGAGGCTGACGCAATTCTACGCGGCCTTGGAAGGGCCCAGGTCAATAACAGTCTATGTGACTGGATTGGACTGATGCTAGGTACACGACGGATCAAGTCCTATCTAGGAGACGTGTGTATAGAACGGAAAGTCAGTAGAGGCACCCCACAAGGAGGCGTCCTCTCTCCGCTTATATGGATCCTAGTCATGGACGAACTTTTAAAGATACTAGAGCGGGAAGGCTTCATCGTGAGCGCCTACGCCGACGATGTAGCAATCCTGGTCCCAGGTAAATTCATCCCAGTCCTCAGTGAGCGACTCAGCTACGCCCTCCTACTGGTCAGCAAATGGGTTGCGGAAAAAGGACTCGGAGTAAACCCAGCCAAGACAGAAATCCTGCTGTTCACAAGGAAAAGGGCAATACCGGCCTTTGAACTACCAAGGATGAATGGAGTGTACCTGCAAGTATCCAAGACAGCAAGATACCTTTGGGTTATACTAGATTCCAAACTCAACTGGAGGGAAAACATAGAAGACCGAGTGAAAAAGGCGTATGTGGCACTATTTGCCTGCAGAAGAACATTCGGCAATACATGGGGATTTAAACCACATGTGGTACACTGGCTGTACACAGCGGTGGTAAGACCCATTCTAACATATGGCGCAGCTGTATGGTGGAAGGCGACTGAGAAGAAATGCCATCTCTCAAGCCTCACCAAGATTCAAATGACGGCTTGCATTGGGATAACAGGATCGCCAAGAACCACACCCACTGCAGCCATGGAGGTCATACTCAACCTCACACCCCTGGACATACACTGCAGCAGCATAGCGGTCAAAATGGCCGTTAGACTCAGGGAGTCGGGACTATGGTCTTTCAGGCCCTACGGACACGCATCGGTCGAGGCAAGATGGAGAGCCTCGAAAGAAACAAAATCCACCGACTACCTACCACACACCTTCGCCTTCAAAAGGAGATTCGCTACCAGAATCCCAGAAAGAAGCGAATGGATCAACAGAACAGTCACGGAAGAAGGCGAAATAGCTATCTATACCGACGGATCCAAAATGGATGCGGGTACAGGTGCAGGCATCTTCTGTGAGACTCTGGGCCTGGGTATGTCCTTCAGAATCAATGATGAATGCAGCGTCTTTCAGGCAGAGACAGCTGCGATCACTCAAGCTGCTAAGGAGGTGAAGAAGCGTAAACTGACCGATAAGCAGATCACCATATACTCTGACAGCCAAGCGGCCATAATGGCCATGGAGTCAGCAGTTGTCAAATCAAGGGCGGTGTTAAGTGCAGAAAACACCTAGACGAGATATCAACCGCAAACTCGGTGACCCTATGCTGGGTACCAGGGCACAAGGACATCTCGGGCAACGAAGAAGCAGACAAGCTGGTAAGATGCGGACCGGAGATGGATGCATCTCTGGCTCTGAAATCTATACAAACTCCGCTCAGTACACTGTCACGGAAAATCGACGCTGAATCCATGAACAGAACAAACCTACGTTGGACCAGCCTCGAAACATGCAGACACACGAGGGAGCTTTGGCCAGCGGTAAATAAAAGGAAATCTAAGGATATAATCGGGCTGAACCGCAGAGACATACGCACACTGACAGGGGTCCCTACAGGACACTGCGCGGTGGGCCTACACACGGAGCGGCTGGGCATAGCGCACAACGATTACTGCAGCAGCTGTAGATACGTCGAAGAGACCGAATCTATTCGTCACCTATTATGTGAATGCCCTGCCCTTAGTACTAACAGATTTAAGATTCTTGGCAGCTACTTTTTTGAGGAGCTGGAGGATCTGACCGACATTGAGCTTAACAAACTCATGAGATTTACATATAGATCCGGGTGGTTTTAATAAAGCGGATCACTGAGCTGTGTAACAGCGGCATATCTTTTGTATTTGCAGGTTAAAATTTTGGAAATCCCAACAGCAATGGACACAATGGACCCAAACTGATGGTCTAAGTGAGCCGTGACGCCAGTCACAATTGCATCCATTAACCTAACCTAACCTAACTGTTGTAAGTCCATAAAAAAAACCTTAAAAGAAAAGTTTGTGATAAATTTACTACAATGTTTTAAGTAATGGATATCCGGCTCGTGCCTTTATTTTCTTTCTAGAATATCAATAACTGAACTAAACTGTTGTTAAAAGTTATATTTTAATCCTTTCAATTTTAAGCACTTTTCCATTTTTTTAAAAATAATCCGATTCTTATCGGAGAGCTCTCCGAAGAAATTTGCCGTGTACCCAGTGGCGGAGTAACCAGGGGGCGGACGGGGCGGCTCGCCCCGGGCTTCTGGTCTAGGGGGGCCCCCAAATCCTTCAAATCGTTACCCTGTATATCGCTCACACTTCAACATTTCTTGACCATTTGCATCTCGGTTGCATCATACGAGAGGAGTTTTTCGAAACTTAAACTAATTAAAAATTATCTTCGATATACAATGGATCAAGAGCGACTTATCGGTTAATCTAGCCATGCTTTCAATAGAAAGAAAAATTTCCAAAGAAATCGATTTCACAGAAGTTATTGAGGAATTCAGTAAATTGAAGGCACGAAAACACATACATATAACACGCTACAAAAAATAAAAAAAACTATCTTTGATTTAGTTTTTCTAATTTTTTTTTGTCGATCAATTCGTATTTTTTTTTTCCTCACCCATATCTATTAAATATTGTAGGTATGTATGTTTATTTAGCCTAAATAATTTAATTCGAATTTAAATTTTACTTGCCAGATTTTAACGAAATAAACATACACTTGTCGCCACTTGAATTTGACACCCTGTACACTCTATTTGCAATTGCCCATAACTCAAAAGCGGAATGATAAAATAGATGTATTATGCCCGTTATCTCTGTCAAACTCGTCTTCTTTCTCAGTGACAAAATTGCAAGTTCTGGAAAAGAGGCGTTATATGTTTTTTTTTCCACTTTATGTTAACATTCGTTGGAATTAAAACAACATTTTTGCGCCACTTGAATAGAACATGTATTTAGTTTGATCATTATCTTTGACACGCGGAATCATATTCTTCGTTGATCGATTTTCTTTGTTAATTTCGACTATTTAATTTTAAAAAAAACCTAAAATGGGTCGAGGAAAAGCATTAACCGAGGCGGAAAAAGGACAAATCAAAATTTACAAGGACGCTGGCTTATCTGTTGCCAAAACAGCTAAACAAAAATCGAGAGGACCCGACACGTTATATCCACATTTTTAAGTAATGAGTATGAATATGGAAAAAAACATGAAAGGCCGGACACACAGTGTGCTTACTACTGCTGAAAGGCGACTGATTTTAAGAAAAGCGTCAAATTCTCACGACTCTTTGGGAAGAAGAATAAGGCACCTCTCAACCCGGTTCGAAAAGAGCAACGCCTCAGTTTTTGTCGCGCACATGTGACCTGGACTTCGGAGTGGCGTAGAGTAGTCTTTTCCGATGAAAAACAATTAATTTAGAAGGCCCCGATGGCTATAGCTAATATTTCGATGACCTCAGTAAAGAAACACATTATTTGGCCCAGTTGCATAGTAGAGCTGGAGGTGCGATGGTCTGGGGGCCATTTCTTATGGAACCTGCCAACTGCAATTTATGTCAACCACAATGCATGCGTTGTCTTACAATGGCATATTGAAAAAGGCCTTTCCATACTTTCATACCCTTTTTGGACCTCTGCCGTGGATTTATCAATACGCATACTGCTCGGGTAGTTAAAACCTATATACAGAGCCAACATGTGGAGCTATTGAGCTGGCCGCCCTGGCCCTATTCTCCGGATTTAAATATCATTGAAAATGTTTGGGAATGTTTGACACGTCAATTATACGGATCAGGACAACAATATTCGAGTATACAAGAACTAACCCAAGCCATCGAATTAGCTTGGAAATCGAGTTCACGGAATTATTTGGCTTATATGTATACATTTGTAAGCCGGATGTGTGAAGTTTTGGAACAAAAAGGTGGCTCAACACACTATTAAATTTTTTTTTAATGTAAAATACTCCAATTATCTTAAATTTAAGTTATTTTTGTAACAAAAAGAATCAGCTATCTGTAAAATGTTTTTTTTTATTAAAGTGGCGCAAATTGTCGACCCGCATTTTTCCGGTTTTTGGTTGATAATATTTTGTTAAAACTTTAAGCTTTAGCATTGAATCTTCCTTCTGATCAGCAATTAAATTAACTTTAATTTACAAAAAAAAATTAAGTCTAGCAAGTTTGGGAGCAATGAAGAATAGAAAACAGAAGTCAGGGGTGTCCTATTCAAGTGGCGAAGAGTGTAAACACTTATTTATACATACAAATGTGAACTGAATAAAAAGCTTGTAAAACTACTTTTTTTTAAGCTGGGGGGCCTTATTCAGCTTTGCCGCCCCGGGCCTATGACGGGCTTAGTCCGCCACTGCGTGTACCTATATGTCAAAAAATATTTTGTTTAACGCGTCATGTTGCACTGCGTTTCATTTGATCGGAAAATTCGATAAATGAATGGAAATGGATACATCAAATGGAAAATATTGTACAAATCGGAGAAAATTTCCTTGCAGACGGGTACCTGGATAGGGCCGTATGCATTGGCGTTTTCCATTGGGCCACTCGGAGTGTTTTTTTGGGTCTTCCGGACAGAAGAAAACACTTCCAAATTGTTCCATTCGGAGTACTCTTTTGGGTAGGTTTTTGCTTCCCGATTTCATTTAAGAGTTCATTCAAATACACTAACGCACATTAACTCTTACAGCGGACTTCTTGTCAAAGTCACATGAAAGAGGCGCGATTTGTGTTTTCCTGTTCCGATTTATTCAACATAGCAAAAGACGATGTTTGATGATCCATTGGAATCCAGAAGTAGAAGATAATTGACTGAGACTAATAAAAAACGTTATATGTGAAGCCGAGTTTAAGTTTATTTATTAACTGTAAAATTGTTATGGTCGCATATGTTGAACACAGGAATGCCTGAAAACAACAAATCATAATTACCTTAGGCAGAAATGCATACAAACAAAAATACCTGTCCCCGAGTTGCCGCGTCCCATGTGTCCCCTGCTCGACGTCAATTGCTGCGGAGAATGGACCAGGCTGTTGGAAATAATCTGGATGCCATTTTTTTGTCCCAACCTTTAACATAAGAAGATTGGATTTATACATTAATAACACTTTGCACACCCAACAATGTAGTTAGAAAAACGTATTTGATAAAGGCAGCATGCACAAATAATGTCGGGATTTATCTTCCTTTTGTTGACATGCCAGTTATTTGACAGCAATGGTTGGAAAAGAAAGTAATAGATTCCTGGAAAAAAGCTCTTCGGTTGAGGTTGTATTATAATCTATCCAACAAAAATTGTCAGTACAGGCCTTATGGAGGAGCTTTTTTTCTACCAGTGGTGCCTGTAGATACTCTCACGGCACTCAAACGCAAGAATTGCCACTGAAATAAACCAAACCACTGTCATAGGTATTGTAATTTTCCTAAAATTCGCATACAACCCACCACAACCAGTCTCTCACACAGCCGAATGGGATTGAGCATGATCGTCTTGTGTTCGCTTGCTATTATCATCCACGAAAATAAGCAGTGTGTGTGACTGAAGCACATCAGAAGAGTATTACCATCTCTACAATGAAGCATATCATTAAGGGTTTTTCTATGGATTTTGTCAAAGAATTTTCGGTTTTGGTGCTTTTGAGAACGAATTATTACGTGGGGTGTTGCCATTGGGTTATAATTTGATTGTATTTGTATTGTACAGCTGCACAAGTGCAGTTTTTTTACCATCTGTTTAGGTATATGACATTGCGTCGTGGTTATATAATTTTGTATTCTAATTGCCTGGTTGTGTCTACCTTTCACAATATACATATAGCGGAAAATCTAGCTGATTGAGTTTATTATGTATTTAGCGTGTTCAATTAAACTATTATTTTTTTCAAGCTTTTAATTTTATTATATTACATTTATTACTTTTAAATTTGGTTTACAAAACTCATTTACCGATTCCGTCAACGATCAAAGAAGGACTTATCTAAAATCAAAATTCGTATCGTATTTAAAGCAAAATGTCAATGTATAACAGTATAACAGGTAATTTAAATTTGTGTTAGTGTGAGTGAAAGATAATTAAAGGAGAAAAGATACAAAATTATACCAAAGGTAAGATTACACTATGTCTATATTTTTATATCGGCTACAGTACCCTCCGCCTAGACGAAAGTCGTTTTTCAAAGATATTTATCTGGGAATCGTACATGTCGGCCGGACCTAGTGACTTTCGTCAAAGGTTGAACCGTTGTAGAAGTAGCCGGTTCTTTTGATGTCTGTTTTGGTTCTGCTTTCTGCTTTGGTTGTGTTGGTGCTGTAATCACTGGTCCATCGTTTGTCGGTAGATATGCAGGTTTTAGGCGATCGATTGTGAAGTTCGCCTCCCGCTTTGGCAGTCGTAACCGAAAGTATTTTGGAGTTCGCTCGAGGACTTCAAATGGACCACTGTATGGAGGCGTTAGACTCGGACGGATAGAATCGTCACGAAGAAATACATGCGTCGCTGTCTGCAAATCGCTGTGCACGAAGTACTTCGGATTGCAATGCCATGCCGTTGTTGTTGGACGAATATTACTC
Source organism: Portevinia maculata (assembly GCA_949715645.1). NCBI lineage: Eukaryota > Metazoa > Arthropoda > Insecta > Diptera > Syrphidae > Portevinia > Portevinia maculata. The sequence continues at coordinate 98,250,607 of OX454527.1, read as the reverse complement.
ATCGCATTTCGCAGATCGATGACTGTTTGCGCAGCAGTTTTGTTTGATGTTTGCTCATCAAAAAATTCGCCAGGTATGCGGAGCGTTGTACCGAAAACGAGTTCGGTCGGTGAAGCGTTTAAATCGTCTTTATGCGTTGAGCGAAGGCCTAGTAGAATCATCGGCAAATGTGCAGTCCACTTTTCGGTGTTGTGGCAAAGAATCGCTGATTTGAGTGTGCGATGCCATCGTTCGATTAGTCCGTTGGACTGCGGATGGTATGCAGTCGTCTTGAAATGGCGAGTACCCAAGGTTCGCATGAGTTCTTCAAAAAGTGTCGATTCGAATTGGCTGCCTCGATCAGATGTTATGGTCTTCGGCACGCCATATTTCGAAATCCACCCAGAGATGAGTGCGTTTGCGACTGTCGGTGCTGTCATATCACGAATCGGAATTGCCTCCGGTCAGCGGGTGAAACGGTCGATGATAGTTAGGCAATAGCGGTTGTCATCAGACGGTGGAAATGGTCCTACCAAATCGATGTTAATGTGAGAGAATCTTTCGGTTGGTGCGTCAAATTTATTTAAAGGCGAATGCGTATGACGACCAATTTTCGCTTTTTGACATTGGAGGCAGCTTCGAACAAATTTTGCGATGTCGGATTGAATGCCTGGCCAAACGAATCGTTGTCATCAATTTAGCTGTGGCACGTTTTCCGGGGTGTGATATGTCGTGAATAGCCCGAATGAATTGCCTTCGCAATTTTTTTGTAACGAACGGTCGGATCACATCGGTTGAGTAATCGCAGAAAATCTGCTTCGAACTGCCTGGAATGATAAAAGTTTTTAATTTAATTGATTTGGCGTCATTATCCTTCGATAAAGTTTGTTGCAGCTCCTCATCGACATTTTGATCATCGGACAAAATGTCATAGTCGATTTCAGCGGTTGAATGCAGGCTTTCGATACGTGATAGCAGATCCGCTGTCACATTTTCGGTCCCTTTTACGTGTCGGATATCGGTAGTGGTTTGACCGATGTAATCGAGCTGTCGCGCTTGTCGATCATTCGCCTTCTCTAACTTTTGAGCGAAAGCGAATGTGAGTGGCTTATGATCAGTGTAGATGTGACATTGTCTTCCTTGTAGCATAAATTTGAAGTGTTTGACTGCTAAATACATTGCTGTGAGTTCGCGATCATAAGTGCTGTAGCGAAGTTGGGCCTTGTCGAATTTTTTTGAGAAGAAACCGAGTGGTTGAAGCGCTTTGTCGATGTCGGAAGCATCGACATAAAGCGAAAGTTCCGCCGTTTTTGATGGATGGGCGAGTAGAGCAGCATTGGACAAATCGAGTTTGCATTTATCAAATGCATTTCTCGCTTCGTCCGTCCATGTCAGCAGCGTTCGGTCGTTCTTTTTGTTTCCAGGAATCATCTCGAGTAAGCTAGCTTGTGTTTCGATGGCGTTTGGCAGGAACTTGCGGTAAAAATTTAGCATTGCCAAAAATCGTTTTAGTTGCTTGACCATCGTTGGGAGCGGAAAATGTTTAATGGTCTCGATTTTGTCGGGCAGCGGCAAAAGTCCTTCAGATGACACATGATGTCCAAGGAATGCGATTTCTTGCTTGCCAAACTCGCACTTTGCAACGTTTATAGCCAAACTGTATTGCTTAAGGCGCTCGAAGATTATTTTTAGGTGCTCGTGGTGCTCCTCTGGCGTTGTTGAAGCGATGCACAAGTCATCGATATAAGCAAACACGAAATCGAGTCCCCGACAAACTTCATGTATTAAGCGTTGAAAAGTCTGCGCGGCGTTGCAAAGACCAAACGTCATGAACTCAAATTCAAATAATCCGAACGGCGTCGTGATTGCCGTTTTTTCGATGTCTTCGACTGGAAATTGATGGAAGGCTTTTTGCAAGTCGATCTTTGAAAAAATGGTCTTACCTTGCAAATTTCTGGCGAAGTCGTTCAAATAGGGAATGGGATATCGGTCTGGGACTGTGATGGCGTTCAACGCGCGATAATCGCCACACGGGCGCCATGAACCATCAGGCTTCTTTACCATATGAAGAGGGCTTGCCCAACAACAGCTTGAAGGTCGACAAATTCCGGCTTTCATCAATATTTCGAATTCTTTGCGGGCAACTTCGAGTTTTTCGGGATCTAATCGTCGGGGTCGAGTGTAAACGGGTTGCCCTGTTGTGATAATTCGATGCACAACAGCGGTAGAAATCGGACTTCCTGGCGGTGGCAGTTTAGTGATTTGTTTGTACTCTTCGAGAAGATCAGCATAAACCGAGTTCGCACAGAATGTTTTATATTCGGTAGTACCGTTGACAACTATTCGCATACAGCTTGAATTTAAGCCAGTGAGTGGATCGATCATTTTGTGTTCCTTCAGATCGACCAATAATCCAAAGTATGAAATAAAATCCGCACCTATGATCGGAGTTGTTACGTCAGCGATTAAAAACGTCCAAACGAAGTCACGTCTTAATCCGAGGTTTATCTTCAGGGTCGTTTCGCCGTATGTTTTGATTTATGTGCCGTTTGCTGCGAACAATTTAATTTCCGATGATTTGCCCCTGCCGGTGGACTGACTAAGTGGCATAACTGATACGTCGGCACCAGTATCAATTAAAAATCCGATGTTCGTGGATTTGTCGTGTATCTTTAGTCGATTGATGGATTTCGATTCAGGCTGTTCGCTACCTAAATCTGACACGGACAGATGGCTTCATTCACTTGTCGTTTGGTTGGCGCTCGTGCTGCTGAATTTGCAGGGCATGCGGCATTGTTTCGCAGCGGCGCCAAACTTCCAATGATACCAGCAATTCGGATGTTCATGACGAGATTTTGAGCGCTCCTGAGCTCGGCTGGCGTTGCGTGATCGACTCCGGCTGCGGTCAACACCCATTTTAGCGAATTTTCGTTCCAACTCAGCGATTTGGTTGCTCAATTTCTCCAGTACATTTACTTCGGCTTTCGTCGGTGATGGAGTTTTTGCTTGAACCGAAGTTCCCGGTTGCTGCGAAGTCGTTTGGCGAATACTGCGATCCCCGATAGCACGCAATCGAATCGATTCCACTAGTGCATCAGCTGCAACGAGTCGGTCTTTGATAGGCGATTCCTTCATTTGAATGACGGCGGCGTGTGCCATTTCGGGTAAACGTGCGGCCCAGAGATCGATGAGAGCAGTGTCAGTCAGGGAATCGGAAGCTAAATTCTTTAGTTTCTGGTAAAACTGACTAGGTTTCATGTCGCCTAGCTGCATTTCGTTTATGGCTTCACGAAATCTCTTTTGCTGTGAGTCGGAATAAAAAGCTATGATTATTGGTTTGACAAGATTATATCTACCAGACGACGGAACTGTGCCGATCTCTGTTTGTATAGTGCCAAGATCGTTGAGTGGAACTTGGGCCATCACTGAGCAATACTTCTTGTAGTCGCTGGTCACATTGCTCGCCTCAAACCAAAATTCCAAGCTGACGAAATAAAGTTCCGCGTTGTGCAAATGGTCGATGAGTCTTGGCATTGGCATGCGTGGAATGGTCGCATTTGCATTAATGTCGGCGCCTGCTACATCGCCACCGTTTGGTGCGCGGCCGTCGCCATCGCAGTCGTTAATGTTCATTCCGTTGATTATCTCTTAAATACGATTTTTAAATTAACTTAACTTTCAGGGTTTCAATAAACCGCGAGAGAATTTGTTCACAGTTGTCACTTTGTCACTAATACCAGACCAAAACAATCGAGAGTCGCTGGTATGCAGTTCGAGTGTCGTTTACCTTTTGAAATTTACCTGCCGTTGAACTGGCGTTGTTGTAAACTCAAAACAAATGGCGGACCGCAAGTACTTCCTAAAGCGAAAAAAAACTAATTTTTCCTTTGTTCTTGAACGCCTTCGACGGCGATTTTCACAGCGCGGGCAGTTTAACTTGAATAATTTTTAATTTGACGGCACTGTACTTGCGATCACGTCGGGGTCACCACTTTTAGCGTGTTCAATTAAACTATTATTTTTTTCAAACTTTTAATTTTATTATATTACATTTATTACTTTTAAATTTGGTTTACAAAACTCATTTACCGATTCCGTCAACGATCAAAGAAGGACTTATCTAAAATCAAAATTCGTATCGTATTTAAAGCAAAATGTCAATGTATAACAGTATAACAGGTAATTTAAATTTGTGTTAGTGTGAGTGAAAGATAATTAAAGGAGAAAAGATACAAAATTATACCAAAGGTAAGATTACACTATGTCTATATTTTTATATCGGCTACATGTATGTACCTGTTTGTATGATGTCTATGTTTTTCCGATGAATGACGCCTGTTTTGCCAATGAATACGGGAATTCCCAAAACGATGATCTCAAGTTAGGTAGGGATGCAATCATACAATGGGTTGCTTGAAATCGTTAAACGTTACAAAGCCAAGTATGAAACATACGTCGTGGATGAAATGACTCAAAATGCGGGACATAAAGTGTTTTGCTTGCCGCCTTATCACTGTGAAATTAATCCAATAGAATTTGGGCTCAAGTGAAAGGGTTTGTAGCAAGCCAAAACAAGTCATTTAAAATGACGTTCTCGTCAGATCACCGCAATTAAACGATGTTGGGCGCGGTTAGTACGTAGATGGGGGACCGTTTGAGAACAACCGCGTGTTGGTGGCCAGTCCCATCTACAGAGTTGAGGTAGATAATACAGACGTGGTATCACAACGGACCTAAATTGGTCTAAGTGTGTCGGCTTCTGCCGATATTTTGTATATATTATATATTATACGAGTATTATATATTTTGTTGGTCTACTGAAGATACCCTTAAAAAACGCGCCTATTATTATCTTACCAGAAAAGGAATAAAGATAAACGGAATTTATTTCGTTCCGCAATATTTTTATTTCAAATTTTAAGATGGTAACCCTAATAGAATTGCTCTCAGAGTTATGGCGAATTATCATACACACTACGACAACCCTGTGCGAGCTTTAAAGAGGGACCGATTTATGTTAGTCATTGCAATCAGACTGAGAGACAAACATCCTATCTTCCCTGTACTTACAATTTTTGTTGGATGGAGTATAGCAATTTTTCAACGACTAGGACGTTGGGATGATTCGAAAAGGGTAGCATGATCTGGGTAGCTAGTATAATGGGGCATTATTAGCTAGCTATGGACATTGCAAATTCCCATGTAGCAGAATAGTGTATAAAATAGGAAGTAGAGGACGTGCGGTCATTTTAACTCGAAGTAAATAGAAGGATTTAAAGAATTTAAAAGTAAAATAAAAAAAAACCTTTTTTGAATTCCTGTTTGTAGAAATAAAAGTGTCCATGTGCAAGATCTCAAATGGATTATAAATTGTAAGAATAGGTGCAAATAGAATATCCCTGTTGAGTGCTAGGATCTAAATTTAAGGTGGCCGTTTTTTTTTTAAACAAAATAAAAATCCGTATAGGTGCAAACGGGGAATGATTGGCTGTGCAACATAAGGGGCTAAATCGGCGGTCAAGGAATATTCCAAAAGACAGTTTATTCAAAAGGACCTCTTGGCCGCCGCAATTTTATTTGGCTCAGATCTAAAAATAATATTGGAGCAGTTCGAAAAATGTTTAAATTCGTGGTTCACAGCTTATAACGGCAGAATAGAAAAGCGAATACATAAAACATATTTCGCAGAACATATGATCGAAACGGCAACGGATAAAACGTTACATACATAATATATGCAAGCACACAAAAAATCCCATAGATTATAGTACATACCTACATATGAATAAAATATAATCGTCAGCAATGGAAATATTTTCAACATTTACGACAAAATAGATGAAAGTATCTACATAAAGAATCACATTATTTTTGAAAAGGATACAATTTGATATAGGAAGCCTTATTAGATTTAGATAGACTTAAGCCCAAGTTTTACCAATTATTTATTAGATTTTTGTATTATAGAGTAGTATTGATATGTTCTTGTGGTTGTTTTGATATTTCGTTTTTAAATTATTATTTTAGTAATAAGTTTAGTTTCGCAGATCGCGTTGTTTAATGTTTCCATATCCCCTACAGAGGGCTCCTTAAAGGCAGGGTTACCGTTTATAGTTTTTTTTGTATAGATAAAATCCTTGTCAGGTGAATAAAACTCCTGAAGTTCACGCCTGCTGTTTTTTTTTATTGGAAACAAAACCTTTTTTTTTTTGTAATTCTAAAATTGTTTTTTTTTTGTGCAATATTCTTTTATAAATAAATCGCCCACAAGATAAACAATGTTCAAATGAAAAATAACCGTGTTGTGCCTTTTTATCAGTTTTTTTTCTGCTAAGCCCGTAAAGGCTTAATGGAGGCCTAAGTCTATTTTCAGCGGTGGAGTAAGGTGCTCTAAAGCACTTCGGTGATGCCTTTTTGGGGAAGCTCCTATATGGCCAAGGAACTTCCAGGTAGGGTGGCTATTGGCCGTGCTGGTTAAATCGTCAGCGCCCTCTAAATGTGGCAAAGTCCGTCTGCTGTTAGGAAAAATAACTTGTAAGTCTTGGTACGATTTTTGTTTTTGTGCATAGGTACCCATTGTTGCGCGGTGTCAAGAATCCCTCCCAGTCCGGCGAGCTCAGCAGAGCAACGCAAGCGTGCCATGCTCCTCGCATACAACACTTCCCTTCCCATCACGATTCCCTTCACATAGTCGCATCCCCATCCGGTCTTCTGTCAATTTCAAATCCCAACCGTCCAAACTCCTGCAACCTAGCTATCACAAAATGTTTGTATTCACTTGAAACGAATACGTACCAACAAAAAGCAAAGACATAATTAGCTGCAAACAAACTATCATTTATTAAAAAAATTATTTTATTTATAACTCGAAGTATATATATACCCCCATATTGATAAACAACGAAAAGCGGCGAGTTAGCACTAGCACATCTGTTAACTCATAATTCTGATTAATAAAAGTGTGTTAGCTTTTACTGACATGTGATAACGAGTGTATAACTTAACTCACCGAATTCGGCGTATAAGGAGCGGATAACTTCACACATTCTCAGATTGTAGTTCACGCATTCACAAATTGAGAGGATGCGCATGTATCTGTGGAAACATTGAGAGGATGATAGAGAATACTGACTCCCATTTGGGCATATTACACTTTCATAATGCGTTGACTCCATAGTAGTACAATTGTATTGGAATGGAATACACCGAAATGAGTGTCGACTGATGAAATATGACAGATACACTCGATTTTTTAGTATAATTTGGTAAAGTGCTGCCGTATTGTAGGTGATAAAAAGCAAACAGCTAACACAGGGAAAACATATTTTTATTATTATCATATGGACAAGTTCGCTATCCGCGTGGCAGCTAACTCGTGTTTTAAGGAGTGGATAGTGTTTTTTTTATTAATATGGCTGATACAATACATTAGCAAAAATAAACATAAATAACTTCGTAACAAAACCTTACAAACAAAAATAATTTAGTTTTTACACATCTTCAGTTTAGTTTACTATGAGCTCTTCAAACAGAGATGGCTGAAATGTAATTTTTTGGGAAAACTACATTTGTAACGTCTGATACACATTCGTGGAAAACGTAAACAACTGTATCAGACGTACTTCACATATTAGGTCCGTTCGCGAACTAATATGCAAACGTAAATTTATATAAATTTTCGTGCAAAACTACACAAACGCGTTCGCGTACTGAGAAAATGGTAAAAAGATGAACGAAAGAAAAATGTACTTTCTTTCATTTTTCTTCACACAGAATTTCAGCTGGCAAGAAAATGAAAACTGTCAAATGATGAAATCCTATGAGTTTGTCAGCAAAAAAAAACAGCTGTTGCTTCTTTTCAAGCCAAACTAAGATGTTTTTTCAACTTTTTACATAAAAGCGTTCGCGTACTTTTCTTAGAAATGAGAGGATTCTCTCTCGATTTTGGAGATTTGACACTTTTCATTTTCCTACACATAAAGTACGCGAACGGACCTATTATGTCATGTGTAGTTGTTCAGTTTTCAATTTAACATCTTAACGTCGCAGACATTGACAGGACACTTAATTTGTTTGACAAGTACTAGACGTAGTTAAAGGTAGAAGAAGAATGGTGGAAAGTAGTTTCCCTGCAAACTACGCGTAGCTAAGCATGAAGATTATGTGAGCTAGATTACCTTGTGATCTCTGGTCTTCAAGCTTAATTCCCTCATTTTGTACATTTGTGTTAGAAATATACCAACATTTCCATCTAGCTGGAATAATGGGTCCAGAGCGACGGATTGTACAAAATTGAATACAGTCAACGCTGATTCGATTTTCGCCTTTCTTATTTTTTGAAAAATACAGATTGCAAAAGAATTCAAAAGATGCAAATTCATAAATTGTATCGAATAAAAGCAAATTGCACCGGAACAAATTGATTTGTATTGAATTAGATACAATTGTATCGACTTTTTCATCCCTGATTCCAGCCCCCAGGTTCGAGAAGGCAAGGAACACCAAACCTCATCGCGAAAGACAGATCACTTGGTATGGAAAAATGGAAGCAGTATGCCCGGGATCGCAGATGATTCAAGGCTGCAGTATCTCAGGCAGATACTCTTCAAAGGTCGGGAGACCGTTAAGTAAGCAAAGAGTAAGTGCTCGGTAGAAACTTAGCATAACATCACGTCTTAAAAGGCGCAATGAACCTCGTTTATTAAAACAAAATCCACTAATACACAAATCATTTACATAGCTACTCTCCATTACTAATCTTTTGCATGACAACCGAAAATAATAAACTGTTTTGGTATAACTACTTTAAGCATGTAACTATTCAGTGGACCCGCGATGTTAACCAAAGTGAAAAACAAACAATTTCCAAGGTAATTCCACCCTTTGACCGAAAACCCTAGCAACAAACAACTTTAATTCAATCAAACAAAAAGCAAAAGTTTTTATAAAAGCACGTTTTTATTTGTTAGTTTTCTATATTTTTTGAAACTATTTACTTTCAATATGGCAGAAATTCAACAAACGGAAGTGGAAAATTGCAAACTCAAACCACGTGCAATATTTGGATTCGATGGTGATGTGCCCTTTGGGTTAAACTTACATCCCGATGGGATGCACACTGTCATCCCACTAGGCAATAAGGTTGTAATAACAAACACCAAGACAAATGAGCAGGAATTTTTAACAGGACACACAAACATGGTATCATGTCTGCATGTGTCACATAGGTTTGTTTATATGAATTTAAATTATTAAAACGAATTATCATTTTGTAAAAAATATTACTTATTTTCTATAGCGGTAAGTACGTAGCATCTGGACAAGTTAACCACATGGGCTTCCGCGCTTACGTTATACTTTGGGACTACATAGAAAGAAAGGAAATAGCAAGACATGATCTTCACAAGGTAAGCAATTTGAAGTACGTATATATTTTTTTTAACTTTTTGTGTTCCTCACCTAGGTTCGCTGTGAAACTGTTTGCTTTACCGCAGAAGACAAATATATTGTCAGCATTGGAGGCATAGATGATGGGTGTGTCATCATTTTTGATGTCGAAACGCGGTATATATACATACTATTTAAGTCGGTTATATACTTTTTTACAATCATTTTTTTTAGCACCCCAATTTGCCGTGCTGTGGCTGTTAACAGTACGTCCGGCAATCCAACCTATGTTTGCCCACTGAACAAGCTTGGTTCAGTATTTTTAGTGTCTGGAGACAGTGAGTTTTGTTTAATTTAATTGCATGAATAATTTTTATATTATAAATTAAAAAGTGCCCAAGTCCGTATTTGACTTGGCCTCTAACCAACGAATCTTCAGATAGATTTTTTTATTAGTTTTAGCAGATAGTAACCGTGGCTCGTCCATCCTCTGTTCTTCGATGCTGCTGTGCGCTATCATAGTGGAAGTATTCATTTTACCGAATGTGAGCTACACATCTGGTTTTAAGTCACATCTTAGAATCAAGACAAGAAAATCATCATGATTTTGAATAGCCCTTTTGAATTATGGAACCAACCCTAAGTTTCCAATTGAACCAAAATTTCGAGACACTTTTCTCCCTGCAAGGTTTTAAAAGGCCTTAATGCCAGATTTGAGTTCAGAGTATTTGATGATGCCATGCGCTTGTTTGAAAATGCCCACACAAACGATTATTTTTTGATTTTTCCCTCTGTAATGGCTTTGACAACCTAAGCTTATATCAAAAATCGCGTAGGTACTCTAAAATTGTATAGATTTTGAAAGTTTTAAAAAGCTACAACAAAGTGTTTTAGTTATTTCAAAATAACATGAAACGTTCACAAAGTACGTTAGATAGAATCTCATAATGTGGCATTTAGCCCGGATATGCCTTGATAATTCTGGCAAGTTATGGGATCGCCTTTCTTGTAGATGGGACATATGGAGCTGATAGTTCAATCATCGGGCATGCTTTCATCCACCTATACTTGGTTGTTAGTTTGGTGCATGCCAAAACATCACCTCCTTATTTGAAGAACTCCGCTGCTAAGCCATCACAGCTTGTAGCTTTGTTGTTCTTTAACTTTTTTACAGAACTGCCATGCCAAGTGCCAACCTCTTCAATTCTGGAAGGTGGAACTGGTTTTTCATTGACTGGACGTGGGTTCTCTTCTTGCTCTTTAACCAGCTCCTACGATTCGAATTAAACTGCTGCTGGAAATGCTGCTTTAACAAATTCTAAAAATAGCCTCTGTGCTTCGGTGAGCTAAGATAAAGTCGTAGGGCAAAGATACGGTACTTTTACCATATTTGTCAAAGCAAAATAAAGGACAATATTTTTTTTTATATAGGGTGGCGCAAAAGTTGTCATCTGTTTACTTCACAAATGTCAAAGTAAAATTGACATTTGCCGCTATTTGCAAAAATTATAGCATCTTCCGATAGGGTTTCAGCCCTTGGGTGTGCCTTAGGCAATTCTGTGTGCCAATGTTTTAAATGATCCACGACGTTTGACATCTATCCTATGTAGTTTTCAGTCGGATTGGTGAACGCCACTGGGTGATGACTTTTGCGCCACCTTGTACAAACTGTTTGTATTTATAAAAAAAAAAATCAGCACTTACCGACCAATCCTAAACTAACAGCTTACTGAAGATTTTTGAGCGCTTAGAAGAGTTATGAGTGATCCCCAAAACTCTTTAGTTGATAGCATTAATATCTTTAAAAGTTCGTAAATTCGAAATCAGCTTGTTTTTTCGAAATTTAAACAACATATTTTCACAATGGAAAGACATTTTAGTCTGGTTTTGTAAGTAAAAAGCGCTAGGGCGATTTCCACATGCCAACTTTCTCCCACGGGTACACTTGTAAAATATATTTAACTTTCATTTTCACTTTAAAACTTCATTGTTTAAGTTCTTGCATGTGTAAGCTTTTTTTTTTGTCGGACTCAATACTGGTCCATTGTACTACCAGGCAGACACACCACATTTTACTGTGAGAATTTACTCGTTTTCCTAAGAAAAACGAGAAGGCGCTTCAATGATAAGGAGCTTAGGTTTACAGCACTCACCATACCCGCACCAAATACCTGCCACCTGATACGAGCAAAAGCAGCACAATCACAGAGGAAATGTTCCGAGTGTCGTCGCTTTCACAGGCTTCGCAGTTGCTGGTATCGCTTAGGCCTAGCACTTTAAGGTTTTTAGCAAAAGCGTAGTGTCCCATAAGAAGGCCAGTAGTCTGTCAGTCTTTTCTGTTGAGAGACAATAAGAATGCCGCGGATTTTCTACAGACGTCGAGGAGAATTTGCTTAGTCTATCTGCATCTGCACCATGGTGAGGCATGCCTACGGCGATTGTGTTCATATGAAACCTAACCGCCAATGAAAGCCCTGACCGAGTACACAGGCTGAAAAATCGCTGGTTCAGGTCCTGAGAAGTCCCCCTCTGAGCCCTGTCTAGCAAGTTCATCGGAGATCTCATTTCCCGTGATCCCGTTATGACCCGGGACCCAGACAAGTCAAAGTGAATTCAGCCTTCCGACCGAATTCAGAGAGATCTTGCATTTACGAACTATTTTTGGAGGTGGTTAAGGGGTTGAGCAAGGATTAAAACGCAGCCTGACTGTCGCTACAGAAGCAGATACTTCGCCCCATCCACCTGTTCCTCGCAACATAGTCCATGGTGTAAGCTAGTACTTTATATTTCAGACTTTCACTTTTTCTTTTATTTAAATACAGAATTGAAACAATTTTTTTTTCGAAATCTCAAACATGACATGAGGCCTCTTTCTTGTGATATGTATCTAGATCCAACGTTTCACAAAAGAACGATCCCAAGAAACATAGCCAGCGGTTATGCATTTTTTTTTTCCAGCACATACACTCCTTTTCACATAATTACGAACAGGTATTCTTTTTGGTCTAATTTTACGACTTTTTATACCCTATTCTAAGGGTATATTAATTTTGACGCATAGTTTGTAACATACCTTAATATTGCCCGTAGACCCCTAAAAGTTACTATATTTATGATCAGCATCGATAGTAATGTCGATCTAGCCATGTCCGTCCGTCCCTCCGTCCGTCCGTCCGTCTGTAGCCAAAAATTAGGCCTTTAAACTGGACCTAGAGAGCTGAAATTTTAACCATATACTCTCTAGGGTCCCGAAATAATCAAGTTTACGAATTTTTGAAATCCGCCCACAGACACGCCCACAAAATCAAAAAAAACAAATTTTGGAAAAAATCGAATTTTGAGCTAGAAAGCTGAATTTTTTTATATATGATCTATGACTCCTAAAACTGCTCGGGATAAACAATTTTCAAAATCCGCTAACTGACACCCCCACAAATAAATAAAATAATTTGTTTATACCCTATTCTAAGGGTATATTAATTTTTGAAAATCCAAAGTTTCAGCTAGGGAGCTGAAATTTATAGTATATACTCTCTATGGGCCCTTTATGCTCATGTGTAAATATTTTCAAAATCCGCCCACTGACACGCCCACCATTTTTTTTTTTTTTTTTGAAAGTTCAAAGTTTGAGCTAGGGAGCTGAAATTTATAATATATAATCTCTAGGGACCCTTTATTCTCATGTGTTAATTTTTTTTAAATCCGCCTACTGACACGCCCACAATTAAATAAAACAATTTTATTGAAACACCCAAGTTTGAGCTAGGGAGCGTTTTTTTTTTTGATAAAATCCTTTAAATGTTATATAACAAAATATATAGAGCGTTCTTAACAATTCAACCATACTTAGACTTTTGTCACGCCCACTTATGAGGGATAGGAATAAGAATAGGGTATCCAACAGTTCGCCCAAGCGGACTGTAGCCCGTCCCTATGTTTTTTTAATCCTTCGATAATCTGGAAAAAACCAAAACCTATATGAAAGAAGGTCATATTATGTTATTGTTATACACAAAAATGGGATTAAGTGTATAAATTTAAGTTTTATGCTGCTTTTCCCATTAAGGTCATATAATAAGTCCTTTTTTTCTTTTCACTTGATTACGAACAGTAACTAAATCTACCTGTTTTTATATTTCAAATTAAAAAACATAGGGACGGGCTACAGTTCGCTTGGGCGAACATGAGCATAAAGGGCCCATAGAGAGTATATATTATAAATTTCAGCTCCCTAGGTCAATCTTTTGATTTTCAAAAAAATTGTTTTATTTATTTGTGGGCTTGTCAGTGGGCGGATTTTGAAAAAAATTTATCCCGAGCAGTTTTAGGAGTCATAGATCATACATAAAAAATTCCAGCTTTCTAGCTCAAAATTCGATTTTTTCCAATTTTTTTTTTTTTTTAGTTTGTGGGCGTGTCTGTGGGCGGATTTCAAAAATTCGTAAACTTGATTATTTCGGGACCCTAGAGAGTATATGGTTAAAATTTCAGCTCTCTAGGTAAAGTTTAAAGGCCTAGTTTTTGCCGACGGACGGACGGATGGACGGACGGACGGACATGGCTAGATCGACATTACTATCGATGCTGATCATAAATATAGTAACTTTTAGGGGTCTACGGGCAATATTGAGGTATGTTACAAACTATGCATCAAAATTAATATACCCCTAGAATAGGGTATAATAAATGCATTAAGAGTACTAGGGACCTTAGTTCAAAACATAATTTCATAGAAACAACAACTATGGGTAAAAAAAAAATCATTAATTAAGGAAGAAATAGGCCAAATTCGAGCTTACCAAGAACAAGGCAAAACTATCCGTTTTATAGCCGGTAAGATTGGAAGAGGACCAACTGGTATTCATAGCTATCTTAAGGACCCTGAAAACTGGAAAGGAAAGGTAAGCAAAGTAACAACAAGTCAGGATCGACGGGTGATACTGAGATGCGCTTCAAATTCAAGACTTTCCGTAAGCAAAATCAAGGCAAAACTGAAGTTGAAGCTAATAGATCAACTGTTCATCACCTCATAAAGCAGGCCAGCCACGTTAGACACCAAAACATTGAAAAGAAACAATCATTGATCGCAGCACGCAAAATTCACCGATTCATTTGTGAGCTTTGAAAATCCAGTTCTACTCGCCGTCATAAAAAAAGTCGTAAAATTAAATCAAGAAACTACCTGTTCGTAATCAAGTGAAAATGAGTGTATCATTGTATGTGTCTGCAGGACGTATCCAAAGCAACGCTTCGCTATGGATATTATCGACAGTGGCTGTCGATAGAATGATTTTAACATTGCTTCAAAAAAGAGGAATATTATCAACAGTGTTTATTGTTTATTGTTTACAAATTTGCTTGCACATTAAGATTTACATCTTTTAGTTTGTGAAGGCTTTAAGAGCAATTCAGAGAAAAAAAAATTTAGTTAATTAATTAAATTAAATAAAAGTTGAAAAAAAAATTTCAAAATATAAAGTATAATAACGGAAAAGAAATTAAAATTAAAGTACAAATTTAACAAGACATTGAATTAAAGTGATTCCAGATTATCATCGGCCAGGTGCTGTAAAAGAGAGGTTTTGAATTTGTTTGTGTTCTCAATTCGTCTAAGTGTTATTGGCAATGAGTTCCATAGGAGGCTGGCATGGACGAAGAAAGTACGCTCTGATGCTAGGCATTTAAATCTTGGTCGTATTAATACTAAAGATCTAAGGGAAGCTGCAAAAACGAGTCTATCGTAAAGATATTCTGGTTGACGAGTCTGCATTATACTATGTAGCATAATTATGGATTTATATTTTAATACATTGTCAAAGGTTATACCCATTATCTAAGTGGATGTCGATTGTAATTTGGTTTTTGTTATTCGTTTATCGTGTAAAAAAACATACCTATTGTTATATTCGAGAGTTCGAAAGAGAGCGAGAAAATGTGAATTTTTTGCACATTTGAGCTAGCGTTACCACAAAAACAACCCTGATTATGATGAACAAGAAGCAATCTTTTAAAACCAAGAGCTTCTTAAAAAATCCAGATCAGAGGTAGCAGGAAAGGACTGTCCTCTTAAATCCAAGTACTTCAGAAAACTAATAGAATGCCATTCGCTTCTTGAAGGGTAAATAGGGCTTAATATACCTAATGGACTCACGTCAACTTTATGTGCGCGGAGTTCTAATTTTTGTACGAATTTTCTTTGGGCAACCTAACTCCTGGACGAGCTTAGGATGCATTTTTATCCGACATAAAGAGATGTCAAAATAAATTCACTGAATTCTTACAAGGCTCTTCTCTTCGCAGGGCATCTTCGTATGTGGACAATTGAAAGGGAGCGCAGAAAGCTTAATGTCCAGGAGGTTCAAGTTGGAAGGCACCAACGTCGATATACATCAATGGTTATAGATAATAAAGATGAAAATATTTATATTGGCACCATGACAGGTGACGCAGCCCATGTTCGACTTAATGTCGAGGGAAAAGAAGGCCTAACGGCTTACATGGTGGGATTATACGGTAAGCATAATCCTCGGAGGTCAATAGGAAAAGACTGCGAAAAGTACATCAACGGTATAAGGGAAATAGTATGCACTGCTAATGGTTGCTTATTACTTGGTGCCGGTGATGGCACTGTAGAACTAGTCGGACTTAGGAACGAATGTTTCAAAAACTATCCAAATCCTACATGGCCCAAGCTAAAAACGGTACTTTACAGAATTTATTTCTTTGAATTCGATATAAACAGCCATCATTTATGTTTCAGCTCAAATCAACTAAAGTGAACGGTGCCGTGACAAGTATAGCTAAAAGCTCTGATACCATATACTTCATTGGAACCGAAAATAGTGAAATCTATCAATTAAACATCGCTACGTTTGAGCTCAAACTAAGGACAACATGCCACAAGGAGTCAATTAACGAATTGATATTTCCCCCGTAAGTATACAAATCAGATGTAGTTTTATTCATGAGAAATTATTCTCTGTTATAGGAAACTATCTACAGTGTTTGCTACTGCTGGTTACGAATCAATTCGCATTTGGTCAATGAAGCGTTTGCAAGAGCTGTTGCGAATAATGGTTTATAATTTTCATTGTACATCAATTGTCTTCACACACGATGGGTCGAGTATTGTGTCGGCGTGGAATGATGGTGTCATACGTTCTTTCACTCCAATAAGTGGCAAACTTATTTATGCTATTCCAAATGCCCATAATAAGGGTGAGGTTTTTTTTAATTATAGAAGTATCCAAACATGTATTTATTAATTAAATATTGTTTTTAAGGCTGCAGCGCCCTTGCCATATCGTCTAACGACAAGATCCTAGTAAGTGCAGGTATTGAGGGACAAGTGCGCGTATGGAAGATCGATCCTTTTCGTCAAAGTTTGATTGGTGTTTTAAAGGATCACACTGGCCCAATAAGCTCATTAAACTTTAACAAATTCGACAGTGAGGTGGTTTCTGCTGGCACCGATGGTTCCTGTGTTATATGGGACATAACGTAAGTCCTAGAAATTATATAAATTACTAGCTGTACCCAGCCGGCCTTGCCCGTGCCCAAGCTGGTACCTATCCGGTGTACGCTGCGTCTAACAAAAACAAATACATGTCTTTGTTTCGTAAGAAACAGAATTGCAAGTCAAACTTGGTGGACCGATTTTGACCAAACTTCAATACCAAAGATGGCCTGATTTGAGCTTAATTGGTTCGGTGGTTTAAGGGACTAGCTTAGCCCGTTCACGCAACTTCGTTGCTCCGCTAAGGGTAGGTGCTACTTGTCTGGCAGGCGCCTATGTCACCTTACTTTTTTGAATCCAACAGCAACACGAAACAAAGAAACTTCGATTTTTATTTCCTTTCAATCAATTTGTTTATGCGCACGGTTTAACTACATGCAACAATTCTAATTGAATGTCAAAAACGAAATCGATCAACATATACAAAAGTGGGAATACAACACCATCTATCAGAATCCAACATAATTATACATATTTCGAATTTTACAACATAAGTTCCCATTAGTGTAAAGAAATGGTGATTTGAATGATTTTTTTCTATGGGTGGTGCCACACCCCGTTGTCCAACTACGGTCACATTTTGCTATGTGCATTGCCCAAACTATACGTACACATCAAAATTTCCACATTTTACAACATAAGCTTCTATAAGTGTCGAGAAATGGTGATTTGAATGATTTTTTTTGTATGGGAGGTCCCACACCGCTTTATCCAATTTCGACTAAACTTCACAGGAACACTCCCTGGCCAATTCCGAAGAATTGCCGTAAATTTAAGCTGAATCCGATTAACAACTTCTGGAACCCGATCGCAGCGCCACCTACCGGGTCCAATTGTGAAGTTTTCTAATACATATAAATCCTCCTCTTGAATCACTCTATCTATCAAAAAAAACCGCATCAAAATCGGTTGCAAACTTTTCGAGACTATAGCGTACACACACAATTTTTTAATTTTATATACATAGATAGACTAACCGACCCGCCCCCGACTTTGAGTAATTTCTTATTGCATACAATTGTTTGTGCAGGGTGTTTTCTATAAAAGCATATAACTTTTTTTTTAAATAAAACAACAAATTGAATGGAATGTCCAAATTTTGGCTTATTAGCTCACAAATTTCATGGCATATAAATAATTTCTGGCATATGGCCTCCGCGACTGCGCCTTATGAACGCCATCCAGTTGTTCCAATTTTGCACCACGTTTTCGAGCATAAAAATAAATAAATCAATATTAGGCATTAACGGCCCGGCCCATAGAGGGCCTAAAACCTAGCTTCTCCAACCACTTCCTTTGCGAAGTGGAAGGGACCTACAATTTTCGAGCATACCAAGTCTTATTTCGACAATAGCGCGTCGAATGTTGGCTTCTAAGTGATCAATCGTTGCTGGTTTATCAGCATAGTCCAGAGATTTGACGAACCCCACAAAAAGTAGTCCAAAGGTGTCAAATCACACGAACGAGGTGGCCAACTCACATGTCCATTTCTTGAGATGATTCGGTCACCAAACTTGCTGAGCCAAGCAAAGTCATGGTCGCACGCGCTGTACGGTTTGTTGCGCCGTCTTGTTGGAACCATTTCTCTTCCAAATGATTTCCAATGACATGAGGAATAAAAAATTTGCGAACCATTTGCCTGTAGCGTTCGCCATTCAGTAATATTGGCACCGGTTTCGGATTTAAAGACAAATGGCCCGATGACGTAATGAAGTTTAATAAGGTTTGTGCTCATTCCAAAAACGACAATTCTGCTTGTTTACAAACCCGTGGAGCCAGAATGAGCCTCATCGCTGAAGATGATTTGACGATAAAAATCTGGTTCAACTTCCAGTTGATTCTTAGCCCAGACACAAAACACGAACTGATGGTCCGCTGGCTTTAATTCTTGCACCAGTTGGATCTTATATGGATACAGGCCAAGATCTTTCCTCAACATTTTCAAAGTAGTGGACGGGCAAAGACCGAGTTGCTGAGAACGGCGTCGAATGGAAAACTTCGGCTCCTCTCTCACACTCACGTCTACAGCGAAGATGGCTTCTTCTGTACGCACGGTACGGGCTCGATTTGGATGAATATTATCACAAAGACTGGTCATGAATCGATCCATAGTATTTGGTATTAGCTGCTCAGATGGACGATTATGCGCACCGTAAACTTGACGAAGTGCTCTATAAGTTTGGCGAACAGAGCGCGAATTTCGGAAATAAATTTCCACGATTAGTTAGCGTTGTTCTGGTGTAAGTCTTTCCATGGTGATTTGCCAAATACACTGAAAAAAAGTCAAATACACTTTATTAGTATGACAACTAGTTTGACAGTTATCCCTATCAGAAGTTTTATACCTCTATAAAAAACACCCTATATATAAGGGTGTCCCTTATTTTTTAGCTTCATGAATCCCTATTCTATGGGTATATAAATTTTGACTCATAGTTTGTAACATACCTTAATATGCCGTAGATCCCTAAAAAGTTATTTTATTCGCGATCAGCAACGATAGTAATGGCAAAAACTTGGCCTTCAAACTGGAGCTAGAAAGGTGAAATTTTAACCACTCTCTAGGGGCCCGAAATAATCATTATTATCACAATAGTATTTTTTTTTTATTTTCTTAAATCCGTCCATAGCACGAATTTTGAGCTGGAAAGCTGAAATGCTCGGGAGTTAAAATTTGTAAAATGCACCCACTGATGAGACCACAGTTAAAAAAATCTATTTTATCAAAAAGTCCAATTTTCAGGTAGGCTGCTGAAGTTTATACTCTCTAGAGGCACTTAATGCTAATGTTAAAAGATTTTTTGAGTGCGCCCACAATATTTGGAATATAAACTCTCTAGGGGCCTTAATGCTCGTGCGTAAATATTTTTAAAATCCGCCCACTGACACGCCCACTTTTAAAGTAAAAAGTTTTATTGAAGAAATAATTCGGAAAGTATGTACCTACCTAGTTAAAGTCATTTTTCTTCTTTTATGTAAATTTTTCTGCCATGCCCACTTTTAAGGGGCGTTTTCTTACAAAAATTTTGTTTATTCAATAAAATCCTTAAATGTTGAATAACAAAATATGTAGATCCTTCTAACAATTATGGCATACTTTGATTTTTGCTGTGATTTGAGCAAGTTTTATCATGTCGTTGTCGCTTTGTAAAGAACAATTTTCGTTAGAAAATATCTTTTTAAAGTTTAAATACTTTAAAAATCGTTGAGAAATTAGTTCAATTTAAAAAAAAAAAAAAAACTGGAATATATAGAGAATTTCACAATTTACACAATTCGTTGATCAAAAATGAAATATTTGAATATTATAGAATTACTTCAGATATATTCCATTATATTTGGTCAAGAACCCACGATAGAGAAAATTTTGTAGCGCCGATGTCGCCATGGTGCAGTGCACACTCTTCAACCAAATGATATGATCCCCCATCTGCCTTGCTATCATACATACATTGCAAATTCTATCTTCCATGTGTAGACTCTTCTACCAAATCTTTTAAAACTCAAAAGAATTATCTTGAATTCGCTTTACCCGTACGAGTAAAATAGAAATAAAACCATCGGAGATTTGACTCTCTTAGATTCGCTTAGTTCGCGCGAGTAAATTTTATGCACCGCAACCACAACATAGGTAATGCGTAGTTTTGAATTAGTTTAGCGAATTTTGCGAATTCACGCGATTAAAATTCGCTTACATTCGCTTCCAGCGGAACCACAGCCTAACCCATGCACGACAATGACTTTTTTGTCATTCAAATGCAACTAGTCATGACTGCAACACATTTTTATTATTTTCAATAAAATGTCTATTCAATTACGAAGTGCTAAAAAGAGTATATACTTAATCGGGAAGGCAAGGAACCAAATAACAGGCTTAAATATACGCTCAAATCGTCAGGTTCTTCCGGTGTTGTTTTTTAGCATTCGTGAAGTATAAATTAAATCCTAGTGAAAGTGTCAATTTAGTTATTCGAGAGAAACAAAATCTTTTCCAAACTGTTTGATAAAACTAGTTGATCTCTATCATGTTTGGCAGGATCTGCAAAAAAAAAGTAAAAAATTACAGGAAATTCAAAAACAGCGGGTAGTGAAATTCCAAATGAATTTTGAAAATTTATTTGACATCGCATAAGTTGAGGCCCTCAAAAGACTGAAGAGCGAGAAAGATAAAACGTTTTTACTGAAACAGAGAACCCGGACGTCCGGTCTGTTTGTTTGGCGATGAAAAGAATTGAGCGAGAAAGAAAAAAGGTCACGTCAACGTCAAATGGAGGTTACCTGTGTTAAGTTCATTCGACGATAAAGAACAACTTCTTGCTGTCCCAAAACAAGAGAGTTCTTCTGGTAAAGTTCAAGCAGTGGCAGTTTTAAATGCGCTTCATGATTGGAACCTTGTTGACCAGGTGAAAATATTGTGCTGTGACCCTACAGCTTCTAATATATGGTCGCTTTAGTGCAGCTTGCACTTGTTGGAACAAAAGCTTTAAAGTAAGCTGTTATTGTTCTCTTGTCGCCATCATGATTATGAGCTGGTGTGATCAACGTGTTTGAAGCGAAAAATCCTTGACATTCCACTTTTCAAAAATATCAGAGTCGATTGGAGCAAAATTGATTCTACTAATATTCAAACTTGTCCCGAATTCGTGAAACAACATATTAGTGACGGGAAGACCACTTAGAAGAATTTGTTAAGCATGAATTACAAAAATCTATGTATAGTGGGAGATGATTATCGTGAGCTGGTTCTGTTTTACATTATACTTCTGGGTGGCGATGAAGATAAAATTGTTAAAATAAGGTCTCCTGGTGCAATACATCAAGCTCGGTGGATGGCAAGTGGAATTTATTCGAGGTATTCGTTTCGGAACAAATTAATTGCGTTTAAGATTTTTAATGCGGGAGAAAATCTGCGATCCGGTATCAGGATGCCAATGGAACAACCAAAAACATCTAACTTTTTTTTGAACTTGAGGGGTCGTTTTATTTGTGAAACGTGAAACGTAGATGACAAATAACTTATTAGTGTGCATGGCCAACACAAATATGGTCAAGTTCGATACAGCTTTGTTTAATGGACGAAAATTAGATCAGAAAAGAACAGAACTTTACAAGAGAGTGACCATTCAAAAAGATAATCTTCACTCTTTTCTATTGTACCAACTCCGGTTTTGAGTGAAAGAGTATGGACAATAATGCTCCAGCGAAGAGGACCTTCGACATCTAGCCATTGTAGATGGCAGAGCGCTTAATCTCGACAACTGGAAGCAGCGTGCCCGCGATTGCAGATGATGGAAGGCTGCAGTGTGTCAGGCAGAGTCTCTCCACGGGACGGGAACTGTTAAGTGAGTATGTACTTACTTTACTTAACCGGCAAACAAATTGTTCACGAACGTACGCACTCACACAAGAACTGCATACATGACAATCCGGAGAACGCTAGGCATGTTGCAGTTTGCAACAAATGTCCTTATTTAAAAAGCCTCTGATCAGCATAAAATCATGAAGATTGCTCAGATTAACCTGAACCATTGTGAGACAGCACAAGACCTGCTAGCCCAGATGAGCACAGAGAGACAAGTTGACGTCGTCGTCCTAATCAGCGAACCCTATGTAAGTGAATACAACTGGATAATCGCCAAAACTAAAAAAGCGGCGATATGGACCTGTAGCAACCGTGCCTTCCCGAAAATCGGTGACCCTCAGCGAGAAGCTTGCAACTTTCTAGAACGCCATTAAGTCCCTGAAAGCTGCTATAAAAAAAAGTAAAAAAATCAGTTTCAAGAAGATGCTGGACGAAGCAGACACCGATTCCTGAGGAACTGCTTACAGGATTGTTATAACCAAAGTAAAAGGTCGTGCCCGTGCCATACCTCCTCATGACAGTCATACTGAGCTGTCTAAGGGAAGGGAGATTTCCAGACGACTGGAAGCAACAACAATTTGTGCTTCTATCCAAAGGAGACATGCCACCAGGAGTCCCCTCGTCATATCGTCCCGTTTGCCCCTTGGAAACAATGGAGAAAATCTTGGAAAAAGTCGTTTACAACAAACTTATGGCAATAGCTGAAAACAGGGGCGCATTATCAGATTTTCAGTTCAGATTCAGAAAATCTCGCTCTACAGTAGCCATGGCTGTCGAAACAGCTGCTACGGCAATAAAAGGTTAACGATGACGATTCCAAACAAAGAAGTACTGCACAGTTGTCACCACCCTTGACATCAAAATCGCTTTCAATTCCACAACTGGTCGCGCATCATGAGTTCCCTAGCCAGAATGAACGTGCCCACCTATATTCTCAGGATACTTGTTAGCTATTTCAAGAATAGAAGGCTTAGCTACAACAGCGACGAAGGCACCAAGTACTATAACGTATTAGCAGGGTTTCTACAAGGATCGGTCCAAGGCCCTCTTTTGTGAAATATTATGTACGCTGGTGTTCCGAGACTACCAACGCATCCAAGGGTGAAGATTATAAGGTTTGCAGATGATACGTCATCGTAACCCTTGCAAGCCATATCCTGCAGATTGAGTGAACAACAAACGAAGCTATTCTTGAAATCAAGGCCTTGGAGACCGCTGGCGTTGATCTAGCACAACAAAAAAATTAAGCAGTCCTGATAACAAGTCGAAAAGTAACGGAATATATGCAAGTTCGCGTGGAGATCGAACCATTCGATCTAAACTAAAAAAAATATAAATATTAGGCATTAACGGCCCATATAGGGCCTTAAACCTGGCTTCTGCAACCACTTTCTTGTGCGAAGTGGAAGGGACCTACAATTTTACGCCGAATCCGAACGGCAAATTTTTGAGAAGCTTCTCATGACAATTGATACTCTTGGACTTTTGTCAGACGTTCGCAAGAGGTGGGGCAGTGGAAAAAAATCTAGATGCTACTTGGCCCCGGCGGGAACTGAACCGGCGACCTTTCACCACTGAGCCACTGTGCCCGACTTCGATCGAAACTAGCAATCCGTTACATAAGTATAACCATCGACAATATGCTTAACATTAAGGCGCACCTTAACTACGTTGGTAATAAGGCATCGATCCTACAATCATCGCTTGCAAGAATGCTGCCAAACATCGGTGGGCTAAAGTAACAAGCTCAGCCCTACTATACGCCTCTCCAGTGTGGGCTGGCGCAATGGCAACTCATGACTATAGGAGGAAGATATCACGGCTTATAGACTTAGCGCTCTGAGACGATCTCCGTGTTTGGAACGGTTTCAGAGGAAGCGGCACTGGTGGTTGGCGAGATGAGCCTATCAGATTAAATATTGAGCAAAACTAACCAATTTGTGATCAGCGTCATAATCGAACTGAGGACAATTGAGCGGCAAAGACAACAGAGCGCCGAAGAGGAGAGTACAGTCTCAGAGGCTAACCATAACCAGCCCCGTGAAGTAATACCTTAGCAGTCCCACGGAGAGAGTGGTTAAAGGGATGCTTGTGGGTTAGTACGTAGGCGTATTCCCGGCATCTTTTATTCGGGTTGCGAATCTTGCATGAATCGTACATCTTTCGAAGATTGCCACATCCATTGGCACATCCAAGAGAAAAAACATACTTAAACACGCACATACATACATCTTTCTAAAAACATTTGGAAACATAGGGACGGGCTACAGTCCGCTTGGGCGAACTGTTGGATACCCTATTCTTATTCCTATCCCTCATAAGTGGGCGTGACAAAAGTCTAAGTATGGTTGAATTGTTAAGAACGCTCTACATATTTTGTTATATAACATTTAAAGGATTTTATCAAAAAAAAAACGCTCCCTAGCTCAAACTTAGGTGTTTCAATAAAATTGTTTTATTTAATTGTGGGCGTGTCAGTAGGCGGATTTAAGAAAAAAATAACACATGAGAATAAAGGGCTACTAGAGAGTATATATTATAAATTTCAGCTCCCTAGCTCAAACTTTGAATTTTCAAAAAAAAAAAAAATTAATTGTGGGCGTTTCAGTGGGCGGATTTTGAAAATATTTACACATGAGCATAAAGGGCCCATAGAGAGTATATACTATAAATTTCAGCTCCTTAGCTGAAACTTTGGATTTTCAAAAATTAATATACCCTTAGAATAGGGTAAAAAAAAATTATTTTATTTATTTGTGGGCGTGTCAGTGGGCGGATTTTGAAATTTTTTTATCCCGAGCAGTTTTAGGAGTCATAGATCATATATAAAAAATTTCAGCTTTCTAATTCAAAATTCGATTTTTTCCAAAATTTGGTTTTTTTGAGTTTGTGGGCGTGTCTGTGGGCGGATTTAAAAAATTCGTAAACTTGATTATTTCGGGACCCTTGAGAGTATATGGTTAAAATTTCAGCTCTCTAGGTCCAGTTTAAAGGTCTAATTTTTGGCTACAGACGGACGGACGGACGGACGGACATGGCTAGATCGACATTACTATCGATGCTGATCTTAAATATAGTAACTTTTAGGGGTCTACGGGCAATATTAAGGTATGTTACAAACTATACGTCAAAATTAATATACCCTTAGAATAGGGTATAAATATATATTGATGACTTTCAAATCCATACTAATATTATAAATGCGAAAGTAACTCTGTCTGTCTGTCTGTCTGTCTCGCTTTAACTCCAAAACTACTGAACCGATTTAAATGAAATTTGGTACACAGATAGTCTAGAGCCTGAGAATGGACATAGGCTACTTTTTACCGCGGGAGAATGGTTCATCCGCTGTCCAGAAGCGGAGATCTAACCTGATATCTAAGAAAAGTTGTAACTCTCGAATTCTTTCTAGCTCCTAGCTTTGGAATGACTCATCCAAATGAAATGGATTTTTTTTAATATAAAGTTCAATTATGTACAAAGATTTTAAGATATAAATCATCTTTGTAGGTTATCCTGAAGTTGAACAATAAGCATTAAACTATAAATGTTATACAATTCAGAAAAGTAAAATGTTCGATTGAAGCTAGATCGTTGGATTTTCTCAGCGTCCAGTGGAGGAAAATTTGTGTGTGTGTGCGACACAAATCTGTTTCTCTAGCTGTACCTTTTGTGCAATGTGCTTTTTCTTTCTTTTTTTTAGGCACCTTTTGCAGTTTGTGTTGTTTTTTTTATGGCGCATGGCCATGGGATTGAGAAAGATAAGGTATGAAATGTAAATGAGATTGAGAGGGAGTCACATTCAGAGTATCCATATAATGAGTAGGGACAGTTGCGAAGTTTTCTTTATCAGTTCTTATCAGCAAGTATTTTGTTTTAAATTTGAGAAGTCGCAGACTGGCGAAGCAAGGCGAGCACAGGACAGCTAGTTTTAAAATATGTTTTAGTTACGACTAAATAATAATTTGTCCAATGCGGGGAGATTAAAAATGCTTATGTTTCCTCGTGCCCTTGCATTTTATGATTTTCGTTTCCTCCAAAATCAGTGTCCCTTTTTTGCGATAGGTGTAATAAATGTTGCCATTCTTGAGTTATAAACCAGTAAAAGACTTCTGGCCGGAAGGGATTCTCGTGCATGAATTTGTCCAACGGGTGAAAAATGCAAATTCGGATATTCCTTCACCACGAAGAGATCAACCTAACGTTTCCAGACCTGATCCTGCATCTTTATTAACACATCCAAAAAACGATTAAGTGGACCTGAACCTCCAAGAACTATATGTAACTACTCACTGTGACTGTACTATCAAAATGTTGGTGGTATGAGATCTAAAATGAATAAGTTATTTGTATCATCATCATCATCAGTCTACGATTTATTAATATTTATTGAAACTTGGTTAACTAGTAGTCATTTTACCTCAGAACTTTTAAATACTAAGTACTTTAATGTTTTTCGTAAAGATCGGTGTCTACACACCACAGGATTAATGAGAGGAGGTGGTGTTTTAACAGCAGTTCGCAATACTTACCCATGTAGCCAACTCGAACTGCCATCAAATAACTTAATTACTCCACCTAATTATGACATAGACCAGCTAATTGTAAAAATTTCATTTGAAGGCAATTTTGACCTTTTTGTTATTGTAAGCAGTCTTCCGCCTCGTAGTCCCATAGAATTGTTTAATCTTCATTTAAATAATGTGCGTTATATTTTTGAGAACCTAACGAACTCGCAACATGTTTTATTCACCGGTGACTTTATTTTGGGAAATATCTGTTGAAATTTTGATGATGATGATAACCACTTTGTACCTTTTAACGTATCAACGGATATTGAAGTATTATTCACGGACTTTTTCAGTCAATATGACTGTATTCAAATTAACCATATTACTAACAACTTAAATCGTATGCTTGTTCTCGTATTTGTTGACAAAGAGTTTGTTGTTAAAATCGACGTTCCTGCTTCTCCCATCTTTGCATCACAGTGATATTATGGCTAAATTTTCAGCACTACAATACCAATTAACTTCCAAGAGTATTCAAGTATATAATGATTATGATAAGGCTGACTTCGATGCATTGAGCATTTTTCTACAAAATGTATCTTGGGATTCCGTTTTATCCTCTCATGACTTAAATGTGATGTATGCATCTTTTTTCAGTTCTTCAGAATGTAACTTAGTCTTTTTGTGCCCAAAAAGCATATAAACTGTAACTCGAACCCTCCCTGGTTTAACAAGAGGTTAACAAATCTAAAATATAAAAAGAATAAGGCTTACAAACGTTTCAGAGCAAATATAGCTAATCCGTTACTTAAGTCATGGTATCTGCGTTGCGAACGTGAATATGATGTCTTATGATGGGGGTGGCAATGGTGCAGTAGTAGTGTATTCGCTCACGGAATGGAAGGTCGTGTGTTCGAATCCCGGCCAAGTCCATTACTTTATACCGAATACATGAAATCGTAATCTCCCTAAGTAACTTAGACACCACCCGTGGAGAAAAGCCCTACAACTGCACCCAAACACTTCTTTCCTATCTCTCTATTCTTTCTAATACCAAGTAGCTTACACTGTGTTCTTAGCATTATAAGGGTACTATAACAACAGAAAAAAATCCCTTTAGCGTAAGCAAATTATAAAAAAAAAAAAAAAAAAATAAGTTTCTATATCAATCATATATTATTTCCTCAGAAACTAATTTAAAGTCCAACAGTAAGTATTTTTGGAAGTTTATAAACTGTAAGAGAAAGACAAATTGTCTCCCTAGTCTTACTTAGACTCCTCATCTAATGATAAAAAAACCTTGTGCAACTTCTTCTCTTCTTTTTTTAAGTCTGTCTATTCCCCAGTTAATGTCGTTCCCTTCAACATCTCAAATATGCACCCAATTACTGACATTACTGATGTTAGTATCTATACGACTGATATTGAGGAAGCTCTACTTAGTCTTACAGCTAGTAAAAATGAGGGTCCCGATGGGATTGCCCCCATTTTTTAAACAAATTGCGCTAGAATTCTCTCTAAACCTCTATGCAATATCTTCATAAAGTCTATCGCCTTCGGTATGTTTCTCAATGCTTGGAAACTTTCGCATATAATACCAATCCATAAATCTGGTCCTAAGCAAGTCTGCAATTATAGGCCTATATGCAAGATATCGACAAGTTGTCGAAATTCACTTGTCCTACAACTACTTGTCGCGTTCTGTTACAGGCCCCTGCAATCCCCAAATTATTTGAGAAGATTGTTTGCAATAAAATTACATTCTCAATCCGGACTGTGGTATCGGACCACCAACACGGGTTTATATCTGTTAGATCCACTACTACTTAATTAGCTATTTTTTGCAATTTCGTAATAAAGAATTTCAGTCGTGGCTACGAGTATCAAACGGATGCGATTTTTACTGATTTCGCGAAAGCCTTCGACAAAGTCTGTCTGTCATAGCACACTTGTTCAAAAATTATCTTCTCTTGGATTTTCCTCCAATATTTTGTTATCGATGGAATCTTATTTAATGAATCGCACTCAGTTAGTAAAAATTGATGATATTCTTTCAGTGCCTATAAAGGTAACATCGGGGGTTCCACAAGGCAGTCACTTAGGACCTCTTTTATTCCTCTTATTTATTAATGATCTACCCAGTGTGATAAAACATTCTGAATGTCTACTGTTTGCGGATGACCTTAAATTATTTCGTTCTATAAATTCTGAATATGACTGTGAATTACTGCAAGCCGATGTTGCTGCTGTTGTTGAGTGATGTGACCTGAACAATCTATTTTTGAATATTTCTAAATGCCAGTGCTTCACTCTTACTAGATCGAAGGTACCTATTCCGTATAGATACTCCATAAAATCTACACAACTTGAAAGAGTGTATTCTAAGAAAGACTTAGGCATTATTCTGGACTCGCGCCTTACATTCGAAGACCACATTAATTACATTATCTCCAAAGCCAACTCCATGTTAGGCTTCGTCAAACGTAATTCTAAAGATTTTACTGATCCTTACACTCTAAAATCGCTCTACATATCTTTAGTTAGACCCCACCTCAAATATTGCAGTGTAATATGGAACCCGTATTACGATATTTACTGTAAAAATATTAAAAGGGTTCAAAGAAATTTTACTGGGTTCGTAATATTCAAGTTAAATTGGAGAATTGACACACCTATTTATGAAACTAAATGTTCTTTGATTAACTTGAACTCCCTTCGTATTCGACGTAAATATTTCTCGGTCATGTTTATAAGAGATTTAATTCATTATCAAACACAGTGTCCTGAATTGCTTAGTATGATCAATTTCCCCGTGTGCTCTCGTCGTCTTCGCAGTTATTTTAACTTTCGTGAAGATCTTCTTACTACCAATTTTTCTCGTAATGAGCCTATTGCCCGCTGCATCAAAGAAGCAAACTCAATAATGACTTCGATCGATTTGCTCAGGAGTTGTAGCAGGTTGGATTTTAAAAACAAACTTCTTCTAATTTTAAGACAGACTTAGTATAATTGCGGTAGATGGGGGACCGTTAGAGAACAACCGCGTGTCGTTGGCCAGTCCCATCTACGTGGTATCACAATGGACCTAAATTGATTGATGAAATAAATTAAATTAAATTAAATTAAAAAAATGTTTCCAACATTTGATCTCAGTGCAGGTGTGTACACTTTGTTTTTTCTACCAAGTTATACAATTTCAGATCGATCTTTGTAACAGAGAAAAGCTTTCTTAAAAGGGCGAGTGGGATCATATCAAAAGGTCCTTCTTAGTGCACGCCTAGAAAGCATTAGCAAATGAGCTGTGCTTTGCTGAGTCAGTAAGTCAGAGCAAACTCCTTAAGATCTGTAACTATTTAATATTGTAGATAAACAAATAAATAAATATAAAGCAATTTGTTAATCAAATCCAAATTATTTTTATCTTATTTAAATTAAGTGCTTCAAAAATTTTCAGCCGAATGACAAGAAAGCAAGTAATTTGCGCCAATACTCAATTTACTTGTGCTCGATATTTTCCAACCGGTGTACAACTATTGACTGTTGGGTCTGATGGTCGAATTGGTTATTGGATGGTAAGTTAAAAACGGTTAGCGAAGCAAAGCTTAACATTTTTTTTTAAGGTTTTTAATGGTAGTCTTCTGAGAGAGTTGGAAGGATCTGCGAAAGACCCAGTGAATTGTGTATCCTTCAATCCGACAGGTGAATATTTCGTTTCAGTGGGCACTGACCAAATCGTCAAGGTATGTATACCTAGTTTTGCAGTAGGTAAGC
Organism: Portevinia maculata; assembly: GCA_949715645.1. Taxonomy (NCBI): domain Eukaryota; kingdom Metazoa; phylum Arthropoda; class Insecta; order Diptera; family Syrphidae; genus Portevinia; species Portevinia maculata. The sequence goes on along the minus strand of OX454527.1, from coordinate 98,220,081 downwards.
TATTCATCTTAATGTTTATCTTTTGGTAGCTTTGGGACTATCAAAATGGCACTACAGTTTGTACTGGCTTGCAACATGCTTCTCCAGTCACAAGTTGCGCATTTAGTCCTTGTGGGAAGTATTGCATTTCAGGAAGTAGTAATGGTTCGGTAATCATTTGGGATGTACCTGAGGTATATGTAAATTTGAGAGTTTGTTAAAAATTCATTAGTAATTACATTATCTGTTATTAAAATGTTTATTTCTTACAGGCTTATTGGCCAAAGTGCAAGACAGAGGCAAATGCAGCTCAAACAAAACGAAGTAACAGCGATGTTGATGCTAGAGTTGTAACAAGTTCACGTCCTCCTAAGTCAACAAATAAGGAAAATATCAATAGATTGGAGACAAGCCGCAGCAATAAAGATGGACTCTGTTCACAGTGTCCTGCGGTTGATTGTAATAGTTTGCCGGATGTAAATGAAACATGTAATGTGTTACCTGATATAAAAAAATTAATTTAAAAATAAATACACTCAATTTTGTCTTGAGGCAATGATTCCGGAAAACATTTTCTGCCTTACGAAGTTGCTTGTAAGACGATCCCCCGCCGCTAAGCATGGATGTTGTCGCTGTCATACGCCTCTTCGCTCCACTTCTTTATACCACAATGAGGGATACTGTCTTATCCGGTTGGAACTATACACATGCACAGTCTTTGTAGGTATCCTATTCTGCTGCAGTTCTTGCAGCGGATTTGACCCCTGTGTACACTGTTCCGGTCTTCAGAGTCTATTTTTTGGCATGCGCAATACACTGGAGCACTCAGACTCAATACCTACCCTTAGCGGAGCAACAAAGTTGCATTAGCGGCGTAAGCAAGGCGCAGAAGTGTGTAGTCCCTTAAGCCACCCAACCAATTGAACTCAAATCAGGCAATCTTTCATATTGACCTGAATGTGTTTCTGTGAAATTTTGTCAAAATCGGTCAACGAAGTTTGACTTAGGTTAGGTTAGGTTTATGTGGCTGTCGGCAGAAACCGACACACTTAGACCAATTAGGTCCATTGTGATACCACGTATGTATTATCTACCTCAACTCTGTAGATGGGACTGGCCAACGACACGCGGTTGTTCTCAAACGGTCCCCCATCTACGTACTAACCGCGCCCAACGTCGTTTAATTGCGGTGATCTGACGAGAACCGATTAACTCGACGTGGTATGGTCGTTGGTTGAAGTTTGACTTGCAATATTGTTTCTTTCAAAAAAAAAAATTGTATTTCTTTTTGTGAGCGCAGCCTACGCCATGTAGGTATCTGCTTGGGCACGGGCAAGGCCGGATTGGTGCAGCTAGTTCTCGTTCTCTACATAAAGAGAAAAAAAAATAGAAGAGGAAATAAAAAAGACGTTTTTACCCTTTTTGGAGTATGGCCACCAGACATGAGGCACCATAAATGTTTTTACTTTAATGAGGTTGCCATTTTCAATTTTGTATTCTTTACCTTGCTCACGCAACTTTTTTAAGACTTCCATTTTTCCCTTTTTATTAACCTTCCTCTTTTTGCTGGGGTTGTGATTTTCTACCACGCAAAAAGGCTTCAACAGATTTAGTGCAGCATTAGGATCAATAGTAGAGGTCTAGCTCTCTCTTGTCGCAGGTGGAGAACTTAAGAAGACTTGCAGCACAGTTGCTGTGCTAGCGCAATAAGTTAACACAGTGCCCCATATCTACCAAGAACCTTCAGCTCTTAGCGACACCGTTTCACAAGCTATGATTTTATTCCGACGGCTAAGATTTATTTAATTGGAGCTTGGCTATATGAAAATTGTAATACCATCACATAAATTTTTTTTGATGTTAATTTAACTATATTATCTAAATACAATTAATAAAGGGATGCGATACTAAAAATGATCATTAAAGTGTAGCTCTACTGATTATTCTTATCGTAAAAACATTTGCTAAAAATGTTAGTCACGTGAACTATCTTTTGAATACTCATAACTACCTATATAAATAAAAATTAAATACTGTTCGTTGATAAGCACATCACTACAGAACGGCTGGACTCTTTTTTTTTAAAAAAAAGTTCGTAATAGGCCGATCAGGTGGATAACTTAAGAAGTCTTCCTGAATGTTTGCAGTCTCGGGATCAGCAAAGGAATCATCGTAAAGGCATTTTGCTAATGAATTTTCGGAGCTCCATCACGTAGATTTTTTTAGATGTTAATTTAACTATACATACGAGTATTATCGAAATACAATTAATAAAGTGATGCGATGCTAAAAATGATAATTAGGGTGTAGTTCTACTGTTCCTTCTCATCGTAAAACTATCTTTTGAACACTCATAACTACTTATATAAATAAAAATTAAATACTGTTCGTTTGGTAAGCACATCACTAGAGAACGGCTGAACTCCTTTCGTTATAGGCCGAACAAGGTTTCTACGAAAAGAAAAATTGGAAAAGTTGACCGGAAAATTCGGTAAAAACTGAAAGTGTTTTTTCCATGTTGAGTTTCAGCGTTATGTTGGATTTCTTCTCTGCATTTGCAAGTTTGTCAAATCAAACAAACCATTTATCTCCACACGTCATTCAGCGCGCTCTGAATGAAAACCAATTGGAAAGAAAACAGCAGCCCAAATATTTATTCACATAAAGACAAATATGGACCGAAAAATATATAAAACATAGGGACGGGCTACAGTCCGCTTGGACGAACTGTTGGATACTCTATTCTTATTCCTATTCCTCATAAGTTGGTATGACAAAAGTCTTAGTATGGTTGAATTGCTAAGAACGCTCTACATATTTTGTTATATAACATTTAAAGGATTTTATCAAAAAAAAAAACGAAGCTTTCGTAAAAAAAACGCTCCCTAGCTCAAACTTTGGTTTTTCAATAAAAAGGTTTATTTAATTGTGTCAGTAGGCGGATTTTGAAAATATTAACACATGAGCATAAAGGGCCCCCTAGAGATTATATATTATAAATTGCAGCTCCCTAGCTCAAACTTTGGATTTGCAAAAAAAGTTGATTTTAAATTGTGGGCGTGTCAGTGGGCGGATTTTGAAAATATTTACACATGAGCTTAAAGGGCCCCTAGAGAGTATATATTATAAATTTCAGCTCACTAGCTCAAATTTTGGATTTTCAATAAAATTGTTTTATTTAATTGTGGGACACGCCCAGTGGGCGGATTTTGAAAATTGTATATCCCGAGCAGTTCTAGGAGTCATAGATCATATATAAAAAATGTCAGCTTTGTAGGTCAAAATTCGATTTTTTCCAAAATTTTGTTTTTTTGAGTTTGTGGGCGTGTCTGTGGGCGGATTTCACAAGTTCATAAACTTGATTATTTCGGGACCCTAGAGAGTATATGGTTAAAATTTCAGCTCTCTAGGCCCAGGTTAAAGGCCTAATTTTTGCCGACGGACGGACGGACGGACATGGCTAGATCGACATTACTATCGATGCTGATCATATATATGGTAACGGTCAAGTGTGGAAGTGTAGTATAAAGTCAGCTCGTGCATTTTTTTTTTTAAACTTGCGAGTACAAGTCATTAAATTACCCACTATCGGCTGGTCAAATTCGCCCTCTATCTACTGCGCCGCTTTGTTTTTTTTTTTAATACCAAAAGCTTAAGGTAGGATCGTTTTATATTATTAAAATCCACAAATAGTTGATTTCCGTGCCGTTATAATCCTATGAACGGCAAGCGAAAATTAAGTGCAACGTCGCCCGAGCCAAAAAACAACAACAAAAAAAAACACCTTCCTATAATGAATGCCGTAGTAGGGAATCTGTCAGTCAACGATTTGAAAACGATCTTGGACGAAACCATGTCAGAGAAGCTGAAGAACCTGGCAACAAGAGAAGATTTATCTATTCTTTCAAATGAATTGTCTGCACTAAAATCGACTAACGCAATGTTAAGTGACAAACTACACAAGATGACGGAAAGATGTGACCTCCTGGAGGATCAACTTGAAGTTATATCTCGAAAAAGCAACGAAAATGCAGTAGTTGTTCATATTCCTTTAGACCAGAAAATAGAAGCAGTCAACTTTGCTAAACAGATCTGCAAAGATCTTCTAAGTCTAAAAGATAATGATGAGCTTGCAGTTAAAAAATCGAGACAAATCATCAACACTGCGACAAAAAGAGGTACAATCCTCCTGGAGCTAAAATCGTCTAATGACGTCGAACAAATTATTGCTGCTTCCAAAAAGTTGAAAGGCACAAACATCAGCGTTCGCCGCGAACAATCACTGCTGCATAGGAGGAAAAGACAATCGCTTTACGAAATCAAAAAAAAACTGCTCGCGATTAAACCGACACTAAACATTTATATAAAAGGTGACAGACTGCAAATTGAAAATCACTCGTTTGTTTACAAGTTTTCGCGGGGAATTGTTCTCAAAACACCGATACAAGTGGCGTTTGTCAAAGAAACATTTGGAGCGAATTTACTTGACATCTTCGACTGCACCGAGGAAGCGAATTCGGTAGAACCATCGTGCTCTTTACTTCCGTCAGCGACGTCTACATCTCGTAGCTCAACAACTTCGCCGAGGAAAAAACAATAGGAAAGAGTTACCGTCTGTCATAATATCAAAAACTCATTTAATTTAAATATTATTAGCTATAATATAACCGGTCTCAAAAATAAAATTTTATTGCCGGACTTTTTTAAACTTTTTATAAATTATGATATTATTATTTTATTAGAGACTTTTCTAGAAAAAGAAGGTGAGAGGGAATACTATAAATTCTTCAAAGATTTCTCAATTGAATTTATTCCTGCCACCAGATCAAATGTACGGGGGAGGGCTAGTGGGGGCATGCTCTGTGGTATAAAGAAAAGATTGCTAAATGTAGCTAAATTTAAAACGCTTAACGGTAAATTGATAATTGAAATTTTGAACAATCACACTCACTATATTCTAGTGCCTTTGTATTTAAACTTTGCAAATTGGCTGTATGATTTCAACGAGCTCCATGAGTTTCTAAATAATTGTAATTTTGAAAATATTATGATCGTTGGTGATCTGAATGCGAGAATTGGTAATTATCAGAACCCTCCCATTGACCAAACTTTCCCCAATTCGGGTCTGAGTTCCAACCGTAGCTCTAAAGACTGTGTGTATAATAGAAACGGAAGACTGATGACAGATCTTTTTGCAGACTTCGGCCTTTTCGTCACAAACGGGGTTTTTGAAAAGGACTCTGAAGGTGAATTTACTTATGTCAGTGCACAAGGTAGCTCTGTAATCGATTTGTGTGCTATAACTGGCAAGTGGCTCTATTCAGTACAGAATTTCGAAGTAGTAGCTGAAAGTTACTCTGGCCATTTACCCATCCTAATCAAAGCCAATTTCAATGGAGACCCGCCGCAGGTTCGATCAGATAATTTTCAAAAGCTGAAATGGGTTGAGAACAACTCGGCCAACTACAGGAAACGTCTTGACCAAAGTTGTATATTTCTTCCTTCTTTGGCCTCTAATACACCTGAGCAAATTGAGAAAAGCCTAGTAAAAGCCATTAAGCTATCAGTTACCTCACATAGAAGGCATAGTACCGGGGCGATAAATAAATGGTACGATAATGAGTGTCGTCAACTCCGTAAAAAATCATTTGCGTTTCTTAATTTATTCCGGTTCACCGACTCAGCGTTCTACAGAAATGTTTATATCTCCTTAAACAAGCAATATAAACGGCTGTGTATGCACAAACGCACAGAATACTTAAAGGATCTTGGCAAAAAGCTAGTAGATTGCAAGAACTCAAAAACGTTCTGGATTAATGTTCGCGAGCTGGCTGGTAATAGTCGAAACTCACACAGCTCGATCCAATTAGACGCGCTAGCCTCTCATTTTCGCTCGCTTCTAACTGCCGATGCCTTCCTCAAGTCATTCCAATACGCCATCCCTAATGTTACAGTGCACGACACTGACTGTCCTATATCCATGTCCGAACTAGAAACTGTATTGTTCAAAATGAAAAATGGCAAAGCCCCAGGTATCGATGGAATTCCTTCGGAGTTTTATAAAAATGCAACTGTGCAGTTTAAACAGTACCTACTACTCTTTTTTAATATGCTGTATAACACGTCTAACGTCCCCGTAAGCTTTAACAAGGCACTGATAGTTGCTATCTTTAAAAAGGGGAATATTAATATAGCTGAAAATTACAGGGGAATTTCAATCCTCAAAACAATCAGAAAAATCTTTGCTAGTATTCTCTATGATAGACTTTCACAATGGATTGAAACAAACAGTCGTTTGAGCGTTTTCCAGGCTGGTTTTCGTGCTGGATTTTCTACGATAGATCACATATTTGCTATTACTAGTATCGGCCAAAAATTTATAGAGAAAAAGAGGAAGCTATATGCATGCTTCGTGGATTTCAAAGCGGCGTTTGACACCGTGAATAGAAATGCCCTAATTTACAAGCTGTCAACATTAGGATTATCTAAGAAATTCTTAGCGACTTACGCTAATCTACTCGCCTCAACTAGTGCAACTGTGTATGATGGAGTGGATGTGTCCAATTGGTTTGACACATCTTCGGGTGTACCACAGGGTTGTATCTTAAGTCCGATACTCTTTGCACTCTACATCGATGACATATGTAATTGTTTACCAGGAGGAGTGCTGATTGCTGGAACCTGGATAAAGGTCCTACTTTATGCTGACGATCTCGTCATGGTGGCTGACAACCCTTGCTCATTGCAGTTGCAAATCAATAGGCTCCAAGACTATTGTAGCACATGGGACTTACAGGTTAATGTCCAAAAAACTAAAATTATGATATTTGAACAGCGTCATCGTCGCCTTCGTCTGGCAGAAGAGAACTGGTTTCTTCATGGGGAACGTATCGAAGTGGTTAAAGAATTCAAATATTTGGGAGTACTGATTACCAGTAATTTAAATCTTGCGAAGCATGCGAAGGTAAAAAGCACCGAAGCTAAGGCAGCGCTAAGTATTATGTGGCCTAAGTTTTTCGGGAATCCGCACATAGACTTAGCATGTAAGTACCGTGTGTTCGAGGCAACAGTTAAAACCTGTATGTGCTATGGGGTGCAGGCATTTGGTTACGTCCCTTTCGAAGATTTCGAGCTAGTTCAACGTTTCTTTTTCAAACGTTTGTTCAAATTACCAAATGCCACACCGACTTATGCGATACATGTGGAGTCTGGCATTGCACCAATTTACATCCAGAATCTAAAAGCCCACTCAGATTATATCACCAGAGTTATGAGGAGGAACGGTAACAACCTGCACAAGACAATATTGGCGTCTCTCCTCCGGACTAATGCTTCCCCGTTCAAGGAATGGAATCAACTTGCGCTCTCCCATGACGTAAGCCTAAATTTGAATGATTCTAACGTTGATGAATGGACCGGAATGTTTTCTGATGTGATAGCTAAAATTGACGAAACAAAGTATTTGCAATGTCTGGACCGTGCATCCTCCTCGAACTCAAGATATATTTACAAAAACTTAAGCCATCGTTTGGATAATAGCTACTTTTCTAGTGTTCACTCTGCTTCATCCATAAGTACCATTTTTAGGGCTAGGGTCGAAATTCTCAACCTGAATTTCTTACCCCATAGGAACTCGCCTTCTGATCTGTGTACTCTCTGTAACAGAGAGTACACAGAAATCCGCAGGTTTTATTTCAATGTCAGCTCGTTTTCTAGTAGTGTGTGTAGGGACATCTTGAATGGCTCTTTTGGTTGGCCTATTTTAATTCAGTACTGCAAGCATGCTCTCACTTACCGTAATAGTTTTCAAAATGTTTAATTAATTTAATATTCTTCTTTTTTTTTTTTTTTTTTTTTTTTTTTTTAATAGTTACAGTCAGTTCGCTTTTTAGTGAAGTAAAGTAAATATTGTGAATATGCTGATACAGATAACTTTCTTTTTCTTATGTTCTTCCACATTCTTCAAAGTAATTAAATTTAACTCAAAACAAACTTCTATCTTTGCTAATGTATGTTTTTCTTTTTTTATCTTTATTTTTTGAAATGTTTCACCCGACAGACGGCATAATTGCCATGTCTATGTAAATTCTATGAATTTTTGTTAAATAATCTATTTGATGTAAATAAAGAATTTGATGAAATGAAATGAAATATATGGTAACTTTTAGAGGTCTACGGGCAATATGTTAGAAACTATGCGTAAAATTAATATATCCTTAGAATAGGGTATAAAAAGGAGAAAGTGAACAGACACGGACTCAAATCAAGTCATTCAATGCATATTTAAGTTAATTTCATTAGAGAATTGAATATATTGGAGCAACCTCTTCTGGGCCTTCATTGCGTTAGGCAGATGATATCGATTTCGATAAAAATGCTTCACGTAACACTCGTGTCCAAATGATATCGTTTTGTCGATTCAATAGCTGTGTTTAATGAACGAAAACTAAATCAGCACAGAGCACAACAGCACAAGTGAGTATCAACTGTCAGATCAAATCAGAACAAAAAAGTACAGCTTCGAGTCATATGTTTTCCTCTCAGCTGTGAACGAATAACCTTTAAATTGCTTGGCATAACTCACAAAACGTCAAACACCATGGTCAAGACGATAGCGGTAACGTCTCGCATCGATTTAAAGGATGTTTTTTTACAGGTTTGGTTTTTAGACTGGCAAAACTGTTTCTACGGTTTGTCTATTTGACAGCTGAAAAGTTTTTTTTTTGGTAGGTTTTGCCATTTTACGATGAATAAATCAACGCCAGAACAACGTGTGCAAACTTATTCTGGTCCTCATTTTCAACGCAAAATGTTGTTCTTCGATTAGGCCCATTTTCGATTGAATGGATATGTAAACAAACGATATTGCCGGTTTTGGAGTGGAGACTCATCGCCCCATATTTCTTTAAGGACGATGCCGGCCAGAATGTTACCGTCAATGGAGATCGCTATAGAAACATAATTTCTTCGTTCCTTAGTTGAATGGCATTGACATCCTTCACTCGAGCTATCCGTGTCGTGCATATGCCCGACATCGTATTTAAACACTGATGGCATAAAATTGTCTATTAAATAAAAGCTTATCATAGACATTCACATAAGCTTCAAGTGTGTTATTTCATATTGAAAAAACACCCTTTACATATTTTGCAGACAACTGAAGCAGATTTCATGGCTTCTTAAAGTGAACAATTGACTTCAGATCTTTTATTTTAATGCTACAGAATGTAATCAATGCAAAATATTCATGTTTTTTTATACTCGTATTATTTTAAAATCAAGATAGTTCCATTAATAATTTTTGGCAAAAAAAGGTAGTATTTATTCGTAATTCTCAATTTTCTCAAAAACAAGAAAGCATAAAAGCATCTGGTTTCTAGCGTTCGACATAAAATTGATAGGGGCTTTAAAAAGTTGAAGCTAATTTTGTACTTAATTTCAAATATATAAAATAAGATTGAAAAAAATCTGTAAACATTTTTTTTTTTAATTTGAAGTTTAAAAGTACGCCAAAGTAATCGTACTCTCCCCAATTTTTATTGTTATTATTTTTTCTTTCAATTAATCAGGGCTGCCAAGTACAAGTGCGTAGTTATGGTAGGTAGAGTAGAGTCCAAGCCATAACTGGATGCTAATTTGAAGCTTGACTTTGGTCAAATATTGATATATTTTTTGTTGGAAACCAACAAAAAATTCTATTTTTTAGTTGTGCCATAACACTGTTATCCTTACACTTTCGGAGATAGAAAAAGATGCAAAGTTATTGTCTATAGGTACTCGTATTTAGCTTTCATTTGGTTTACTATACATACAAAAATTCCAACATAATATAAAGTTATAACGCGGAATGCATTTTTTTTAAATTTTCATGAAAAAAAGGTTGCCAAGTACATCTGACCATTTAAAATGTAAAAAAATAAAAATAAATATGAGGCATTAACGGACCAAACAGTGCCTTAAACCTAGCTTCTCCAACCCCTTGCTTGTGCGAAGTGGAAGGGACCTACATATCAAAGCCGAATCCGAACGGCAAATTTGAGATGCTTCTCGTGACAATTGATGCTCTTGGATGTTTGTCAGACGTTTGCAAGAGGTGGGGCCGTGGAAAAAACTCTAGATGTTAATTGGTCTAGGCGGGATTTGAACCGGGCGGCTTTCGTTTAGTAGTGCGACACACTAATCACTGAGCTACTGCGCCCGACAACCATTTGCAATGTGGCAACTCCACATTTTCATTGACAGCACCATTGAATCTTTCATTAGGAATTAATTTTAGCCAAGAACTCGATGAGCTAAGTTATTGTCAAAATGCGCTGCTTATAACATGGTTTGCCAACTCCGTCGGACCATTTTAAATTAGGTAACCCTGTATATTTTCGGGCTCTACAGTTTGTGGGTACCTTTAACCATGAACTCGATTAACTAAGCCATCACCACTTTTAAACGTCACCCGATCGAAATATTTTAAATAACCCGGGTGCGTTTTTTTCTCTTGATCGAACTCGATTAACTAAGCCATGACCCCTTTTAAACGTCACCCGATCGAAATATTTTAAATAACCCGGGTGCGTTTTTTTCTCTTGACTAGCTCTATCAATCATCATACGAATCTTTAACTCCATGAGATAAAAGACCTAACGGTCGCCTCTTCGTCCACCTGGTACCCACCAGTAAGTTCGATGCAATACTGTTAACGACTTCTTGTACATATATTATATTCGAATATGTGTTAGAAAATAAAACTCAATTCAATCAATTAAAATCAATTAATAATAATAAAAGAAATGTTTAGTCCTCCTCGTATCCATCGGGCAAAGCATTTACATTCGAATTATGGAAAAGCGTTTTATCTCCATCTCCCCAAGGAAATCGCTTATTGCGAATCCGCATATATTCATATTTCACAAAAGGGGGACGTTCTTTTTTGTGCTGATTTTGTTTACTGAGAAAAGTTAATCCAGCCACAGATGCTATCACTGGAAAAGCAACAAAAAAAGTGATCTTCTTCCAAAATAACGCCCGAGATTTTACTAAATATAATTTTACATTATGTTAAGACATGTAATGTAATTAAGTGTGGAACGATTTACCTGGTATCTTACTGACACATTTTTTAACTGGCTTACGTTCGATTTGCTTCTTGCCGTTTTCACTCAAGGAAATGTTTGATTTCATAACAAATAAATTTTGCAACAGCTTTTGCAGTCTTTTTTGAATTGAAGACATATTTTTATTCCGTCCTTTATATTGACTTTCTTTAGAAATTAATTTGTTTTGTGTTTAAGTTTGAAGTTTGAATATTAGCAATATTGAAAACGCAAGTAAAAGATTGCTTTTACTTCGCTTGAGTGACTTTTCTATAAAGAGTAAATTATAGGTCTGTTCGCGAACTAATATGCAAATGTAAATTTAAAGAAACTTTCGTACGAAATTACACAAACGCGTTCGTGTACTGAGAAAATGGTAAAAAGATGAACGAAAGAGAAATGTACTTTCGTTCATTTTCCTTCACACAGAATTTCAGCTGGTGAAAAAATGAAAACTGTCAAATGATGAAATCCTATGAGATTGGCAGCAAAAAAAAACAGCGGTTGCTTCTTTTCAAGCCAAACTTAGACGTTTTGCATCTTTTTACACAAAAGCGTTCGCGTACTTTTCTTTGAAATGAGAGGATTCTCTCTTGATTTTGGAGATTTGACAGTTTCCATTTTTCTACACATACAGATATTAATGTCGATCTAGCCATGTCCGTCCGTACGAAGAAAAAAATAAGGCCATAAAGCTAAAAAGCTGAAATTTCGATCATATACTCTCTAGGGCCCCGGAATAATCAAGTGTAAGAATTTTTAAAATCCGCCCACTGACACCCCAAAATTTGAAAAAGCCGATTTATCGAAAAGTCAATGTTTGAGCTAGGAAGTTGAAATATGAAATTTGAATTTGAAAAAAAAAACCGTTGTATGGAAGAAATAATTGTAGGTGAAAGTCCAATACTTCGTAGAGTATGTAGATAAAATCGTTTTGAACAATTCCTTAATATAAAGTTTTCTTATAAGAAAAATTATAAAAACTTTGGTTTTTCGATAAAATCTTTTAACAAAATATGTTGTACAAAGGATCTCTTAACGATTCATCCATACATAGATACCTGCCACGCCCACTTTATGAGGGATAGAAATAAGAATATGGTATCCGACAGTTCGTCCGAGCGGACTGTACCCTTTCCCTTTGTTTGTTGTTCAATTTTCGTTCAAAATTTCAAGTTCTTGGTATGTTAAATATACTTTGACTTCCCTAATACTTGTGTATTAAAAAATGTGACTCCACAAATTGGTTGTTTCAAAGTGGCATTTTTTGGTGGGCGCACTGACGCAGAGGTAAGTGTGTTGGAATATACTAATCCAAAGGTCTCAGGTTCAAATCCCGCAGGGGGCAAGTAACACCTTCAACTAACCTCTTGCGAAAGTCTGACAAACATCCAAGAGTGTATCAATTGTCATGGGAAGCTTCTCAAATTTGCCGTTCGGATTCGGCTGAAAATTATAGGTCCCTTCCACTTCGCCACAGCAAATGGTTGGAGAAGCTAGGTGTTAAGCCCTGTATGGACCGTTAATGCCTAATATGTTGCTTTTTTTGCCACTGGTGGCACTAAATATTTTTTTGTCGTCGCATCGCTTAGAGGGGACTGCTGGACGTGATCAGTTAAAATGCTGTTTTTCGTGTACATATTTATAATGATTTTTAAAACCACTGACATTCAAAGCAATTTATTTACAATTATTACATGTAATAACAATAATAATAAGAACTAATAGTTAAGCTTGTTTGTCTGTAACAGCAAGCTTCTCAAATAAATTCTGTAGAAGCTGCAGGGACGAGGAGGAGGAGGAGACTACACTTCACCTCCTCTGTACGTGTACATGTCCTGCACTCTCCCATAAAAGAAATCTTAATCTAGGAGCCTTCCTCTTTCTTAATGAACTCAGTGACTTAGCTTACACAGATGTTAGAGGTCTATCGCGCTTCATTAGAAGCTCCAAATGGTTAAGCGAGTAGAGGTCGAAACTCCCCCGATCCGCGTGGCATCACAATTGACCTCATTGTCCTAAGTGTGTTGGCTATTAGCTGACAGCCACCTTAACCTAGCCTAACATTGTCTGTAAACAGTATCAATATTGATTAAATCTTCTTTTTTCGTTGAACATTTTGTATTTCGTTTCTTTCATATTTTCACTTTTCTTCTATGCATTTTCCGTATTTGTCTGCAATTTTGAACGTAATTATGTTAAATTTGATGTGGTGTTCATACCAAAGGCCGATAAATGCTCTTATGTACGTCCAAAGGACCTCAAACCTATTAGTCTATCATCATTCCTTCTGAAATTTCGGCGGAGAGACTGATTAGTAATTCATCTTCGTACCTGCAGCTCAACATGCGAACTGCAAAGGAAAATCAGTGGAACAGCCCGTCACTCCTTGGTAAGAATTATCGAATATTTCCTACTTCAGAAGGAGTACCCTATGGTTGCTTTTTTTAGAAGGCTCTTTAAAGAACGTCAACACATCGGCGATTGCAAATGCTTGGTGAGTTGATCAAACTACTATATGTGGCCCTGCCAAACCAACGTGCCCAGCAAAGTAGCACCGAATGATAGCCAAATGCACCAAGCATTTCGCGTCTATGAGGTTGAATTCGATCGCTTTAAGAGTTGGCTGACTGTCCACGCAGATGGTTAATTCCATTGCTGGGAGTTACATCGTTGTTACTGTCTGCGATACTTCCTTAATCGCGTAGATATCAGCTTGAAAAACACTGCAGTAGTCAGGCAGTCGGTAGGACCGGTTGATACTAAGTGCCGCTGATAAGACTCCTGCTCTTATACGCTTCTCTTTCTTTGAGCCATCTGTGAAGAAAGAAATATCGTTGGTGACCGTCTTGGGTGAATACCAGTCTTGTCCAGCTTATTCTTATTAAAATCAAATCTAGGTTTCACATAATCACCTTAGATTAAATGTTTCCCGTATTCGGGGGTGTCCGAAATACACGGCCTCTAAATGTCAAAATCTCTCAGTCTGAGAGCACATTTGGCTGCCACGATCTTCGTGAAAAGCTCCAGGGGTTTTAATTTTGGCAATGTTTCCGAACCCAGTTGGAGAGTCCATTTCTTATTCTCTCTTCGGTGTTCCGTTTCCATTTTAATTGTGAATTGAAAACCTAAGGCGAACACCTTTCAGTTTCGGTATGTTCCATGGTATCTTGTGTTTCTTAGTAAACACGATGAGCTCAGTCTGTTTGGGGTTGATCTGTTGTCATCCGTCCATCTGGATGATTCAATGATCTCACTAATAAAGGAAAGGCACTAAAACCAGTAATTGAAGAAAGACGCTTGATACCAAATCATCAATTCGGCTTCCGGGTCAAACATTCCACAATCGATCAGGTGTATCGAATAGCGAATGAAATTGAAAAAGCTGTAAAATAGAAAAAGATTTGCTCTAGCGCTTTTCTTGACGTATCGCAAGCCTTTGACAAGGTATGCCACGAAGGCCTTAGGACAATCCTACCGAAAAAATTATACGAAATACTGGAATCCTTCGTTGGAAACAGACTCTTTCGTATTAGATATGAGACTGAATTCTCGGAATTTAAAGAAATCCACGCCGGTGTTCCGCAAGGAAGCGTTCTCGGCCCAATCTTATTCCTGCTCGGCACAAGAGATATACCACAAGATGAAGGGACCATCGTAGCAACGTTCGCAGACGATATGGCTATCCTCGCAATTGATGAGTCAGTCGAATCATCAACGGAAAAACTCCAACGAGCTCTCAACAAAGTATGCGAGTGGACAAAGACCTGGCGAATCGCCCTTAACGAGACCAAGTCAACGCATGTCAATTTCACGTACAAAAAGATAAACAACTTACCTGTTTTCATTCACTCGGTACAAATACCATACGCAGACGAGGCAAAATATCTGGGAATGATTCTAGACGCAAAACTTAAGTGGAAGTCACACGTTAAGAAAAAGCGTGACGAGCTCAGTCAGAATTAGAGAAATGTATTGGCTACTCGGAAGATATTCGAAGCTAGCGTATACAACAAACTGTTCCTGTATAAGCAAGTGCTAAAACCTTCTTGGACATACGGTATACAACTTTGGGGTTGTACCAAACCAAGCAAAATGACTTAAATACAAACATTCCAAAACAAAACGCTAAGAGCAATCGTGAATGCTCCATGATATATAAGGAATAGTGATATTCACAGAGATCTAGGAATTGCTACCGTGAGTAACGAAGTAACAAACTTTGCTCGCAAACTTCGTACTCGTATTCATGGTCATTGGAATAATGAAATAATCCGTATTCTAAACGTGACAAACCTTGAGCGCCGACTACAAAGAACAAGACCATTCGACCTAGCGCCGTAAGGAAAAATCGCATTTAATGACGGTATTAGTAGGTCCGTTCGCTGGAAAGCAACCTATCAAACGCGATTAATACTACAGAAGCGTAAACTACTTGTTAAGGTAATTTAGTCGTAGTCATCAAAAAAAGTGAAAAAATGAGAGGAGCGAATTTCATACTACTATGAGCGCTCGCGGCCGGTCCTCACAGTGCCTCTATGAGGAGTGAGGTTTAGCCCGTAGGAATACTAGATAATATATGAATCGGGCATAACAAATGGTACGGGCCATTGGTATCTTAAAAAGATTGCTCACCTCCAGGCGCAACCGAAAAAAAAATGTTCTGGACATAGGTTAGGTTAGGTTGGAAGGGAAGTGCACAGCAGAGCTGCTGTGCTTGCACGGGGGCCCATTGGTCCATTGTGATCCCTTATTGTTTTATGTGGTAAACCTACATTTACAATAAAACACTTACCATACTCAGTTTAGGTTAATCTTGCCGGTTGGCCTGTTGGAACCAACCTGTGTTCTTGACAAACCTGATAGTGTCCGTCAGTGGTACCTGCGCTACGTCCTCTAAGTCTTCGAAGAATCTGTTGCCCAGATAGCGAAGTCGAGATGTCTGAAGGTTTGGACATTCGCAGAGCAGGTGTTTGATGGTCTCGGTTTCTTCTATATCTTGACAGCTCCTGCAGTAGTCTGGTGAGCTGATGCCCAGCCTGCTTGCCATTACACCTATGGTGCAGTGGCCTGTCAGTACGCCAGTTAAGATACGTATTTCTAGCTTATTCATTTTCAGAATACTTTTTGTTCTTTTTTCGTTAATTCTTGGCCATAGACTGCGAGATATAACACAGTCGTGCCTTTGGGACCAGGTGGTGTTAATTTGTTCCCTCAGTTTTTGGTCAATGTTTCTTTTTGCTGCACTAATTGGGATGTCTATTGACGTAATGGCGTCTATTGCGTCAAGTTCTGACCCGATTCTTGCTAGCTCGTCTGCCTTTTCATTCCCAACTGTTGGCAACGCAGACCTGATCGAATCTATCGTGGCTCCATCTAGTTGCCAGGAACAAGTAAGAGCGAGGAAGCTAGGGAATCGCCATCTTAAGAGAAATGTGACAGGAGGTGTAAAAAGGGGTTGATCAAGGAAGATAATCGGGTTGAGTTGTTAGAGTTGTTAGAGTAAGATTTAATTCTCTTTTAAGTAAATAAAGATTTGTTAAATAGAAAAAAGAAGTGTTGCGTTTTCATTGGACTTAACACAACAAAGTGGCGACGAGGATTCTGTTTTTTGAAACAGAAGGATCGAACAAATAAATCAAGATTACTTTTCAAAATTGTCCTAACAACACACTATGCCCAACGACAATCAACAACCTTTAGCCGGTTCATCCGCGGAGTCATCAGCGCAACAACGTGCCATGGACCCTATTCTGGTGCAGATAATTTCTCAAAACAGCGCTTTACTTGAACAAATTGTCCAAATGTCCTTGGGTACAGGAAATGGAACAGCCACGGAGTTGAAAATGGATGCATTAGCGAAAAATATAAATGAATTCCATCACGACCCAGAGAATGGCCAAACATTTCCAATATGGTACAGGCGTTATGAGGATCTTTTTGCCGAAGATGCAAAGGATTTCGACGACTCAAGCAAGGTAAGACTTTTACTGCGTAAAATGCATCCTATAGCTCACGACAAGTACGTGGATTACATTTTACCGCATCTACCACGAGATTTTAGTTTTGCCGAAACGATAGAGAAGTTATCCAATTTGTTTGGACGGTCCGAGTCAGTCTTCGCCTCGAGGTTCAATTGTCTCCAAATGACAAAAGGGGATATGGAAGACTATATCACATTCGCAGCGAAAGTGAACCGCAATTGTGAAAATTTCGAGCTCGAAAAGTTCACGAAGAATCAGCTCAAGTGCATCGTCTACGTTATGGGTCTCAATCCCAGAACACCTTGCTGGAATTGCGGCGGTATGCATTTTTCGAGGGACTGCGCTTTCACAAGTCATAAGTGCAGAGAGTGTAACAAAGTGGGACACAAGGAAGGGTATTGTCCTTGTTTTAGGAAACCATTAAAGCAAGCGAACAGTACTGCACCCATTTCCAAGAAAAAGTCTCAACACGTACGATCGCACCCAGCCAAGAGCAATCGAGTTTTTGCCGGTGGGCACAGAAGCGCAAGCATGTCGACGTCAACATCAATGGCAACAAAGTGCGACTCCAAATCGACACGGGCTCGGATATCACGATTATTTCAAAGTCAGTTTGGTTATCAATCGGATCCCCAGCAATAATAAAAAGTCATCACACAGCCAAAGATGCCTCTTCAAATCAAATTCCAATCATTGGCGAATTCGACGCCCACATAACATTCGAAGGCAGTCATCAGCAAAATACAATCTATGTTTCCGAAATCAGCAATCTCAATATCTTCGGAGTAGATTTAATGGAAAAATTCAGCCTGTGGGACAAGCCAATTAGTGTTTTTTGCAAAACAATCAACACAGCCACAGTCATCACAGCAATCAAGAAACAATTTCCAGAAGTTTTCCGCGACGGCCCGGGGCACTGCACAAAGTTTAAAATTAATCTGCAAATGAAACAAAATGCAAAACCGGTTTTTGTACCGAAAAGACCAGTAGCTTATTCCGTGTTACCATTAGTGGACAAGGAACTAAATCGACTACAGGATGCTGGTATCATTACACCCATTAGCTACTCTGCCTGGGCAGCGCCAATCGTTGTAGTCAGACGGGCTAATGGGAGTATTCGCATCTGCGCAGATTACTCAACGGGGTTGAATGCCTGCGTGGAGCCACACAGTCATCCACTACCGCTTCCAGAGGAAATCTTTGCAAAAATGTCAAACTGCAAATGTTTTACCCGCATAGATTTGTCAGATGCCTACCTCCAAATGGAAGTTGATGATGACACCAAGAAAATACTAAACATTCACACTCATCGTGGCCTATACACTGTAAACCGGCTCGCACCAGGAGTCAAAGCAGCACCTGGAGCTTTTCAGAAAGCAATTGACACAATTCTGGCAGGAATACAACAAGCATCAGCCTACATCGACGACGTCATCGTGGCAACTAAAACGGAAAAAGAAAATGTCACCGCAGTTCAAGAAGTTCTTAGCAGATTTGCAGAGCATGGTCTTACAGTCAATTGGGACAAATGCCTTTTTTTCGCAAAGGAGTGCAAGTACTTGGGACATATCATCAGTCACGAAGGACTTCGACCAGATCCAAATAAGCTCACAGCGATCAAAACATTGCCACCGCCAACAAACATTACTGAGCTTCGATCATTTTTGGGAGCCGTAAATTATTACGGAAAATTCATCAAAGAAATGCGTTCTTTACGCGCACCTTTAGATGAACTTCTCAAAGGCAACTCAACGTGGGCATGGTCAACAGAATGCCAACAAAGTTTCGAAAAGTTCAAAACAATTCTTTCTTCTGATTTGGTAGTCACACACTACAATCCAGAACTTCCAATAGTCGTTGCAGCAGATGCATCAATCGTTGGGATTGGAGCTCGTATTTCACACAGCATGAAGGATGGAACCGAAAAAGTGATATACCACGTTTCCCGTTCGCTCACGGCAGCAGAGAAAAATTATAGCCAAATAGAGAAGGAAGCGTTGGCGTTAATCTTTGCGGTCACTAAGTTCCACCGAATGATATACGGGAGGAAATTTACCCTTCATACGGATCACAAACCACTGCTGTCAATTTTTGGATCTAAAAAGGGGATACCAACACATACGGCAAACAGACTGCAAAGATGGGCATTAACATTAATGTCTTACGACTTCGAAATAAAATATATTTCGACTCACGATTTTGGTTATGTCGACATGCTTTCCCGGCTCATCAATAATCAGAGGAAACCAGAGGAGGATTTCGTAGTAGCCAGTGCTAGACTAGAATCAGACGTCCAGTCAATACTTCAGGACAACATCCAGTCATTGCCTCTCACATTCCAAATGGTAAGTGCAGCTACACAAAAAGATAAATCTTTACAGAAAGTCTTATACTGCGTCTGCAATGGTTGGCCTAATAAACCGGATGATTCTACCCTATCGGCATTTTTCAATCGGAAGGATGCTATTTCAACAGTGGATAATTGTTTGCTATACGGCGAGCGCATCGTCATTCCGGATACCTATCGCAAGCGGGTTCTCACCCAAATCCACAAAGGACACCAAGGTATAGTGAGGATGAAGTAAATTGCGCGCTCACATGTCTATTGGCCCACAATCGACGCCGATATAACAAACTACGTGAGACAATGCCAAGGTTGTGCGTTAGAAGCGAGGACTCCAGT
This sequence comes from Portevinia maculata, assembly GCA_949715645.1. Lineage (NCBI taxonomy): Eukaryota > Metazoa > Arthropoda > Insecta > Diptera > Syrphidae > Portevinia > Portevinia maculata. The sequence continues at coordinate 98,200,348 of OX454527.1, read as the reverse complement.
AAAATCACTACTAAGTTCATGGCCAGTAGCAACCTCACCCATGCAAAGTCTTCACATCGACATCGCAGGGCCCGTCAACTCAAAATATTATTTTGTAATTGTTGATGCGTATTCAAAATATCCGGAAATTTTCCAGACGGACACCATCACTTCAGCAACAATAATACAAAAACTTTTCGAATTTTTCTCTCATTTTGGTCAGCCTTTAGAAATAGTCTCGGACAACGGCACTCAGTTTGTTAGCGCTTCGTTTCAGGAGTTCTGCAGATCCAGAGGCATAAAGCACACTCGTACCGCACCATACCACCCACAATCAAACGGGCAGGCAGAACGCTTTGTGGACACACTTAAAAGGGCATTGGCCAAATTTAAAGAAGGAGGGACGGATATGGAACATCTCCAAGAATTTTTATTGGCATACCGATCTACACCCAATCGAAATGCCCCAGACTCCAAATCACCAGCTGAAAGCTTCGTCGGAAGGAGGATCAGAACGAATATTGACCTCTTGAAGAAACCCGAGAAGTCGTCAATTATTCGTAACCGACAAATGGAGGAGGAATTTAACCGGAGAAACAAAGCAAAACACCGCAGCTTTAATCCAGGCGATCCAATCTATGCAAAGGTCTTCAAGAAAAATAAACAAATTTGGGTTCCTGGTGAAGTTGTCAATAAACAAGGGAATGTCAACTACGAAGTTAACGTCGCGTTAGATGGGCGGAAATGTTTAAGACGCAAACACATAATCAGCTCCGTTTTCGTTATGCTGAAAATGGAATGGGTAATATGAATCCACTTCTTAATCATTTCGATTTCTTTGATAGATTTACACCTGTATCATCGGACATAAATCAGAGTCATGCAAATACTACGTCATCAGCATCGCAGCCAGAAATTAAAGTGCAAAGTACGCCGAGTTCTCCATCCCAATCGATTTCAACTGCAACAGAAATGGAAGACAACCGTAACTCTCATCGACCAGTCAGTTCAGATGAAAGTCCGCAAGAATCGTCTGCAATATCAGCGCATCGAAGGTCTACCCGAGCTCGACGTCCGCCTGATTGGCATGCCGACTATACTCAAGAATTCGAATAACTTTACAAGGGGGGATGTTGGCAACGCAGACCTGATCGAATCTATCGTGGCTCCATCTAGTTGCCAGGAACAAGTAAGAGCGAGGAAGCTAGGGAATCGCCATCTTAAGAGAAATGTGACAGGAGGTGTAAAAAGGGGTTGATCAAGGAAGATAATCGGGTTGAGTTGTTAGAGTTGTTAGAGTAAGATTTAATTCTCTTTTAAGTAAATAAAGATTTGTTAAATAGAAAAAAGAAGTGTTGCGTTTTCATTGGACGGAACACAACACCAACAATGTCGCTATGACCGGAAACCCAGCAGAGAGTGATCCTGTGTCGTTCGCCTATTTTGTTGAGGGATTTTTGGCAGTTTCTGACTGTTTTTGACTTTATAGTTTCGCTGTCTAGTGCTTTGATAGCCGCCTGACTGTCTACGAAGATTGTGATCGTGGAAGGATCCAGATTCTTCGCGGAGATAGTTTCTGCTGCCTTGTCGATGGCGACAATCTCAGCTTGAAAGACGCTGCATTCATTGGGAAGTCTGTACGAGTCCTTTATGTCTAGGGGCTCGCAAAAAACTCCCGCTCCTGTCCCCACGTCCATTTTCGACCCGTCCGTATAGATGTGGATTTCTTGCACGTTGACGTGCGTGTTCCAGTTCTCTCTTTGGGGTATGTATGTGGAGTAGTTTTTCTCAAAGTTTCGTTTGGGAATTAAGTAGTCCGTTTTCCTGGATAGATCGATACCCAAGTAGTTGTGAATTATAGAGCCGTGTCCATAGGAGCTGTGCCTCCAGATGTTTGCCTCCTTGAGGCGGAGAGCTCCTTTGGCTGCCATGCTGCGAATATATTCACCAAGCGGGGGTAGGTTTAAAATGACTTCCAGCCCGGCTTGGGGTGTTGATCTCATTGCTCCCGTTGTACCAATACATGCTAATCTCTGTACCTTTGAGAGGTTATGGACATAGGTAGTCCTTTCTGTTGCCTTCCACCATACAATTGACCCGTATGTAAGTATGGGTCGTATGATCGCTGTGTACATCCAATGGGTTATGTAAGGGCGCATATCCCAACGTTTGCCAAAGGTCTTTTTGCATGCGTAGAAGGCGCATAGTGCTTTTTTTGCTCTTTCTTCTATGTTACGTTTCCAAGTAAGCTTAGAGTCTAGGATGATGCCCAGATACTTTGCCTCCGGGGAAAGTTTCAGACGAGTACCGTTTAGCTTCGGCATATCGAATTTCTCGATTTTTCTTTTCCTAGTGAACAGAACACATTCGGTTTTGACTGGATTGACTCCAAGGCCGTTCGGCCTTGCCCACGAGGATAGTTCTTTTAGGGCAGATTCCATGAGTTCACTAATAGTGGGGAGATACTTGCCACTTATTAGAATTACAATATCGTCTGCGTATGCTACTATTTTCGTTCTTTTGGCCTTTAGAGTCGTTAGGATTTTGTTGACCACTATGAGCCACAGGAGGGGAGATAAGACGCCTCCCTGTGGGGTGCCCCTGATCACTGTTTTCCTTATGTAACTCTCACCGATCTCTGAGTTAATTACTCTGCTGTTGAGCATTTCGTAAACCCAGTTCGTTATTTCTTTATTCGCTCCCAAGTCTTCGAGCGCTGTTTTTATGGCCGCTGTTTTAACATTGTTGAAGGCTCCCTCAATGTCCAAAAATGCAGCCATGGTGAATTCTTTGTGGTGTAGTCCTTTTTCTATTATTGACACAACTTCGTGCAGGGCTGTTTCAACGGACTTGCCTTTGAGGTAGGCGTGTTGAGTGCTGCATAGGTTGTTTTCGTTTAGAAGGTCCCTTGTGTATAAGTCGATTATTCTCTCCAGTGTCTTTAGGAGAAAAGAGGAGAGACTTATCGGCCTATAATCTTTTGCTGTGCAGTGTATATGTCTCCCTGCTTTGGGAATGAATATCACTTTAACTTCTTTCCAGCTTTGCGGTATGTAGCAGAGTCTTATACAGCTTTTGAAAATGACTTTTAGCCATGGCAGTATTACACTAAGAGCCTGTTGTATCATTGCTGGTATGACATTATCTGGTCCCGCCGATTTGTAGGGCTAGAATGATTTGACTGCCCAAACAATTTTGTGCTCTGTTATAATGCTTTCCATTGCTATTTCCGTTTGTGTGTCTGGCGGAACCGGAGTGTAGTTGATCTCACACCCAGTGATTTCACTAGACTCCGGAAAGTGGGTATCCATTAATATTTGTAGAGTTTCTTGGCTAGACTCTGTCCAAGAGTCGTCAGCACGTTTAATATAGCCTGGGACCGTGGGGTCTTTGGACAATACTTTACGTAGTCTGGCGGCCTCGTTTGTACTCTCTATGGATTCGCAGAACATGTTCCAGGATTCGAGTTTTGCTCTCCTTATTTCTTTAGTGTATAGATTAAGTTCGGACCTATACTTAGTCCAGTCTTCATCTGCCTTACTCTGTCTTGCTTTGTTAAACAGTTGTCTTACCAATGTTCGCCGCTTTTGAAGCTCGCTGGTCCACCAAGTTGCCTTTTTGGGTTTGCGATTGCATCCGTATTGTTTGTTGGGATCTATGTGTCCCAGCTACCATAGATCCCACCTTTGTTATTACTTAAGTGTCCCGCCCAAAAATACGTACGCGATTTATTTGTTCCATCACCTTCCACCACCACCGATAGATAATCTTCAATTTTGGAAAGCAAATGGTTTTATATAAATTTTCTGGAAAGGGGACAACCTAAGAAATAACTTATATTGTTCGCGTACACATCCGGACCGAAAGGGTAAATTAACTCTTAAGTGAGAGTGAAGGTGAATTTGATTAGTCTGTTGCACAAGGTCAATTAAACGAATATCCCAAATGTTTTGATTTGACAAATATTTTCTTTTGACAAATATTTTCGTCTGGCACTTTTCATTTTTTACCACCTACAATTCGGTGTAAAAAATAATGAATTCTTTCATTCATCTTTTTACAATTTTCATAGTACGCAAACGGGTTTGTGTAGTTTCTCACGAAAGTTTATATAAATTTACGTTTGCGCATTAGTACGCGAACGGACCTACGGATAGGCAATTAGTGGAGTTTTTCAGTTGTTATTAGGTTGGGGGCAAATTGAAAAATTCTTTCTCAGTTGACTATCTAGTATATGTAGGTAATCTGTGCTTTCGATGTCTGAAAATAAATAAAGGGAATTTAAAAATAAGACAGTAAAAGAAAATATTGAATTAAAACAAAGCAAAACAAAATGCAATAGATTCCTGGAAAAGAGTTCTTGTGCGGATGAGGTATTTGCTATGTACAAAGAGCAGGACGTTGGGATTATCTGAAAAAGGTATCATGCTCTGGGTAGCGGGTTACTTGAAAACGGGTATGGATATACAGGGCTTTTGGGATGGTGGTAGTGGGTGTGGAATGGGAGTGGATTGGGTATTAATGGGCAGCTTCAATAAGAAAGAAAACCACTGTGGAGAACAGTGTTCAGAATAGCAAGTACAAATAGAAACATTTTTAGAGTTTAAAAGTTTTATTTAAAAAAAACTATTTGCAGAAATAAAATAAGCTACAAATGTAATTCAAAGATAACTCCTAAACAAAAAATAGTATGTGCATCTGAAATATCGCTGGTGAGTGTTAGGATTTCAATTAAATGTGGACGTTTTTTTTAAAGGACAAAATGTTCGTATAATAAGCTACGGAACGCCTCATTTTAACGTTGCCATAATAACAGCAAATACGCATAAGTAAAGGGTCTTTCATTAAGGACTTCACAACTTGTTTTTTAAATAAAATGCAAACTACTTGAGATATCTAAAAAAAATGATTGGCTTGAATTACCATCAAAATATTTATGAATAGAATTCGACTTTGTTCATATGTCCACCACGGGAACGTATGCAGTGTTCGATACGTTGAACCCATATTTCGATGACTCGGCCGCACATTTCGACCGATACGGCCGCCATTTCTCGTTCAATATTGGCTCTGAGCTCCTCTAACGTCGCCGGCTTGTTGGCATAGACCAATGATTTAATGTAGCCCCATAAAAAAAATCTAGAGGCGGTAAATCCCACGATCTTGGCGGCCAATAGACGGGTCCGTTTCTCGGGATACACGTTCACCGAACTAAGACTTCAACAACTCGATTGTTGCACCCGCTGTGTGGCTTGTGGTACCGTCTTGTTGGAACCACATATCACTGGTACCAAATTTATGGAATTGCTAAAAGAAATAACGTTAAAACATGTCTCCGTAGCGAATACCATTTACTGTAACGTGACGGTCATTTTCATAGACGAAAAAAAAAAACGGCTCAATGACGCAACCGGTATGAAAACCGCACCAAACAGTGTCATGCTGTTTCATGAAGGACATGAGGGTTCTCACCTGTCCACTAACGCATATTTTGCTTACTAACGAAACCGTTTAACCAAAAATGATTTTCATAGCTGAATATGATTTTGCGATAAAATTCTTCATTTTCTTTTATCATGTCCAGATGCCAATTCGAAAACGTACGTTGCTTCATATGATCAAGTGGCTTTAGTTCAGCTCGATCTTGTAATGGTGTTGGCCAAGATCCTTATGCAAAATTCGCCAAAATGTGGTCTGGGAGAGGTCCAAGTCTTGAGAACGCCGTGAAATTGACTGATTTGGCCGGTTTGCGACGGACGCCTCTACGGCCGCAATATTCTCCACATTTCGGGTAAAACGCAGTCTCACTGGAACGGCAACATCAACCAGCGAATATTCTGACTCAAATTTGTTCACTGCAATATGAATTGCGTGTCTATTGGGACGAGAATTACAGTCGAACGTTAACGCTCTTAAAGATGCGACCACCGACTCGCAATTTTGGTAGTAAATTGTAATTATTTGTAAACGTTGTTCCTTCGTGTACTTCATCATGATGAAATTGTTGATTTTACTTATTATTCTGATATTGACAGTGCGGTAATAGGTCTAAATGTAACCGGTTCAATTCCCGCCGGGGACGAGTAACATCTAGAGTTTTTGCCCCACCTCTTGCGAACGCCTGACAAACATCCAAGACTATCAATTGTCATGAGAAGCTTCTCAAATTTTCCGTTCGGATTTGGCTTAAATTGTAGATTCTTTCCAATTCGCACAAGAAAGTGGTTGGAGAAGCTAGGTTTAAGGCCCCAAATGCCATATATTTATTTTTTTAAACATATCCATATATTATTCTGTGAACGAACGTGAAATACAGTTGTTAGAAACGGCAATATTTGAACATTAAATACACTACACATAAAGGGTTTTTCAACAGGGACGCTACAAGAGTAGAGCGACAGGGACAGCAAACGACGCCGAATTTCTTGCCGCTCTTTTGACATTTCTCTTCAGTAAGGTTTACCATTTGCCATGATGGAAAGATATACGAGCTAACAACGAGTCAAAATTATTAAAATTTACTACCGAAATTCGGAGTCAGTGGCCTCAACGTTAAGAGCGCTACGTCCAATTTATGGTCGTCATAATCGTCCTAGCAAATCAACAATTGACCGTCTAGTGGAAAAATTTGAATTCAGTACAAAATGTTCCCGTGGCAGTGAGACAAAGAAGTGCCCGTAGTGTGGAGAATATTGCTGCCGCTGAGGCTTCAGTTGAAGAAAACCCAAATGTGTCTCTTCTTCCGTGATGATCAAGACCGGCACGTTACTGTGAATGGGAATCGCTACCGTTCAATGATAACCGAATATTTTTGGCCCCAATTGGATGATATTCACTTGGAGGACATGTGGTTCCAACAGGACGGCGCCACAAGCCACACAGCGAATGCCACAATCAATTTATGGGAAACCAAGTTTGGAAACCGTGTTATCTCACGAAATGGTCCAGTCGCTTGGCCGCCTCGGTCGTGCGATTTGACGCCGTTAGACTATTTCCTGTGGTGCTACGTCAAGTCTATGGTCTATGCCAACAAGCCAGCGATGATTGATGAACTTCGTACGAATATCGAACGTGAAATTGCAGCAGTATCGGCCGATTTATGCTTGAAAACCGTCGAAAATTGGGTTCAGCGTCTGGACTTCTGCAAGCGTGCCCGTGGTGGCCATGCAAAAGAAATCGAGTTTTTGTTTTATTTAAAAAAAAACTTTTGTAGCGCTCTTATTGAAAAACCCTTTACATAACACATAATATTGATTTACACAAAGAATTACGTCTTCACAAAGATTCAAATATGTTCAAAGAAGAATAATGTTAGATTTATGTAGTCAATTAGTTATTCACTGATTATTTATTTGATCTTCTACAATAACAGTATAGTGGAATTGTTACTTTCGTTATTTTTATATTACATTTAATTTGTATTTATATTGCAATAAGTTTAGTTTCCAATCCAGATATATTTCGCGTTATTTGGCATTTAGATATCCCCTACAGAGAGCTCCTTGTAGGTAGGGTTATCGTTTTAAGTTGTTGTGTTTATGTAATATCCCGCGTCAGGCAGAATAAACGCCGAAGTTGGATTCCTGTGTTTTTCACAAAATTAAAAGGATCGTTGTTGATTTTCCCTATATGTTCAAATGAAAGATTGCCATGTTGTTTTCTTAATTGTTGTCCCTATTTCTTTTTGGGCAGCCTATAAAGGCTCAATGGGGGCCTAAACTTATTTTCAAGGGTGGAGTAAAGTGCCCTAAGAAGTTACCCCCTTCGGGATAGGGGTCAGAATTTACCCGAGGTAGGCATGCCGGTCGGAAGAGGCGACTGAAATCCAAACCCCCTTCGGGGTAGGGGTTAGAATTTACCCGAGGTAGGCATGCCGGTCATAAGAGGCGACTAAAATCCATACTGGGGGGTGGTTCCCCACCAGGCGCGATCCCAGGTGGTTCATAGGGGAGTCTCGGTACGATACGCTCGCTATCCGAGGTTGTAGGGTTATAGTTGAGATGTAAGCGATGTCTGTATGGGAATAGACTACGGTCTGCGCCCATGCAGGCTGTGCTTTACTCGCTGTGAATGCCCTACCGCGAACCAAACGAAAAGGAAAAGTATGAAGGAACAACCTTAGGTTATGTCTACTCCAGGTAGCACTCGCAACAGCGAAAATCCACCCGTGGTCTTAGCGACCGCGGTCGGGGCAAGGATTCTGGAGGCCCCAACCAACATACTACCAACTCCCCCCGCCTGTACAGGCGTTGACTTAGGAGCTGTAAGAACGCTTGGTTCCGAAGACTCCTGGAAAAATGGAGAAAGTAGCGGAGAGGTTCAACCTGATACGCTTAATCTTCATTCCAATAGACAGGTAGCTGATTGTTGCGTTGTTGCGGTGGGCTTCTGTCTATGAGCCAGCGGAAGAGGAAACAAAGGAAGGCGGCAATCGCGCGGCGCAAAGAAACTGAACCAGTTGAAGGCGCAAGCGCTGAGAGCTGCACTACCTCGGCGGCGACGGCTGAGAGATGCAGGTGGGCAGAGGTTACCCCAACCAAAACGCACCAGCGGATTGAGACCAACACTGCCTCCTCTTCCAATATTTCGAACAGGAATAAACGGAGGATGAAGGATTCGAGCACTCCTACCGGTGGAACTGCGTACGCACCTTCTGCGTTCCCTTCCACTGCAATACCTCTAACTCATGGAGGTCCCTGCGCACAAAATCTGGATGAAACATTTTCTGCAACCAGCAATGCTTGCAGCACCAGTGGACAGAAATTGGCTGTCGCGAAGGAAAAAATGGTAATTATATTTTTTTTTTTTTTTTTTTTTATAATTAGCGCGCACTAAAGGGATTTGTTGGGACCCTTATAATGTATTAGCTACACAGCGCGGGCGTTAAATATTTACCCAGATTAACCTTCAACTTCAAAATGCTCTCAATAAGCTGACAAGTTGGGCAAGAAGATGTGGGTTGGGGGTTAACCCTCATAAAACCGAACTTGTCCTCTTCTCCAGGAAATATAAAATCCCTCACATCGATCCTCCTTTCATTAACGGTACGAGCTTAACGTTTTCCGATGAAGCCAAATTCCTGGGTCTTATCGTCGATAGGAAGTTAAGCTGGAAACCCAACTTACAAGAAAGAGTAAAAAAAGCGACAGTAGCACTTTTCTCTTGCAAAAAAGCCATCGGTAATAAGTGCGGCCTACAGCCCCGCATATCTTACTGGCTATACGTATCGGTAGTGAGACCGATTCTGTCTGGTGGACTGCTCTTGATAAAGCGGTAAACCGTGATAAGCTAAGCAAGGTGCAACGTACAGCTTGTCTGTGTATCAGCGGAGCACTCCGTACGAACCCCTCCGCCGCACTGGACATCTTACTGCATCTGACACCCCTGGATATTTTTAGCAGGCAGATGTCTGCCTGCTCCGCTGTCTGCTTAAAAGCCACCTCACAGTGGATCAATACGAATATTGGGCACTCTATCATTTTGGACTCACTTGGGTCCGTACCTAGAAACATCGACTACACTACACCCCAACTACAGTTCGAAAAGAATTTCCAAATCACTATCCCCACCAGATCATTCTGGGAGGATGCTGGTTGCACGGAAGTTAAATCGATCCACTTTTACACCGACGCCGACGGATCAAAAACTAGCGAGGGGGTAGGTGGGGGTGTTTACTCAGAAAGACTAAATATCAGTCTCTCCTTCCGTCTTCCTGATCATTGCAGCGTGTTCCAGGCAGAAATCATGGCGATTAAGGAAGTCCTGTCGTGGCTGAAGAGAAATGTGATTTTGCATTTTCTCGGATAGTCAAGCCGCGCTAAAATCCCTGGACTCAGTCTCTCCCAATTCCATCGTAGCCTTAGACTGCCGTTCATCTCTGCAGGAGATGGCAGAGCAGTTCAATATTCACCTTTGTTGGGTGCCGGGGCATAGAGACATCCCAAGGAATTGTAGGGCAGACGAATTCGCCAAAAACGGAACCGCATTACCTCTTCTACCTGAGAAAGGTTTTATAGGTATGCCCATCGCTACTTGCAAACTTATGTTGAAGCTATCCGCAGTCGAGAGTACAAACCTCAGGTGGACAGGAATACATGTCAAGCGACTAAGCAAATCTGGCCAAAGCTGGATCTGCGACGCTCTTTGAGTTTGATCTCACTCAACAGACTGCACATTGGCTCTGTCATAGGTGTCATCACAGGACACTGTCTAATAGGCAGGCACGCATCAAGGCTTGGCGTTTACTCAAACGACTTCTGCAGAAGCTGCAGGGATGAGGAGGAGGAGGAGACTACGTCTCATCTCCTCTGCACATGTCCTGCACTCTCCCATAAAAGAAATCTCTACCTAGGAGCCTTCTTCGTCAACGAACTCAGTGACTTACCTAATACAGGTGTTAGAAGTCTATCGCGCTTCATTAGAAGCTCCAAATGGTTTTAGCGAGTAGGGGTCGAAACTCCCGATCCATGTGGCATCATAACGGACCTCATTGGTCTAAGTGTGTTGGCTTTCTGCTAACAGCCACTTCAACCTAACCTAACCTAACCTTCAACATTCGAAGGCTGCTACTGCTCTAATCAGCAAGAAGCTTTCCTGGTTGAGTACAAAACCCCACATAACATCCATACAGGAGCCATGGGTGTGGAAAAATCGCATCTGTGGCCTTGGAGGTGTTTGTGGCACCACGATACTCTGTGACGAGCGGTCCGAAAGGCCCAGGGCTTGTCTTGCTGTGTCGAACCTTCTCTCAGCGACTAAGCTTGGACAATTTTGTGGCCAAGATTTGGTTGCTGCAGTCATAAGCTACGAAACGAATGGAGATTAGAAGACCTTCGTCGTGGCGTCAGCTTATCTCCCCTACGATTCGGTAGTGCCTCCACCACCAAGGGCAATTGCTGATCTCATAGACTATTGCGACACCAGGAAGATGGGCCTAGTTATATGTTGCGATGACAATGCTCAGAACATTGTTTGGGGCAGCAGCAAATGCAACATGCGAGGAAACCATCTCCTGGATTTCATCTGATGTTACTATCAACAATGTTGGCTCGCAGCCAACTTTTGTGACGTCAAGAAGACAGGAGGTGATCGACCTGACTTTATCAAATAGATACTTTAAGGCGGTTACCAACTGGAGGGTCTCTTTGGAGGCATCCCTCTCAGATCATAGATATATCGAATTCCAAATCGAATGCGAAGCCATAACTTTGCACGAGAGGAGGAATCCAAGAAAAACCAACTGGATACGCTTCAGGGAGGAAATGGGAAAAACTCTCAAAACTCCAACCAAACTCAGGACGAGACAAAAGGTAGAGTATGCTGTTCAAAACCAGAATAGTGCCATTACTAGCTGTTTCGAACTGACGTGCCCAGTAAGTAAACCCCCTGGCAGAAAGCCGGTTCCCTGGTGGAGCTCGAAACTGTAAAGAATCCGAAGAGAAGCTAGAAAGCTTCTAAATAGGTCACTCAAGACTGATTTGGAGACAGACTGGAATCTCTACCGATCGAAGCAGAAGGAATATAAGAGGCTAATTCGGGTATCGAAAAGTGCTTCTTATAGGAATTTCTGCGAAAAGATTGAAACACTGGGTGAAACTAGTAGGTTGGTTAAAGTTCTGAAAAAGGGCAAACCAGCCAAACTGGACTCACTTAGAAAACTTGATGGCACCTTTACTGAGACGAAAGCGGAAACTCTTAGTTATCTGCTGGAGTCTCACTTTCCGGGTAACCAGATTACAATTGGTTCACAACCAGCCCCGATTACCGAGACTATGAGTGAGCCAAGACAAACAACTCGGCGTAGCTGGTATATTGCGAAGGCCGTGGTAACGGACGAGGCCATTAAAAACGCCTTTGCGTCTTTTGACGGCTTCAAGTCACCTGGTACGGACGGAATATACCGAGCCATGCTGCAACAATGTACAAACCAGTTGCTACCGACTATGAAGAAAATCTTCACCGCTGTCCTAGCACTGGCATACATTCCAACACCCTGGCGTACAGTTAGAGTGGCATTTATACCAAAAATTGGCAGAAGTGACTACTCGCTCGCCAAGAGCTTCAGACCAATCAGTCTGACTTCCTTCTTGCTGAAAAGCATGGAAAGGCTGGTCGAGGTTCACGTGCGCAAAACTGCTTTGCGATTGCACCCACTATCTCAGATGCAACATGCCTATCAACGCGGAAAATCCTGCGAGACTGCGCTCCAAAATCTAGTTGGTAGAATTGAGCGCGCGCTTGACAGAAAAGAATACGCGATGGACATTTTCATCGATATTGAGGGTGCTTTTGACAATGCGACTTTTGATAGCATGTGCAGCTCCGCCAGACAGCACGGCGTATACGAACCATTGGTGTTGTGGATTAAAGCAATGTTAATGAATAGAACGTTGGTTGCGGATGCGGATTGTGGCCGCTGTGTTATGGCGGGGGTAAACAGAGGCTGCCCGCAAGGCGGCGTTCTGTCTCCACTGCTGTGGTGTATGCTGGTCGACTCTCTGTTGAACGCACTCAACAGTTCTAATTTATACTCTCAGGCGTACGCGGATGATGTTGCCGTGCTTTCTGTTGGATCATGCCTAGCGACTGTATGCGCCAAGGCGCAGGCGGCCCTTGACGTGATCGACGAATGGTGCACTAGGAATGGGCTCTCGGTCAAACCTCTTAAAACTGATGTTGTTCTCTTTACGAGAAGGAGGAAGCTGGTCGGGTTTACTCAGCCAGTGCTAAAAGGCGTCACAATCCAACTCTTCAATGAAGCAAAGTATCTGGGAGTCATCCTGGATAGCAAACTTCTTTGGTCCAAACATGTTGAGCTGAAGACTGCCAAGGTGCTGTCTGTTTTCTGTCAGTGCAAAGGCATTTTCGGCAAGACATGGGGCTTATCACCGAAAAGAGTCCTATGGATTTATACGGCTATGATAAGACCATTTATAGCATACACATCGGTTGTTTGGTGGAATAAGCTTTCACGTAAATACGTTACTGCTGCTTTTGCCAAACTCCAAAGGCAGGTATATCTCGGCTGCACGTGGGGCCTTCCCCAGCACGCCTGGCTCCGGCCTAGATGCACTATTGAACCTCCCGCCCCTTGATGTTTACATCATGGGATGTACAATCAAAGCTATCTCCCGTCTAAGAAGAGGTGGCTTTCGGTATAATGCGCACTGGAGTTTTGATGAACTTGCGCAACGATTGTCCTTCGACTCCTGTCTTATTGAAATGCCGTCTGATGCGATGACACCGGAACTTCGGCTAAAGGGCAAATACGAGGTCGACTTTCCTCGCGTTCAGGACTGGCTCTGGCCGGACTCTGAACCTGGAAGGATATGCAGTCGAATCTTCACGGATGGCTCCAAAACCGATCAAGGATCTGGTGCTGGTGTCTTCGCGGAGAGCGAAAACGTTAGACTTTTTTTCCGTTAGGCAAATATGCGTCAGTCTCCCAAACAGAGACTTATGCTATCCTAATGGCCATGGACTATGTTACGAAGAACAGGTGGAGCGGGCGAAGTATCTGCGTCTGTAGCGACAGCCAGGCTGCGCTTAAGGCCTTACTCAAACCCTTAACTACCTCCAAAATAGTACGTGAATGCACGATATCTTTGAATTCGGTCGGAAGGCTGCATTCACTTAAACTTGTATGGGTCCCGGGTCATAACGGGATCAAGGGAAATGAGATCTCCGATGAACTTGCTAGACAAGGCTCAGAGGGGGGCTACTCAGGACCTGAACCAGCGATTTGCCTGCCTGCGTCCTCGGTCAGGGCTTCGATTGACGGTTGGGTTTCCTATGAACACAATCGCCGTTGGCATGACTCTCCAGGGTGCAGACAGACTAAGCTAATTCTCCCCGACGTCTGTGGGAAATCCGCGGCATTCTTGTTGTCTCTCAACAGTAAAGACTGCAGACAGACCACTGGCGTTCTTACGGGACACTACGTTTTTGCCAAGCACTTTAAGGTGCTAGGCCTAAGCGATACCACCAACTGCGAAGCCTGTGGAGAAAGCGACGATACTGCGGAACATTTCCTCTGTGATTGTCCTGCTTTTGCTCGTATCAGGTGGCAGGTATTTGGTGCGGATATGGTGAGCGCTGTAAACCTAAGCTCCTTATCATTGAATCGCCTTCTCGTTTTTCTTAGAAAAACGAGTAAATTCCCACAGTAAAATGTGGTGTGTCTGCCTGGTAGTACAATGGACCAGTATTGAGTTTGAGTGTTCCAGTGCAGAAACCTCAGTGATGATTGACTTAACTCAGTTGACTAATATTGAACAAGTTATTCGTTTATTGAATTGATTGACTTATATACTAACATATTGCTTACTTAGCTAAATAGACAAGAGAGTGCATTGCACTGAATTAATAACTAATTAAAATGTGCTGACTTTACAAACAATTAATTAAAATGTGCTGACTTAGGAGAATAACATAAATTGCACTGAATTTACAAACAATTAATTAAAATGTGCTGACTTAGGAGAATAATGGGAAAGGTGAATGATCCCCGCCTTGAACTATTGTTTAAATGTGAACGGTGAAGGCTTCTTGGTGAGTACGAGGAGCTGGTATTGGTGGGCTAGATATGTTGAAAGGATTGTACTTCCTTTTCCTCGGTGGGGGATTTGCGACGTCATCTGATTCAATCTCACCATCTTCAAGTTCCTGATTTGATTCGAAGGCTGCCGTAACCACTGTCGTTGTCGGATGTTTTTTCGTCACTTCTGATTCTTGAATCTCGATTGGCAAGGGTGCTAATCTATGCACTGCTCTGAGTAACACACTGGTTGCCGTCTGGATTTTAGCGACTCTTGCGACTCCATCTGCTCCTGGAAAGGTCTGGATCACCCTTCCAAGTGGCCATTTCATGACAGGGCAATTATCTTCCTTAATGATGACCATGGTTCCCGGAAGCAGGTTTTCGCATTTTTGCTGCCATTTGTGGCGCTGCTGTAGTTCGTTAAGATACTCCCTCTGCCATCTTTTCCAAAAGTCTTCCTTGATGTTGGCAATCGTCTTCAATTTTGTCGGAAGGTTCGTTTTGAGTGATTCGGTCGTCGGATCGGTTGGATTAGTGAGTGGCTCGCCTATGATAAAATGTCCTGGTGTAAGTGCCATTAAATCATTGGGATCAGTTGACATTGGAGTGATAGGTCGAGAGTTCAAAACTGCCTCAATTTCTATCATAACAGTCTCAAGCTCTTCATACGTCAGGGTGACTGGTCCCAAACATCGTTGTAACAGGTGTTTTGCCGATTTCACAGCTGCCTCCCAGAGGCCTCCGAAGTGTGGTGCTCTCGGTGGTATGAAATGAAATTCTATGCCTCTTGCTGCAAACGTGTTTTGAATTTGTTCCTGTGCCCCATCGGTATGTATGTGGCTTGCCAATTCCTGTAATTGATTGTTGGCGCCAACAAAATTGGTTGCGTTGTCACAATATATATGTTGACAGTTGCCTCTTCTTCCAATGAATCTTTTCATGGCGGCGATGAATCCGTTGGTTGACAGATCCGTTACTAATTCGAGATGGACTGCCTTCGTGGAGAAACAACAAAATACGGCGATGTAGGTCTTTTGAGGATGTTTTCCTCTCACCTTATAGTGGGTCTTAATTGGTCCGCAAAAATCAACCCCAGCGTTGATGAAAGGGCGCGCAGGTTGCACCCTGTGGGCTGGAAGATTTCCCATTACTCGTACATCTTACGCATTTCTGGACAACAGATCTAGCAATTGTTTTTCCCTTGATGGGCCAAAATTTCTGCTTCATTGTTGCTAGCAGTGATTGCGGTCCACAATGAAGATTTTCCTTATGGATCGAAGTCATCAGCATCTTGGTATGCGGATGCGAGTAAGGAAGAAGCAATGGATGTTTTGATTCATATGGTAGTGATGAAGCTTCGAGGCGGCCTCCGACTCGCATGGTCCCTTCTTCGTCAATGAATGGAGTTAGGCTGGCGATAGGACTGTCCTTTTGTGTTTCTTTGAATCGCTGAAGGTGGTTGATGTCCTTCTCGAATTCTTCTCTTTGCATGTTTTTGACGATGCAAATTAGTGCCTTATGTAGGTAGGTTTAAGTGCGCCGGATTTTTTGATGAGATCCATTTTCGTTGCAACCTTCATGTTGTGGACGAATCGTAGGATATAGGCAGTGACACGTTGTAACCTTCTGAAGTTGTTATGGTGTTCAATGTCGTGAACAAAGGTAGATGTTTGTTTGATTGTGGATAATACATGCATCGTAGTTTTTCTTTCTGTTTCGATTTCGGTTTTTTTGTGATACGGTGGAGGCCATGAGGACTCTCCCCCATGTAGGTAGAGCGGTCCATAAAACCACAAATTGCATGTAGCTAATTTGTCCGCGAGAGAGAATGTCAGCTGGATTGTCTCTGGACCGAACGTGCCGCCACTGCTGCATTGCAGTAAGTCGTTGAATGGACGATATCCTGTTAGCTACAAATGTGTGAAATGATGATGACGATGCGTTAATCCATCCAAGTACTATCTCTGAATCTGTCCAAATATATTTGCTGCATTCCTCTAAGTGCAGATCTTTAGCAACGCGGTTAACGAGCTCTGCTGCTAAAGCTGCGGCACAAAGCTCTAGGCGTGGTATTGTAAGCATTTTTAATGGCGCAACTCGGGATTTGGCACAAAACAGTCGAACAGTTATGGTCTTGTCTGTGTTGACTGCTCTTAAATATATTGCAGCACCATATGCCCTTTCAGAAGCATCTGCAAACGCATGAATTTGTATGGTTTGGGGAATTCTATGTGAGAAAATGTGTCTATCAATCTTGACGTCTTGTAGGTGCTTCAAATTGTCTCTGTATCCTCTCGACTCTGGCTGAAGCTCTTCAGGAAGAGGGGCGTCCCAATCGAAAGCACTGGTCCAGAGTTTTTGCGTGAATATCTTTGCTGAAACGATTACTGGTCCCAAGAATCCAAGTGGATCGAACAAATGTGCGATGTCGGACAGAGCAGTTCGCTTTGTTATCTTATGAATGTCGGTAGATTTGATTTTGACTACAAATTTATCTGCGTGTGGCGACCATCCTTGCCCGAGCGTCTTAATGTGGGTCGTGTTGTTGATACCGAGATCGAGCAGGAGTGCAACATCATTCTTTGGTATGTTTTTTACTAAGTTCTTGTCGTTTGCACACCATTTACTTAGGGTGAATCCGGCAGTTCGCAGCAACTCTATTAGTTGCCCTTGCATTTTAATGGCCGTGGCTAAATTGACCGATCCTGTCATTACGTCATCTACGTAGAAATTGGTCCTTAGAACTTCCGCCAGACAGCACGGCGTATACGAACCATTGGTGTTGTGGATTAAAGCAATGTTAATGAATAGAACGTTGGTTGCGGATGCGGATTGTGGCCGCTGTGTTATGGCGGGGGTAAACAGAGGCTGCCCGCAAGGCGGCGTTCTGTCTCCACTGCTGTGGTGTATGCTGGTCGACTCTCTGTTGAACGCACTCAACAGTTCTAATTTATACTCTCAGGCGTACGCGGATGATGTTGCCGTGCTTTCTGTTGGATCATGCCTAGCGACTGTATGCGCCAAGGCGCAGGCGGCCCTTGACGTGATCGACGAATGGTGCACTAGGAATGGGCTCTCGGTCAAACCTCTTAAAACTGATGTTGTTCTCTTTACGAGAAGGAGGAAGCTGGTCGGGTTTACTCAGCCAGTGCTAAAAGGCGTCACAATCCAACTCTTCAATGAAGCAAAGTATCTGGGAGTCATCCTGGATAGCAAACTTCTTTGGTCCAAACATGTTGAGCTGAAGACTGCCAAGGTGCTGTCTGTTTTCTGTCAGTGCAAAGGCATTTTCGGCAAGACATGGGGCTTATCACCGAAAAGAGTCCTATGGATTTATACGGCTATGATAAGACCATTTATAGCATACACATCGGTTGTTTGGTGGAATAAGCTTTCACGTAAATACGTTACTGCTGCTTTTGCCAAACTCCAAAGGCAGGTATATCTCGGCTGCACGTGGGGCCTTCCCCAGCACGCCTGGCTCCGGCCTAGATGCACTATTGAACCTCCCGCCCCTTGATGTTTACATCATGGGATGTACAATCAAAGCTATCTCCCGTCTAAGAAGAGGTGGCTTTCGGTATAATGCGCACTGGAGTTTTGATGAACTTGCGCAACGATTGTCCTTCGACTCCTGTCTTATTGAAATGCCGTCTGATGCGATGACACCGGAACTTCGGCTAAAGGGCAAATACGAGGTCGACTTTCCTCGCGTTCAGGACTGGCTCTGGCCGGACTCTGAACCTGGAAGGATATGCAGTCGAATCTTCACGGATGGCTCCAAAACCGATCAAGGATCTGGTGCTGGTGTCTTCGCGGAGAGCGAAAACGTTAGACTTTTTTTCCGTTAGGCAAATATGCGTCAGTCTCCCAAACAGAGACTTATGCTATCCTAATGGCCATGGACTATGTTACGAAGAACAGGTGGAGCGGGCGAAGTATCTGCGTCTGTAGCGACAGCCAGGCTGCGCTTAAGGCCTTACTCAAACCCTTAACTACCTCCAAAATAGTACGTGAATGCACGATATCTTTGAATTCGGTCGGAAGGCTGCATTCACTTAAACTTGTATGGGTCCCGGGTCATAACGGGATCAAGGGAAATGAGATCTCCGATGAACTTGCTAGACAAGGCTCAGAGGGGGGCTACTCAGGACCTGAACCAGCGATTTGCCTGCCTGCGTCCTCGGTCAGGGCTTCGATTGACGGTTGGGTTTCCTATGAACACAATCGCCGTTGGCATGACTCTCCAGGGTGCAGACAGACTAAGCTAATTCTCCCCGACGTCTGTGGGAAATCCGCGGCATTCTTGTTGTCTCTCAACAGTAAAGACTGCAGACAGACCACTGGCGTTCTTACGGGACACTACGTTTTTGCCAAGCACTTTAAGGTGCTAGGCCTAAGCGATACCACCAACTGCGAAGCCTCTGGAGAAAGCGACGATACTGCGGAACATTTCCTCTGTGATTGTCCTGCTTTTGCTCGTATCAGGTGGCAGGTATTTGGTGCGGATATGGTGAGCGCTGTAAACCTAAGCTCCTTATCATTGAATCGCCTTCTCGTTTTTCTTAGAAAAACGAGTAAATTCCCACAGTAAAATGTGGTGTGTCTGCCTGGTAGTACAATGGACCAGTATTGAGTTTGAGTGTTCCAGTGCAGAAACCTCAGTGATGATTGACTTAACTCAGTTGACTAATATTGAACAAGTTATTCGTTTATTGAATTGATTGACTTATATACTAACATATTGCTTACTTAGCTAAATAGACAAGAGAGTGCATTGCACTGAATTAATAACTAATTAAAATGTGCTGACTTTACAAACAATTAATTAAAATGTGCTGACTTAGGAGAATAACATAAATTGCACTGAATTTACAAACAATTAATTAAAATGTGCTGACTTAGGAGAATAATGGGAAAGGTGAATGATCCCCGCCTTGAACTATTGTTTAAATGTGAACGGTGAAGGCTTCTTGGTGAGTACGAGGAGCTGGTATTGGTGGGCTAGATATGTTGAAAGGATTGTACTTCCTTTTCCTCGGTGGGGGATTTGCGACGTCATCTGATTCAATCTCACCATCTTCAAGTTCCTGATTTGATTCGAAGGCTGCCGTAACCACTGTCGTTGTCGGATGTTTTTTCGTCACTTCTGATTCTTGAATCTCGATTGGCAAGGGTGCTAATCTATGCACTGCTCTGAGTAACACACTGGTTGCCGTCTGGATTTTAGCGACTCTTGCGACTCCATCTGCTCCTGGAAAGGTCTGGATCACCCTTCCAAGTGGCCATTTCATGACAGGGCAATTATCTTCCTTATAGATGACCATGGTTCCCGGAAGCAGGTTTTCGCATTTTTGCTGCCATTTGTGGCGCTGCTGTAGTTCGTTAAGATACTCCCTCTGCCATCTTTTCCAAAAGTCTTCCTTGATGTTGGCAATCGTCTTCAATTTTGTCGGAAGGTTCGTTTTGAGTGATTCGGTCGTCGGATCGGTTGGATTAGTGAGTGGCTCGCCTATGATAAAATGTCCTGGTGTAAGTGCCATTAAATCATTGGGATCAGTTGACATTGGAGTGATAGGTCGAGAGTTCAAAACTGCCTCAATTTCTATCATAACAGTCTCAAGCTCTTCATACGTCAGGGTGACTGGTCCCAAACATCGTTGTAACAGGTGTTTTACCGATTTCACAGCTGCCTCCCAGAGGCCTCCGAAGTGTGGTGCTCTCGGTGGTATGAAATGAAATTCTATGCCTCTTGCTGCAAACGTGTTTTGAATTTGTTCCTGTGCCCCATCGGTATGTATGTGGCTTGCCAATTCCTGTAATTGATTGTTGGCGCCAACAAAATTGGTTGCGTTGTCACAATATATATGTTGACAGTTGCCTCTTCTTCCAATGAATCTTTTCATGGCGGCGATGAATCCGTTGGTTGACAGATCCGTTACTAATTCGAGATGGACTGCCTTCGTGGAGAAACAACAAAATACGGCGATGTAGGTCTTTTGAGGATGTTTTCCTCTCACCTTATAGTGGGTCTTAATTGGTCCGCAAAAATCAACCCCAGCGTTGATGAAAGGGCGCGCAGGTTGCACCCTGTGGGCTGGAAGATTTCCCATTACTCGTACATCTTACGCATTTCTGGACAACAGATCTAGCAATTGTTTTTCCCTTGATGGGCCAAAATTTCTGCTTCATTGTTGCTAGCAGTGATTGCGGTCCACAATGAAGATTTTCCTTATGGATCGAAGTCATCAGCATCTTGGTATGCGGATGCGAGTAAGGAAGAAGCAATGGATGTTTTGATTCATATGGTAGTGATGAAGCTTCGAGGCGGCCTCCGACTCGCATGGTCCCTTCTTCGTCAATGAATGGAGTTAGGCTGGCGATAGGACTGTCCTTTTGTGTTTCTTTGAATCGCTGAAGGTGGTTGATGTCCTTCTCGAATTCTTCTCTTTGCATGTTTTTGACGATGCAAATTAGTGCCTTATGTAGGTAGGTTTAAGTGCGCCGGATTTTTTGATGAGATCCATTTTCGTTGCAACCTTCATGTTGTGGACGAATCGTAGGATATAGGCAGTGACACGTTGTAACCTTCTGAAGTTGTTATGGTGTTCAATGTCGTGAACAAAGGTAGATGTTTGTTTGATTGTGGATAATACATGCATCGTAGTTTTTCTTTCTGTTTCGATTTCGGTTTTTTTGTGATACGGTGGAGGCCATGAGTACTCTCCCCCATGTAGGTAGAGCGGTCCATAAAACCACAAATTGCATGTAGCTAATTTGTCCGCGAGAGAGAATGTCAGCTGGATTGTCTCTGGACCGAACGTGCCGCCACTGCTGCATTGCAGTAAGTCGTTGAATGGACGATATCCTGTTAGCTACAAATGTGTGAAATGATGATGACGATGCGTTAATCCATCCAAGTACTATCTCTGAATCTGTCCACATATATTTGCTGCATTCCTCTAAGTGCAGATCTTTAGCAACGCGGTTAACGAGCTCTGCTGCTAAAGCTGCGGCACAAAGCTCTAGGCGTGGTATTGTAAGCATTTTTAATGGCGCAACTCGGGATTTGGCACAAAGCAGTCGAACAGTTATGGTCTTGTCTGTGTTGACTGCTCTTAAATATATTGCAGCACCATATGCCCTTTCAGAAGCATCTGCAAACGCATGAATTTGTATGGTTTGGGGAATTCTATGTGAGAAAATGTGTCTATCAATCTTGACGTCTTGTAGGTGCTTCAAATTGTCTCTGTATCCTCTCGACTCTGGTTGAAGCTCTTCAGGAAGAGGGGCGTCCCAATCGAAAGCACTGGTCCAGAGTTTTTGCGTGAATATCTTTGCTGAAACGATTACTGGTCCCAAGAATCCAAGTGGATCGAACAAATGTGCGATGTCGGACAGAGCAGTTCGCTTTGTTATCTTATGAATGTCGGTAGATTTGATTTTGACTACAAATTTATCTGCGTGTGGCGACCATCCTTGCCCGAGCGTCTTAATGTGGGTCGTGTTGTTGATACCGAGATCGAGCAGGAGTGCAACATCATTCTTTGGTATGTTTTTTACTAAGTTCTTGTCGTTTGCACACCATTTACTTAGGGTGAATCCGGCAGTTCGCAGCAACTCTATTAGTTGCCCTTGCATTTTAATGGCCGTGGCTAAATTGACCGATCCTGTCATTACGTCATCTACGTAGAAATTGGTCCTTAGAACTTCGGCACCCAGAGGAAATTGTCTTGTGCCATCGAAAGCCAGTTTTTGTAAGCATTTCGTGGCTAAATACGGCGCTGATGTTGTTCCATACGTGACGGTGTTGAGCTGGTACACTTGTAGTTCGTCTGATTGTCTCTCCGAAAAATTAACTGGAACTGTCGATCCCTTTGGTCGACCAGTATCTGTCGATACATTTTTTCAATGTCCGCCGTGAAAACGTATCTGTGTAGACGGAACCGCAGAAGCGTTGTCAGTAGTTCCTCTTGAATGGTCGGTCCGGTCGATAGGAGATCGTTCAGGGAGACGTTTGATGTGGTTTTCGCGGATGCATCGAAGACCACTCGCAACCTTGTAGTTGAGATGTCCGGTTTAAGAACACAATGATGCGGCAGATAGTAGTGTGGTCCTTGCAACTTATCGATGTCGAATTTTTCCATGTGACCAAGTTGTTTGTATTCTGTCATGAATTGTGTGTATTGCTCTTTAGATCACTGTGCCTCGCTAGTTTTCTTTCCAGAGAGGTGAATCTTTGAAGGGAAATTCCCTTTGATGTTCCCAATTCAGTTTCGTCTGCCTTGAAGGGAAGCCGAACCACAAACCGTCCTTCCGGATTTCTGATGGTATTTCTTGCAAAGTGGGTTTCGCATCTGCTTTCTTCTAACGTGTGGCACTGCCTTGCTTCCTGAACTTCTTCGACCTTCCAGAACCTCTCAATGTCTTCCTTTAGCTCATCTTCGACGGATGAGATGCCACAAATTGCCGACTGAAGCGATGTGCCTTCCATCTTGCCCCCAACTGTCCAACCAAGATGTGTATGCTGTAGTAGAGGCAAGCCTGCTCCGATATTTAGCTGTCCCACTGTCAGGAGTTGATAGTAAGGCTCAGCTCCGATCAGTACGTCTATCTGTCCAGGTTCGCCGAATTGTGGGTCTGCTAATCTTAGATCTGCTGGAATGTTCCAGGAGGCAGTATTGACCCTCCGAGTTGGCTGATTAGGAGTTATCTGTCGTAAGACAAAGGATTCCAGATTGACGGAGAAGTCGGATGTTCTGGAACTTAATGAAATATTCACTCGGCGATTTGCTCGCTTTCTTCCTTCTCCTATTCCAAGAATTCGCATTGTTTCGGTGACTTCTGGAACGTTCAACCTTTTCGATAGCTTCTCGGTAATGAAGTTGAGTTGTGACCCAGAGTCTAGCAGTGCACGGCAATTTACAATAGTGCCTTCGCTATCTTCCAGGTTCACTATTACTGTGCTGAGAAAGACGTAGCCTTTATCTTTGGGTGCTACTGCTGTAGCTGATGTGCTCGGGGCTGATGCTGCCGAGGTTGTTGGCTCCTTGCTCTCAATGGTCCTGTGTAAAAGAGTGTTATGCCTTCCGGAGCATTTGGTGCAATTTCGAGCTGAACATGCTGATGCCGTGTGCCCTGGATTGAGGCAGTTTATGCAGAACTTGAATCTTCGGACTGCTGATAGGCGACATTCTGGGTTGAGTCGCAAAAACTGAGGACATGCATATAGTTGGTGATTGCCGTTACTGCAGCAAATACAGACTGCCTTGCTTGGGTTCCCTGCTACCACTGATGTAAAAGACCGTGCTGCTAGTTTTCGGCCGTGCTCCTCTGTGCCACGACCCTTATTTCCGAGTGTCTCTAGGGATTGGAATCGGATCTCCAAGAAGCTTAGAAACTCATTGAGGGAGGGCAGTGCTCTCGGCTGTTTTAATGATTGCTCGTAGAGCACGGCGTTGCCCGATCTAGTTTTTTTATTAGCAGGTGGACGATGAGCGGGTCCCACGTGCTAATGTCAACTCCAAGGTTCTTGAGACCTAGCAAGCACTCGTTGGCCGTGTCGTTGAGTGCCTTGATACTGCTCGCCGATTCCGTCGCACTAGCGGGCTGCTGAAGCAACCGATTGAAAAAGACCGTCGATAGCATTCTAACGTTGTTGTACCTCTCTTGGAGCATCTGCCAGGCGGAGGTGTAGCTGTCTTCTGTCAACGGTAGATGACGAATGAGCTTTTCTGCTTCATCTGTCAAGTTGGTTTTGAGGTACCACATTTTCTGGCACTTGGGCATTTGTTGCTGGTCGACCATCTGGGTGAAGAGGTCGAAGAATTGCCTCCAGTTCAGATAATCGCCGTTGAATTTCGGGAGCGCAATTTTGGGCAAGCTGAATTGAGCTTGACTGCTGCCTTCTGAACTCCTGGGTGATGCGGATTGTTGCGGCCTGTTATAATCTTCGATTTCTGCCGCGCACCTTACTAGCATTCCTTGGACCTTGTCTTCTGTTATGTATTGTCACTTTAAATGAAACACGACTTGTGCTGATGACAATGACAATCAGACTGACTCTTCTCGACAGTGTCATGTCTATTACATATTCTCTACCTCAGTGATGAGTGACTTAACTCGGTTGACTGATATTGAACAAGTTATTCGTTTATTGAATTGATTGACTTATATACTAACATATTGCTTACTTAGCTAAATAGACAAGAGAGTGCATTGCACTGAATTCATAACTAATTAAAATGTGCTGACTTAGGAGAATAACATAAATTGCACTGAATTTACAAACAATTAATTAAAATGTGCTGACTTAGGAGAATAACATAAATTGCACTGAATTTACAAACAATTAATTAAAATGTGCTGACTTAGTAGAATAATGGGAAAGGTGAATGATTCTGGCTGTGTACGGGAAATGCAAGAGATAGATATGCTAAATCAGCATAATTATGAGTGGTGTTTGGTTGTGGGTATAGCAAATGGGAAAATTATGTGTGCGCGGTAATGACCACTTGAGGTAGGTCAGTGCTGTGTGTAGACATATACCGTTGACCCATTCATTTTACCCACCTTTGACCATTCCATGGTGTGCGACAGACTTCTTCATCTCAATGATGAATTTGTACCCGGCCCAGACGGCCTCCCAGCCATTCTTCTCAAAAAGTGTTCTGCGATTCTTTCACCTTTCATTGCCAATCTCTTTAAATTTTCTTTATCTCTTGGGAAATTTCCTAAAATCTGGAAAACGTCCTTCATTTCACCAGTTCACAAAAAAGGACCAAAGAATGACGTATCTAACTATCGAGATATTGCCAAGCTCTCGCATTTACCCAAGGTTTTTCAAAGTATGATGTACGATTCATTATCCTTTCAGTGCAAATCTCTTATCTCCCCCCTTCAGCATGGTTTCCTCAAAGGTAGATCCACAACCACCAACCTGGTTGACTTTGTCTCCGTTACACTTTCTTCGTTAGAAAGTGGCAATGAAGTGGATTTAATCGCTACTGACTTCAGTAAGGCCTTTGACAAAATAGCTCATCGTTTGATTCTTTTCAAACTCTCCTTCATTGGTTTCGATCCCCTACTATTGAATTGGTTTTCTTCTTACCTTGAGAACCGATCTTATAATGTTCGTTTTCGCTCTGTTCTCTCTTTGCCTTTTAAAGCCACCTCTGGTGTTCCCGTAAGTAGCCACCTTGGACCTTTGATTTTTATTCTGGCTATACATGATATTGACAACGTCATTAAGTTCTCCTCCATCTCCCTCTATGCCGATGACGCTAAATTCTTCAAAATTATTTCTTCTCCATACGAATCTGATCTTCTTCAACAAGACCTCAATAGTTTTTCGGTCTGGTGTCAACAAAACTTTAAGGAGCTGAATATTGCTAAATGTGAATTTCTTACTTTTTCACGTAAACGGATTCTGTCTCCCCCCAGACGTTACTTTTTGAACAACCAACCCATTGTTACCGTTCTAACAATTCGCGACCTAGGTGTTCTGTGTGACAGAGAGCTTAACTTTCGGTCACATATTGACGAGATAATCAATAAAGCTAACTCGGCCCTTGGTTTCGTCAAACGGTGGTCTAAAGAATTTACCAATCCCTACGTGACAAAATCCCTTTACATTACCTACGTCCGCCCTCTCCTAGAGTACGCTAGCCAAGTGTGGGCACCATACTACCGGGTCCACAAGAATTGAAAGCATTCAACGTCGATTTCTCCGTTTTGCTCTTCGTGGGCTCCCGTGGAATAATCATCTTATCCTTCCACCATATCACGAACGCCTTAATTTAATAAACCTTCAGACCCTTGAAAAAAGAAGAGATGTGGCTGACATTCTGTTTATACATCGTCTTCTCACTGGCTCCGTTGATTGTTCCTATCTTTTGAACTACGAGTATATTGCCTTTAACACTAACCCTCAGAATTTAAGATTCCCTCCCCTTTTCTACCTTCGCACCCGTCGCACGTCGTACGGCTTGAACGAGCCGATATCCCGTATGTTGCAGAAGGTCAATTCTAACCACCTCCTCTTTGATTTTAATCACTGCACTTCTTCCCTCAAATCTGCCCTCCTCCACCCCTCACCATCCACCTAACTAGTTTTAAGTATTAGTTTTTAAGCCCTAGCTGTAAGTCTTAGTGTAATTAGTTTTTAAGACCTAAAGATTGTATTAAGCTGAATAAATGGGGGTGTATGCCCCCACCAAAATTAAATACCTAATGTTTGGATCTCCGAGTTATGAACCCAAAAATTAAGATGATTATGCTGCGGACCTTCGGGAAATCATCAGAGGCATTCATCGAAAAACAAGGTACGATGCGGAAGTAACCACCACCGGATTCCAGGAGGCATTCGTGGTTTGGCTATACATACAGCCGTATTTATAAAGATATTTTGAAGGACGCCTGATCCTTAAACACCTTCAAGTATTACTTACTTACAAAACCGGTAAATTTATAATCGATTTTAACTTCTAAACAATGTTTTAAAAACAAGTAAACATAAAGACCAACGCGTTTAGAGGTTGTTAAGCTTGTTTAAAAACGAGCGGTGACAGATTTCTCTTATTCTCACCGTTTGAATCTCAAGTTTAAGAAGGCGGAAGTTGAATAACAATATTTAAAAGCAAAGTTTGTCAGCACTGTCGTATTTTTGAAATACGAATATGAACTTTCGGAAACATTTGAACACTTTCGTTAAGCGCAATAAAATAGTACGCAGGAGCACCCAAGAAACATTTTCCGTGTGTTTCTTTATTCATTCTGAATATTCGGAATATTCCGACTCCGAGTGAGCCATTAACGTTTCTTTATTCAATGGAATATTCCGGATAATCCATTTCGGTGTTCCTTATTCATTCTGGAATAAATGGAATGCATTCTTTTTATTCCTAGAGAAAGGTGGAATAAAAAGAATATTCCCGCGTTTGACAGATGCACTTGATCAAAAAAAAAATAGAAGCAACAGCAAACAATCAAATGGGTGAGCATTTATTGCAAATTTATTGTCTTTTTTTATATTTTTATGTGTGTTGTTTTAAGTTAATTATTTTTTTATTATATATTTTTAATTTCCTTCCAGAATCAAATATACATTTTTAAAATGTTCTTCTGTGGGTATGAAATGCCGCATAGATGTTGGTAGTTGGTGACAAGATGATTTCATGAGCAGTGTTGCCACTTATGCTACATGAAAATGTGCATGTTTTTTGAACTTGTACTAAATCCTTACTCGAAAGGACAACATATTTAATGTTTTACTTTTTTCCTTCGATTCAACATATTTAACATAATAACAACACGAGAATATAATGTTATTCATAAAAATAATAACAATATCTTAGTAATAAATAATATATTATGCTTTATCTGAGCGAAAGTTGTATATTACTGTATTGGGTACTTCGTTAAGAAACGCAGCTGTGGAGACTTAAATAGGGACAAGTCGTTTTCCGCTACATATTGTTTTGGTTGTCGAAAATATTGATAGCTTTAAAATGTTCAGTCAATCACAAATTCGTCACTGACAAATAAATTTAGAGAATTCATTCGGTGTTTTTGTTTGTAAAACAACATTTTTAAAACGAAATGTGAGTAGAATTGCTTTTTTGGAAAATGAAATAATATGTATTGAATAGATACAATCACTGGAACTTCACTTCCATAAATCTTATGAACAAAAAGCAGTCACAAAAGCATGAGCTTAAACAAAACAACTAACAACCAAATAAAATTAAATTTTAATACATTTTCCCAATAGTAGTAATCAGCTGATTAATTGAATAATCATATTATTTGCGCTATAAAATTAAGAAGGAGTACCTAAACACTATTTTTGAACAGTAAAACGTAAAAAATATTGTAGAATTGTGTACGAGAAATAAAAATGAACTTTTGGCAAAAATGTTTTTTTTGGAAACAAATTAGGTTGAACGAATTTGCTATATACATATTTTTAATACTACTAAGTATAAACGAACAAAAACAATTAATTAATAACAAAATTGTACAAAAAAATTAAAATGCCTTTAAAATGCTGCGTCAGGAGCTGCACAAGTCATTTTGGTCAACATGTTCACTGTTTTTATATATTTTGTTTGCCCTGACATACTTTCTCAGGTTTTTCCTCAATAAGGAGAAAATTTCCCTTTGATTTCACCTAAATATACACTTTATTAACAATCGCAATAATTTTTCATACAATTTCTGCAAATTACTGAAATTGTATGTTTCAATTTTTTCTTGACGTTTAAGAAAGAAATGCGGCACTTCAGAAAGAGATAGCTTTACGCACGTGCTCTATCGCATTTTGCTTGTCAGTGTTCACAATGGATGAACAATTTGTTGATTGACATTCATAGTACCAAAATATCGATCAATTAATAAATTTTGTCGTTTATCAATAATTGATTTTTGACAACGATAATAAGGGTGTTTAATTAATTTAATGTAATTTGTATTGCTGAGATATCGTTATTATTATTGTTTTTGTGAACTTAAATTGTATTTTCTTAAGGTTTCTCTTGTCATATTTGTTTTATTATATATGTTTTTATTTTAGTGCTGTAGTGGAGTATTACCTCACATGTGAGTTCAGTAATAGAAAAATATATTAATTGTAAGTAGTAAATGTTGCACTTGTTCTTGAACTAAGTGGCAGCGCTGGTCAATAGACAAATGGCTGCCATTCTATTCGTTCCATTTTTGTTTCTTTATTCATTCCATTCTGGATATTCCGGATAAAAAAATCGAATATTCCGTCTTTTCTATTCCTTATCCGGAAAAAATAAAGAAACACACGGTTTATTTATGATCAGCGACAAAGAAGTGCGATTGCTAGTGAGTGATAGATGACTGTAGTGGAACTTAAAAGGAAATAGGTTCTGAATTGGTGGAAAAATAAATTAAAGATTTATGCCCTGTCATATGTCATTTCTTTTACAAATCCACGGTCTCTCGTTCTTCTATTTTTAAATGTCTACTATTTACTTCTATCACATTTGCAAGAAACCAAATCGAAAGTTAGTTTTTTTGTTAATTTTCTTTGCTACGAACTTCTTAAGGCTTAAGATAACAGATCTGTCTGCCTGCGTCCTCGGTCGGGGCTTCCATTGACGGTTGGGTTTCCTATGAACACAATTGCCGTTGGCATGACTCTCCAGGGTGCAGACAGACTAAGCAAATGCTCCCCGACGTCTGTGGGAAATCCGCGGCATTCTTGTTGTCTCTCAACAGAAAAGACTGCAGACAGACTACTGGCGTTCTTACGGGACACTACGCTTTTGCCAAACACCTTAAAGTGCTAGGCCTAAGCGACACCACCAACTGCGAAGCCTGTGGAGAAAGCGACGACACTGCGGAACATTTCCTCTGTGATTGCCCTTCTTTTGCTCGTATCAGGTGGCAGGTGTTTGGTGCGGATATGGTGAGTGCTGTAAACCTAAGCTCCTTATCATTGAAGCGCCTTCTCGTTTTTCTTAGAAAAACGAGTAAATTCCCACAGTAAAATGTGGTGTGTCTGCCTGGTAGTACAATGGACCAGTATTGAGTCTGAGTGCTCCAGTGTAGAAAGTCTCACACACCCCGACAAAAAAAAAAAGATAACAAATGGTCATAAGCCAATTTTTAGAGCGCGGAGATGAAACGCTCTCAAACGAAAAAAAAACTACCTACTATTTCCATTATGAGCTAGTCGCTACCGATATTGGTATAATTTTGAGTCTTATTAAACCAGCCGCTGTACAAGCACATGTTTTAACCAAAGCGCACATCTCTAGCTGTCAAAAGACCCTCATGTCAACGTCAAGCGAAATTCGAATGAAAAGTCAAAGAACTGACAACCATAACTCATTCCACTAACATTTGTCAAACGCCGCTGTGTAAATCTATCCGCAGATTTTCTTAAAATTTGTGTTTTGTTTTTAGCATTTTTTATTTTTTCGGCAAGCCCTCAGGCATTCATGTATCAGCGATTCGTGAAGTGGTCTGCTCAAACACAGTTTGCCATTACCAAATCCTTGCAAATACGTGCCGTATATGCTGCCGGCAACATTTTCGCCGTATCCACCGTTCCTACCATTTCTAGTTAAGTTATTAAGTGTTCTAAATTTTTAAGAGTAACGTTATTATTAAGAAAAAAAAAACAATCGAAATCATGTCGCAAAATGTGAGTGTTTCCAAAGTGTGTTGCATTGGTGCAGGCTATGTTGGCGGTCCAACATGCAGTGTGATGGCGTACAAGTGTCCGGGTATTACAGTCACAGTGGTAGACAAAAGTGTCGAACGTATTTCCCAATGGAATTCGGATAAACTACCAATATACGAGGTGAGCAAAATAAATGAATGTTGACCACTGGAAGCTATCAACTAATCGCGATGACCGAATCGGTGAAGGTCATCGCTGAAACTGAATAATATCAACGGTCTTGGATCAACTAAATTAGCTGGCTCTGAGTTTGTAAAAACCACATAGCTGGCTTGTGGTAATGTAAATTTGTTGAATTGCATATTTGCAAATAGAAGAAATCTTGAGCACGTATTCAGTGTTGTTTCTGCTTATGGGTTCCCGTCCGCTGACAGAAAAGTGCGGACATGAGTATTGAAACAAGGGTAGAGATTTTTCTGTACATAACATTTGTGTGCCTAGTCACGCTATCCAAACAGACTATCCTGGCCTCTTACTGGTTAAGTGGACAGTGCTGTAGGGTAGGTAGGTGTGGCGGTTTGATAAGACAAACCCAATTAGCACCGAGTGCCGTTTTGTTACCACAAACTCACGTAAACCTGGGTATTATCGATTGGTGGGGGAGGCTAAATCCAACCTGCGGAGTTCAGAAAAGTTATCAGTTCCTTGATACTTTTCTCAGAGACTTCCTCAAGTGAATTGAAGAAAGGGCTTCCCAATGTTCGTAGTCTGGTCCTAGCTAAAGCCGGACAGGTGCATAAAAAGTGAATTAGGGTTTCTTTTTCAGTTGTCACTTTGCAACTGCGGCAGTGTGTATTGTATGGGATGCCCAGCTTGGCCGCGGGTTCTACCTAGAAGGTCGGTTGTTTTTGCCTTGTTGTAGTTTGGCCACGTTTTTCTGGAAATGACGCATGTAGTCAGCCTGCTCCATCTGAGGTTGGCTTTCTTGAGGTATTCTGTGGTGATATTTGCCTTAACTGCTCCGAGCGGAATGTGGACTAGTTCCGCCAGAGAGCAGTGGAGAACTGAGCCTTGCCTCGCCAGTTCGTCGGCATGTTCGTTTCCATAAACGTTACTGTGCCCTGGAACCCAGATCAGGGTAACCTTGAACTTATCAAGCAGTGCCAGCTCATTGCGGCATTCTAGTACTAATTTAGAGGATATAGTGACCGAAGCGATCGCTTTAATGGCAGCCTGACTGTCAATAAGTATGGCGACCCTTTGCCTCGGTGTTATGTTTGAGTGAAGTTTGATCTGGCGGCAGGCTTCACGGATAGCCAGTAGCTCCGCCTGGAATACGCTTGCAGTATCCGGAAGTCTGCACGATTTTGCGATGTTTAAGGATTCCGAAAAAACTCCCGCACCCACGCCGCAGTCCATTTTTGAACCGTCGGTATAGATTGTTTGATCGAAATCCCTTGTCTCTTGTCCATTTTGCCCTTCTGATCTAGTAGGGATTTGAACGACGAAATGTTTTGTGAAAGACATTCTGGGAATGATGTAGTCTGTTGAAGGCGGAACTAGTTTTCTAGGTAGAGAATCTAGAATACTACTGTGGCCGTAGGGTTTCGCAGTCCAGCATCCAGACTCTCTGAGTCTGATCGCTCTGTGTGCTGTGATGTTTGTTATATGTAGATCAAGAGATAAAAGGTGCACTAAGACTGTGAGTCTGTCTGACGGTGTTGACCGTAGAGCTCCCGTTGTTCCTATGCATGCTGATCTTTGTACCTTATTAAGTTTGGTTATATTGTACTTTTGCTTTAGAGCCGGCCACCATACTATTGACCCAGACGTGAGGATTGGTCGTACCACGGCTGTGTACATCCACAGGGTCAATTTTGGTTGCAGGCCCCACTTTTTGCCGAAGGTTCTGCTGCAGGAATAGAAGGCTATACATGCCTTCTTTACCCGTTGTTCTATGTTTATTTTCCAGTTGAGTTTAGGATCTAGGATAACTCCTAGATCAGCAGCAACGGCAGCAATTAAAAGCTGGGAACATAGAAAATGTATCTATCTTTGGGAAAGCATCCCAGGTCTAAGACAGGCCAAACGAGCCATTCGGCCCTTCAATGAAAATGCCAGCAAATGTCTAAACCTAAGCAGGCACGATATCAAAAACCTAGTAGGTTACCTTACTGGTCACCATGGTTTAAGATATCATCTACACAAAATGAGAATATCAGACTCTCCTGAGTGCCGACTCTTTTTCAGGGAGCAAATGAGCCCCGAGGACATTAAGAATTCATCTACTGGTAAAATTGTCCGCTTTACACGGAAAGTGGAAATTCTACTAGTTTAAACTTTTCTGGCCCATACGGTACAAAAGATATTTTAGGTCGAAGCCAGAAATTAAAAAAAAAAAAAAACTCCTAAATACCTGGCACTGGTTGAAAGGGGTAGGGGTGTGCCGTTTAGGCGAGGAAGCGTAAAGTCAGGTATGCTGGTTTTGGTGGTGAAGAGCATCATCGTCACGTTATCCAAACAGACTATCCTGGCCTCTTACTGGTCAAGTGGACAGTGCTGTACACTGTACAGTATTTGTTTACATACCTTGTTAGCGTGATGTTGAAATAGTTCCAATCACTTACTATTGCACAATTCCGTTTTCGAAATGAACCATCTATTGGTTGTGTACAACAAACAAAAAGATAAGGTAGAAAGATTACTCAACCTAACTACATTTAGATTGTGGAGTCATCCGAATATAAATTTATCATGTCAGCCTTAGTTTCCTCGGCTGGTCTTGCCAGGATGTCGTATGAACAGTGCAAATTTTACTCAAATATGTATGTGTATCGGTACCACCATACCACCACATACCAATCCATACTCGATTCGTCAAGTAGATATGTAGGTATATATCTTTACTTAAACGACGAGGCTATAATCCAGACTTAAGAGATCATAACCCTCTTACTTCACTGCTTCCTTACTGTTCTGCCTATTGGGATCGCCGGTTTGACCTCAAAAAATAACGACAGCCCTTTTGGCTTGGAATCACTTCGTCACTGAGGCCAATCAAATCCTGATGTTGCTGCATATGTGTGATGCAGAAGTTGTTTTGCCTATCTCTTTCTTAATGGTTTTTTTTTTATATTGATTAGGCTCTGATGTTCAATTAGTAGTAGTAGAAGTAGAAGCAGTTCATATATACTTAATTAGTATAATAATACTTTATAGAAACCAAAAATTTTAACTTAAATATCCAACATAGATTAATCCAAAATGTATGCATCTAGATTTTTATACCTGAAATATGTTTCGCTTTTTATTTTATTTGGCAAGTTGTTAAATAAAAGTATTTCCTTGTACACAAGCGTGTTGCGAGTGGCTGCTGGTGTCATTGAAGTTCCTCAATTGATACGGTTGTGCTTCTCCAACCCCTGTCATTCCACTTGGTGCAGTACCATGCTCCTATTAGCGTGTCTAGTTCCAACCTAACTCTTGCGTCTACTCACTTGAGCGCATTCAACATGTATCTTATTGATGTGAATCTATTGCATCCAAGAATACTTCTCATTGCTTTATTTTTGAGTTTTTGGAGTCTCTAACCTGACCTGGATTGCAGCATGAATATGTTATTTTAGAACAATATTCGAAATGCGGCTTTATGATGGTGTTATAAAGTGTGTTCAAATTTGACAATTTTAAATGAAAGACCAAGTGTCCTCCTCTGTTAGCTAGGGAGACTGTCAAACTTTTAGCAACATTTTGAATCACTTTTGCATAATAATGGTTCAATAAGTGGTATTTGCTCGATGATGTTGTCTTTGAGGTGTTGAACAGTTTGAGGATTATCGGCATAAACTTTACTCTTCAAGAAACCCCATAGGAAAAAATCCAGTGGTATTGAATCGCATGATCTTGGTAGCCAATTCGCATCTGTTCTTGGGGAAATTATGCGATTTTTAAACTTCTCTTTTAAAAGATCGATTGAGTTCGTTGCTGTGTGGCATGTTACACCATCCTGTTGAAACCACATATCCTTCACATCAATATCCTCCAATTGAATTCACAAAAAGTTTCTAATCATCGCTTGATATCGAGCTTCATCCACAGTAACTGCATTGGCATGTTCACCTTCGAAGAAAAATGGACCAATTACGCCACCACACCAAAATCAACACCAAACAGTAACTTCTTGTTGGTGTCATTGGCCTTTCAAATAATCCTCTAAGATTTTCTTCAGCCCAAATGCAACAGTTTTGTTTATTGACATAACCGCCAATTTCAAAATGATCCTCATCGATGAAGATAATTTGCTTAAAAAAATTGTCATTTTGTTGTTGCTTCTCTATGGCCCAAATAAGGAATTGCCGACGCAATGCGTGGTCAGTTGGTTTTAATACTTGTGTTAACTGTATTTTGTAAGCCTTTACATACAGATCATTGTGCAAAATGTTAAACAAAGGTGTTTTTTTTTTCTTTTTTATAAAAAAAAGGAAATCCAAATCCCAGAGCACTCAGACTCGGTAACGTTCCATTGTACTACCAGGCAGAAATCCTCCTTTTTGGTGTAGAGGCATGTGATTGGGTGGTTTATGTTGTTGTTCCCCATGGGGATTGAACATGCACCGCACGGGTCACAAGCCAACACACTAACCTATTGTTGCATTCACCTGTGGAGGAACAAATAATAAATAATTAATTTTAACACAAGGAATTTTAAATAAACATACCCTGCATGAGTCGGCTCTTCAAAGTTTCGTCCAATCTGTTTTGTTTTGTATCTTCTGTGGTTGTCAATTTGACATGTACCAAAAATATCCCTACCAGGGAAATGAAAGCAAGTGGTGCCAAACATAGATTATTAGAACTAGTCAGAGAAGGGAAGATTTAAAGAAGGATAGAAGATAATTTGAGAGTCAAAAGTGAATTACTCTCTAGCGGCAAAATGTATGTTTTACCGAAATGAGAAGAGAAAGAAAGGGAAGATGTCCAGTTTGAACTTGGAAGTAAAATGATGGAGAGTTAGAGGAATGAGAGTAGGATCTGCGAACTGCGAGTCATTTAAGTTCGAACTGTGCAATGACGTAAAAGTGCACGTTACATTTTTTTTGAAAAAGTGCATAACCGATGCAATTTAAAAAGTCTGCAGAAGTCATTTAATTTAACTTTAAAATTTTTTTACTCAGTGCAAATAAAGGGCACCAACGTTTGAATTAATAGACGGCACCCATCATCAAGGCGATCACTGACCATCCTCTGTAAAACAAAGGGGTCGGGATCGCCATTATTTTTTTGCAAATCGTTATAATTTGAATGCCACAGAAAAATTAAAACAAAAAAAAAAAACAGTAAATATAGTGCTTCAACCCCATCATTTACACAACTATCTGGACATTTCTGTGAAACACGACAGCAAATTTTTTTATAAAGTGAACCTGTGAGTCATCCAAAAAAAAAAAATTGACCTTCACACTGTGACCCCAAAATTTCACCGACATATTGTCCACACTGTTTCTTGTTCTTTTGCTGTATTCATGGTTTTTCTTTTGTACGAAGTTGGATCGGAAACTACTTCATGAAATATTTATACATATCCAAAGCAAACGAGCAACATAAGATTTAAACCCACTTTTGATGCAGCCGGAGTCATCGTTGATATTTTAAGTTAACATTTTTTTTGTAATCTTTTAGCGTGATTCTTTCTTGATTTTTTATTATTAAGTTTTGTATCCTTTTTGTTGTATTTTTTTTAACTTTTAAGTCGTTTTATTTTGTAAAAAAATCGCGTTCTCTGTCGCCCCCGTTTTCTTTCGGTTAAATCCCGTGAAAA
Organism: Portevinia maculata; assembly: GCA_949715645.1. Classification (NCBI taxonomy): domain Eukaryota; kingdom Metazoa; phylum Arthropoda; class Insecta; order Diptera; family Syrphidae; genus Portevinia; species Portevinia maculata. The sequence continues at coordinate 98,163,856 of OX454527.1, read as the reverse complement.
GCGCTGTATAAAAATAAGCCTTCGCCCCCTAAAGAGAGCTCCTTTTAGGTAGGCAGCCGTATAAAGAGAAGTCGCATGAAAAAAACGCATGCAGTTAGGGTTGCGACGGTAGGAACAAAGTTTTTTTTTGTTTTAACTAGGTTTAAGTTTATTTTGTTTTCTTTTAATGTTGATTTAGTTTAAGTTTCATAGATATATTAATTTAATTAATAAATTTTTAAATCACGCTTTATGGTCCGAAGCTCGTTTCGTTTTAATGTGAGCACTTAAGTGCTTAATGGCGTGCTAAATTGAAATTTTCAGGGGGAGTCTAGGGTGCGCTAGAACTACTTTGGCGAAATGGTTTGATTGAGGACAACATCCACATCTTGGGGAAATCCAAAATGGCCGCCGGATTTCCAGGTGGGGAGGGAAAAGGTCACCGCTGATCAACACCGCAGCGCCCTCAGTGTGGTAAGCCCAGTCCGTCCGTAACTGTAGTTTAAAAGAAACGGTTTTTTTATTTGGCATGTTTTATGTTTTGTCATAGGCTTCGTCGTGTAGCGTGGACAAGAACCACCCCATTCGGCGAGCTTAGCCGTGCTTCGCCAGCATGCCGCGCTCCTCGCTCGCGACCTTCATCCCCTTTCCATTTCATTCCCATCCTAAAGTCCCATCCACATCCTTGCTCCCAGCCCAAATTTTGTGCTCCTCACGCCCTCTATATTCCAGCAACCGGCCTATTACACTATACACCGTCGCCACCCAAAACAAAGGTATTGGTTTCAGGTTTAATTGCTGCGAACGACTACGAATTGACGTCCTTGTCTCTTCAGCAAAACTTCTGCTAACAGCTGCAATATTTCCACTCGAACGACCACTACGATAATAGGCGTTACTTCTCTGATCTTGAACCGAACCAGTTTCTTCAAATTTATGAACGATAACAGCACGGTTTGACGGAGCATTTTCTCTACCGTATTTTGAACGAAATTTTCTTTCAACTTCTACAAAACTTTCACAATATTTAAAATATGTTTTAAATAAAAACACGTTGCTCAATAGTGTCCGATCCATTTTAGCTAAGGAGATTAATGGGAATGTATTTACTTCATACCTTAAAAAACTTCAGTGTAATCTAAAGCTGTAAAAAAAAGTGGAGGCCAATTTAAAATGATACGTCAAATTTGAACACCCTTTATATTATTATCGCAGTTAGGCAATCCATCTTTCTTCGTATCCTCTTCTTGAAAAAGCCTATCTTTTTACCAATATTTTTGCACATGTAATCGATGTGTTCAGCAAATTTCATCTACTTGTCGATAATTATTCCCATGTATTTTATCCGACTCACATTTTCTAATTGTTTATTATTTATTTCTATTGCTGTTTCATTGTTAGTGTCTCCATTAATTTCGTGCTGTTCTCGTTAAGTTCCAACATGGTTGCCACTGGACTGGAAAGTCAGGGAAAGTCAGGGAAAGTCAGGGAACGAACATTTGGTCAGGGAATGTCAGGGAAAGGCAGGGAATTTCGAAAACAGTCAGCGAAAATTCACTCTGTGTGCATTTTTTTTTATAATATTAAAAAAAAATGTATGTAGAGCTCTGAAGTCTGGAGCCTCTGGAGCAAAAATATTACTTTTCATGAATCCACGTTTTTTCTTATTTTGGGATCACTTTCGGAGATCTCGATATCTTTCGAGATATACCTACGCACCATTTCACTAATCCACCGTTATTATCTAGTAATGTATATACCTTGGACATTTTTAATTTGATTGATTGAGACGATTTTGGTTTCGAGAAAGTATAGCGTTTGCGTACGCAGTGTTGTATTAATTCCTAAACAGCTAATGGAGATGCCAAGTAGCATTGAAAGGCATATCAATCCTATTTTTCGATTCATGCGCTACGAAAAGTCTGAGATAATGCTTAAATGGAAAACCACATCTTCATGCTTTCCGAAAAAGAAGGCATGCAAACTTATACATCAAAAATCAAAATAGTCTATTTCGATTGACTTTGATTAGCGAAATTTGTTCCCTTTGCTAAGGAAGATTTTGTATAGAATAGTTTTTATTTTAAGGCAATAACGGCAAAGCAAGATGCAAATTATGCAAACTAGAATTTGAGTTAAGCAACATGGGCCAAAGGGCTTTGGTATCGCATCAAAATGGACTAGCGCATAAGTCAAATTCTAAAGCTTTGACGTCACAAAAAATTGATACTTTCTTCACTGCGTCTCATTCATTGGTCGCCTCTAGTAGTCAAAAACATCTCAAAATACACCAGAAAATATTAACGCTCAAATTACACAAACAAAATATTTTACTTTCGACAAGACCGATTCCATTGTCGCAGAGATAAGGTGGTCTCTGTATATTATTTCCACCTTGAACTCGGCTGTGGAAATTATTGATCTTTTTCGATTGATGTTCCCAGACAGCCAAATTGCTGAAAATTTAAAGTTAGGAAGAACTAAGAGCTCCTACGTTATCAACCACGGTATCTCCCCATATTTCCATAACCGAATCCGATTTTTGAAAAAAGAGAAACTTCTTCAAGTATCTATGGATGGCTCAAACGTAAATTTATCTTTTTTTAAAGAAATTAAAACAACAGGGAAAAGAAATTGATCCGGATGGTACGCAGCTACTAGAATTTGGTCTGTGTGGTCTACATGTAATACATGGAGCCATGAAAACCGGACTTACAAATTTTTCATGGGACCTGCATATTCTTTTAAGGTCCTGCAAAAAGAAGCTTGTTTACCTCCAAAACTGATTGTACTCGATTTTCCCTGAAATATTGCGGTGTACATTGACTAGAAAACAAAATTTGTTTAGAGAGATGCCTGAACATTTTTGATGAGTTGAAGCACTTTTTTTCTATGACAAATTCAGATTTACCAAAACCAAGGCCAATTGAAAACGTAAAAAAATACTTCCAAAACAAATTGTTAGACTGCAAATATGCATTTTTCCATACAATTACATCTGATTGTGATTTATCAAAATTTCAAGGCGAGAAACCATTGATATTTAACATTTATGAAGATCTCCTCATAATGGTTAAAAACTTATTGCATCGTCAAAAAAAAGTGTATTAGCGAATGCTCCATAGGATCTCAACTTGTGTCCATCGATCTTTTAAGTGAATCCAATCTTTTGGAAACAAAAAACGTTGACGTTGGCTTCAAAGCAACGAAAATCATCAATGCAATAAAACAAAAAGACAATTTTTCGGAATAAGATATTTTAAAATTTAAATTGGATTGCCGCAAAATTATTATAAGCATAATATCAAAAATCGAAGAACGAAGCCCATTAAAATACGATTTGATTGTAAACGTGAGCAGTCCTAATCCTAGAGATATTTTGCAAAACAACGGTCTCTACAGTAAAAGATTCAAAAATATGCTTCAAATTTTATATAATACCAACCGATTATTTGATACATGCGCGGAAAGGGCAAAATTGCAGTACATAAATGCATGTACAGATGCAAAGACAGCCCTAAAAAGAGGAGCACAAAAGCTTTATAATCAACGAATCTACTTGTAGAGTTGATGAGTTCTACTTTCAGCTTTTTAGCAAAAAGGAACATTTTAAAGATCTTTGGCATGTTATAAAAATGTGTTGCATTTTATCGCACGGAAACGCCTCAGTTGAGAGTGGCTTCTCAATTAACAAGACTCTTTTGGTCGAATACCTCCTTGAGGAGTCACTAGTCGCTCAGAGAAGAGTCTTAATGGCGTGAAAGAGGCTGGGCGACTATCTAAACACAGCAGTTAGAAGAAAAACTTCCATTAAAAAAAAGGAGATAGAGTAAACGAATTAAATAGAAAAAGGGAGGAAGAAATAAAAATACTTCATAAGGAAAAAGCAAAAATTCGCATTCAAGCCCAGGTTGAAGAAGAGCAAATAAATTATCAACTCTCCCTTTTAAAAAGGGATATATATACCTTATTCCTGTTCTCAACTGATTGTTTCATTGATATTTTTTTAAAAGGAATGTTTAGAAGTATACAATTTGCCTGTTCTTTAAATATTTGGGACTAGTGTTTAAATGCGTCATTTTGTTTGTTATATTTGCAAAATTTGGTCAGGGAAAACTTTAAAACTGGTCAGGGAAAGTCAGGGAAAAGTCAGGGAATTTTTTTTTAAATAATAGTGGCAACCATGTCCAACTTGTTCATTTTCAGCCACTCTAGTATTTGTTGGATGTCACATAGTAGCTTTTCTCTACATTCTTCTGCATTTTCTCCTTCAGAATAACCCAATGTGTCATCTGCATATAGTACCATCTTACATTCACGTGTTATGCTCGGCATATCGTTGATGTAAATTATAAACAGCAACGCTCCGAGAATCGATCCCTGTGGAACTCCTATGCTAGCTGCTATTACATTGGACACACAAACATTGACCTTTGTTTTCTGGGTTCTATTTGATAAGATATAAAGATGATTTAAACCATTTAGCTCTTTATTTCGTATACCATACATCGACAGTTTTTCTAATAGAATATTTCGATCTATTGTTTCGAATGCTTTTTTGAAGTCCAAAAACAAAGCCAATATTTTGTTCTTATGACCCATGTTTTAGATTCATTTATAACGTAGTTTACCACAGCTTCGCATGAGTATTTTTTCTAAATCCGATTGGTAAAAATGTTGCTGGCTTCTAAATATTCCACTAATTGTTTTTAACTATGCTTTCCAAAAATTTCTCGCTTGTCCGCAGTGTATTTATTGGGCGGAACTCCTCTTCTTTACGCAGGCTTGACTTAGGGAGTAAGCTGGTGAATGTGTGACGTGAGCGTTACGAAAAGTGTGATCGGGCGAAGCGAACGGAAGTTGAGAGGGAGTTATAAGTTAGAGAATATAGAAAGAGAGAGAGAGTTACGTTTCGTATATTACTGTAGGGGCAAGAGAGAGAGGTTCGAGCACACATTTCTTTCTCTCATAGCCAGTTACGTTTCGTATATCTAAGACACGGTGCAGGGCTATTGCCTGGATCACACTGTAGGAGCTCTTCCTCTCATAGCACGTGCAAGAAATATATATATAATATATATATCTCAGTCAGTAGTTCGTTTGCGAGTTTGCTAGCGTTACGCGAACGGTGATTTCTTGATTATTTCGTAATTTCATTTCCTTCTTGAACAATTTTATAAATTACTATTTTGTTCAATATTCAATACATTAAATATTCTACGTTTAAAGTGAATAAAATTATAAATTCATTTTAAATTTCATATTTTGTGAATTTTGTGAATAATAACAAATAATGGCAGGAAGGGACACAGACTCTGAATATGAAAACGGTGCTCCAGGACCATCACCTAAGAAGAAATTACTTCTTAATTAATTAAATTGTGCATAAAAAGTGTGTGACAACATATTCAAAGCAAGATTTTAAACCTAGTGAGACCCAATCAACTGATAATGAATCACGAAGGTGAGTGCGTATCTCATACTAGTTGCTGGCGTCGTAGCGTCATATGCAGCGTTCCTTTTCCCTTGTCTTTTTCCTCGCTCTACTAATACGCGGCATTCTACTCTCGACAAAGGTGAGTGCGTATCTCATACTATAGTTGCTGGCGTCATAGCGTCATATGCAGCGTTTTTGTTTCTTGTCTATTTTCTCCTCTACTATATATATTATATATATATATGTATATGGATATTCATGTATATATTATGCATATATACGAGTACATATATAAATATATATACAGTTCGCTACAACTGAATAAGCAGAAATATTTTCTAAGCTACGTTGTTCATTTTTTCAAAACCTTGTGCCGTAATATATCATTTGATATTGTTTGCTTATGATGTTGAGAAAATAAATCGGAAAGAATAATTCAAAAAGTACCGCTATTTTTTTCTCTGGTTCTCTTGCAAAGCATTCAATATGGAAAATGCAGTTTTATTTTGCGTCAACTGAATAGACACAAATATTGAAATTGGAAATAAAAGATACTGGGAATTTAATCCAACTAATCCAAAACAAGTTTTTCTTAAAATAGTTTTTTATTGGTTAATTTTAGTAGTGGGTTCGATCCGGCATAGAATCGTTCAGCCTCTTTATGTTGTTTAGCAAAATTTCCCTCCAGGCCAATTTAATGACTGCCACTGCAATAAGGGATTCTCTGTCCTCAAACTGACGGTTGTAACCATCTCCAAACGTTTTCTATAAGGTTTAGGTCCAGTGAGTACGGCGGCATATGAAGCAATTCCACATTCTGCTCCTCTATCCAATCTTTTAATATGCGCGCCGTGTGGATTTGGGCGTTGTCCTGCTGAAAATTCCAGTTTATGGGTCCAAAAATCCCTGAAAATTTAGAGAATTCCTTTATAACTTAATGCAGTCATTTTTGAGGATTGAAACTCAAGCTCAACAGTGCCATAGTAGCTAACTGGTCCCCATACCATAACATCACCTCCTCGACTATGATGCCGCGCTAAAAATCGTTCTTCTTTCCTCACATCGTGGAAGCAATAATTAAGCCCATCAGGGCCATCAAAATTAAACTTCTTCTCAGCCGAAAAAAACTACGTGACGCCATTCATTTTTCCAACTCATATCTCATATGGAGTCTAAAGAATTCTAAGCGCATACATTACATACATCCGTTTTAGATGTTTGGCACTATTGATAACCTTTCGCACTGTTGAAACGCTTGCAGTAACACCGGCTTTCTGCTTTATTTTTGCCGCGGAGTCGCAGGAATTGGAAGCACATCTTAAAATTGCTCTGCGATCAACTGCTGTTGTTGCCGTTTTTTAGCCTCCGTTAATGTTTTTTTCCGTACGAATCTTTGTTTTTGAAATAAGAATAGACCACACTAAAACTTCGTCCAATTTTCGCAGCTATAGAAGGCCCGGTTTCATTTTCATTGTCATTTTAGTAAATCGATTTTAGCTCTTTCAACATCATTTAGAGATTTTGATCTACCCATTTTTTCTTTGAAACACAATTAATCAAGTGAAATTCACTTAAAGCACTTCAACTGTTGATCTAATGTAGTGGTTCACAACCGGTGGGGCACGGCTCCCAGGGGGGCATGGGGATTGTAAAAGGGAGGCGGGGACACAATTTGAATTGTACATTTTTGATGCAAAGAACACAATATTGAAGATTTCAATATTTATTTGCACCCAGAATCTCATAGCTGGTGAAGAAAATGCAAACCCAGAAGTCGCATTGAACATCTTACATTACTAACAAATAAAAATACGTGTTTCACAATCAATTTACAAAAATGTATAAACAAAAATGTATACAAGCAAGAATATTTAAAATTCTCGATGCATTAAATGTATTTTTCAATGATCATTTGGAATTTTTATTTGGGCATGCGATTCTCCAATTCGCACTAAAAGGGGCATGCTGTTGAAAAGGTTGGGAACCACTGATCTAATGTGTCAATCTCCAAGGAATAGTCATAAGCAGTGAAATAATGACCCTGTGTCTATTCAGTTGACGCCAAATAAAACTGCATTTTTCCATATTGAATGCTTTGCAAGAGAACCAGGGAAAAAATAGCTGTACTTTTTGAGTTATTCTTTCTGAATTATTTTCTTAGCATTATAAGCCAAGAGTTAGCATCATCAAATGATATATAACGGCACAAGGTTTTGAAAAAGTGGACAACGAATGTTAACAAATTGTTGTTCTTATTCAGTTGAAGCGAAGTGTATATACTTACATACATATATATGGAGCTAAAGAAGTTGTACTTCAGTCGAGTGTGCGTTTTTGATGTTTAAACATCTTTGCTCTCGTTGATGTGTAAATATCTTTTTTCTCGGTGGCTAGTTGGAAATATCGAGCGTCACCGTCATCGTCAGATTTTCCCGTCACCGTCAGATTTTCATACCACGTGAGTTAGTCGCTGCTCGCCAGATCACCGCAATTAAACGACGTTGGGCGCGGTTAGTACGTAGATGGGTGACCGTTTGAGAACAACCGCGTGTCGTTGTTTTTTTTATTTTATTTATTTCGTTATACATTTTCCAGTTTTAATTATGTTCAATTTTAGAGATTATTACATATTATGTCCTTACGAAACACCGGGAAGTTGTGTGGAAGTAGATTTGGTTTGAATAATTGAGGTTGTACAGCTTGATGTTTGTTGTACATCAGTTGAAGTTAAGAGGAAAAATATCGATTTGTACTTCGGTAACCGATGGCCGATTTAAGAATGTCACTTTTAGTTGTAATAAGGTTATTTACCAAGTGGTCCTTGGAGAACCAAATAAGGTCCTTAAGCCCGAAAAAAACGTTTTTTTCAAAAACTCCTAAAAAACCGCGCAGTATATTGTGTTCAATGTTATTTGACTAACAGATCCTTGGAACAACAAAACGGTCCTTAAAAGTTGAAAAAAGGATATTTTTCCAAAATTCCATTAGAATCCACACGGTATATCTGTGTTCAATGTTATTTGACTAAGAGGTCCTTGCAAGTTGCAACAACTAAAAAGGTCCTTAAAAGTCGAAGAAAGGATATTTTTCCAAAATGCCGTTAGAATCCACACGGTATATCTGTGTTCAATGTTATTTGACTAAAAGGTCATTGCAACAACAAAAAAGGTCCTTAATAGTCGAAAACAGAATATTTTTCCAATATGTCATTAGAATCCGCACGATATATATCCGCTCAATGTTATTTGACTAAGAGGTCCTTGCAACAACAAAAAAGGTTCACCCGAACTGTGCCAGCGTGACCGTACGGTCACACACAGTAGAACTATAGAGTAATGTCAGGTGTCTTGCACCCCAACGCTTAAAATCAATAACGGACCATAAATTTGTTTTGTGACAATTGTCACTCCAAAACAAAACAGCATTTACATCAGTCCCTTCATGCATACACTCACAGCGAGCTGTGCATTTTTAGGTTCATATTTAAAGTGTAAAAAAAGTGAGTAATAACTTTTTGCTTATATTTTTCTAGTTATCTTTATAATATGTATATCAATAGTAAGCTAATAAGTTATTGTGTATGCATATTATTTATTTCATAAAAAAAAAATTTTAATGTGTAAACATTTTTGCTCTCGTTGATGTGTAAATATATTTTTTCTCGGTAGGGGCTAGTTGGAAATATCTAGCGTCACCATCATCGTCAGATTTCGTCATCGTCAGATTTTCCCGTTAATTTTCATTACCACGTGAGTTAATCGCTGCTCGAAAGATCACCGCAATTAAACGACGTTTGGCGCGGTTAGTACGTAGATGGGTGACCGTTTGAGAACAACCGCGTGTCGTTGTTTTTTTTTTAATTATGTATGTTCAATTTTAGAGATTATTATGTCCTTACGAAACACCGGAAAGTTGTGTGGAAGTAGATTTGTTTTGAATAATTGAGGTTGTATAGCTTGTAGTTTATTGTACATCAGTTGAAGGTAAGAGGATAAATATCGATTTGTACTTCGGTAACCGATGGCCGATTTAAGAATGTCACTTAAACGACAATCGATGCTATATTTTCCCGGTACATCGACACACTTGAGTCGACGGTGTACGTCTCCTACTTCAGCTTTCACAAACCAATTATTTGTTCGGTCAAACATTAAATAAATTTTGTCGTTGACATTAAATATATATCATGGTTTTATTTCAATACAATACCCAAATCTCTTGTTTATCAAAACCACAACCTCTGTGTTCTGTGATATTTCCACATGCAACACTGACGAGCCTACATGTTTACACATCAACTATACCGTGAGTGCAGCGTGGCTCACACCTTTTTTTTACTAGTTTTGAGTATTTTCCTGAAGGTGTGACCGCACAGTCACGTTAGCACCGCTGGGGTACGTGTTAATTTTTTTTAACGATATGACTGTACGGTAACGTTGGGACTAAGAGAAGTCGAATTTTGAGAGAATCTTGTTTTTTTCTTTAGAAAACTATCACTTTAGGAGGCTGTAGACTATCTTCAGCAGCTAAATGAAGAAGATAATGCATTTGATCACTTTGTCGATTGTATTTAATTGAACAATGAAGATGGAAATATCACCGGAGAGGACGATGCCGATGAAAATGAAGGAGGCACGATTGATGATCTGAACTAGAATCAACTGAGAGCCGGTTGTGAATTAGTATTAAGAAATGGTTAACATATTGATACAATTCAGATCGGAGAGCAGCCTATTCCAACCGATAACGTGTAGGACGTTCTCATTGATATCTTAGATGAGTCGCAATTGAACTTATTGGTTGACCAACCTACCCAAGAGATACAACTGGAGAAAATAGATGCTTCCAGTGCAATTGAAGTATTTGAAGAAGAGAAAAATGAAAATTGTATGCTTCCGATTGCCACTCGACTCAGGAAAATAAATCCCATTCTGTCTGACGTGCCAATGCCTGCTTCCAACAAAGCAACTAGTTTAAAATGTTAAAATTATGTTGCTGGACTACCAATGTTTCCTGAAGCAAACTGTCGTGATGTGCACTCGCATGAACTTTTCGAACGGTTTTTTGACGATAAGTTAGTGGAACATATCAGCCATTGCTCAGCACTATATGCAATAAAAAAAGAAGGAAAACCAATTCAAACATTTTCGATTCGCGAAATGCGGACTGTTATTGGCATTCTGATGGTGACTGGGTACAAATCTATTTCTAGTTATAAGGCCTATTGGAATAGCTTTGACGATCTACGGAACGAATTAATTTATAAGTCAATGCGGTGAGGGCGAATTGAAGAAATTTTTAGTTCCCTTCATTTTGAAGCAAACTTGGCTGCACCACATGGAAATAAGGACAAGCTGTGTAAGTTGCGTCCAATGACAGACCATTTAAAGGCAAATATGCTTAAAAATGTCCATCCCATACAACAATTATTATCTTATGATGAAAGTATGATAGCTTATTATGGAAGACATAGTTGCAAGCAATTTATCAAAGGTGAGCTAATAAGATTTGGTTTCAAAGCCTGGTCAGTGTGTACGCCCTTTGGTTACATGGTAAATTTCCAAATTTACCAAGGAAAAAATTCCCTATCAAACCCGAAATATGAAGAACGATTTGGAAAATGTTCGGCACCTCTCTTATCACCGATTGATGACTTCCCAGAAAATATGAGAGGCCTGCCCTTTTTCTTTTACTGCGGCAACTTGTTTACAGGTAGGTCCACTTGCAAAAAGAAGACGTTGCGCAGGTGATAATTGCAAAAGTGTTATGAGTACGTGCTGTATGAAATGCAATATTGGCCTTGTCAATATTGTCAAATGTTTTCAACACTTTCACATCGAACATAAGTAGTTTTTGTTGAATTTTGACTTTAATAATAAAAAATACTGGTGAATAAACTGTAATTTATTCGTGATATTCTATGTTTTCCTACGAAAGCTTTGATTTTTCAGGTAATCCTAAACAAGTGCCCAGCGTAACCATATGGTCACAGCACAGAAATCGTCTTACCTATATTACCTGCGCAGGTAAAACTGAAATAGTAAAAATTTCGGACTCAGGGATGTCTAGTCTATAATCCGTATGAGTTTGGTTGAAAAATTCGAACAAAATAATTACAGCACTATTCGGGTTAATAGTCGAAACAGGATATTTTTCCAAAACGTCATTAGAATCCGCACGGTATATCTGCGTTCAATGTTGTTTGACTAAGAGGTCTTTGGAACAACAAAAAGGTCCTTAAAAGTCGAAAAAAGGATATTTTACCAAAATGTTTGTTGTTCCTAGCAAACCTGATGTAAAATAAAAGGGACATTCAATCAATTTTTATTTTAAACGCGATGTGCATAATAAATCCCAATAAATTATCACCATAATAGCAAAATAAAATTTTTTGATTTAGTTATTAGTTATTACCTAGACAGCTAAAAAGCTACAGCTAAAAACTAACCAACTTTTAGTTGTCATCCGCAACTAACTTTGGCAACCTAACGAGCTTAGTTACACAACCTGCAACTAATAGCTAATAGCAAAAATTAGTTGTCATTATGATAGCTAACCACCAAATCGATTGCATTTTTAGCGCAGCTAATTTAACTACGTTAGTTACTTAGTTGTGGCGTTAGCTAGATAACAAATTAGGTAGCTAACGCGCAACTGTGCCTACATGTTTACACATCAACTATACCGTGAGTGCAGCGGGGCTCACACCTTTTTTTTTTTGGTATTTGAGACTATTTCCACCAGTGAGCCCTTCCATGAATTTGGAAACTCTCCCTCTTGTAATGAAATGTTTATAATTTCTAATAGGGTATTTCCTTACGTATTCCAGTTATCAAGTATTATTTGGGGTCTAATTTTTTCGAAATCTGCCCCATCTTTTATTTCTTTTCAAGTTTCTTTTAACTGTTCCAATGTGATTTGCTTAAAATCGAAATTGCATTCATAACATACAATCTTGTTTATATATTGAGTCTCTTCAATTTCGTTTCTTATTTCTTTTACACTTTCAATGAAATATTTGTTAAATTTGTTAGAAATTTTTGTTTCATCTGTATAGAATAGACCATCTATCCAAAAATTACACGACTTATTGGTGCTATATTTTGTTTTAGAACCAATTTTTTTTATAGTTTTCCACATTTCTTTTTGTCCGCTCGATGTTTTAACTTTAAAATTTATAAATCGATTCTTTGCTTTACTTACTTTGATTTTTTTTTTATAATTTGTTTACGCTAAAAAGGTTTTACCGCAAATGTTACAACACCCTTATGGTGCTTTGAGCACAGCGTAAGCATTTGTGAACAGCAAGTAGCACCTAGCAATGGCATATTTGATTGCATGCTTTTTCTGTGCCACTTGCTTTAGAAAGCATAGAGAGATAGAAAAGTGTTTTGGTGCAGTTGTATGGTTTTTTTCCACGGGTGTTGTCTAAGTTGCTTAGGGAGATAAAGTTTTACATATATTCAAAATAAAGTAATGGATTCGACCGGAATTGAACGCACGACCTTTCAATCGCTAAGCGAATACACTACTACTGCACCGTTGCCACCCGCTTTCGTCTTATATTGATTTCTTGCAGTTCTTTTAATTTTGGTGGGGGCATACACCCCCATTTATTCAGCTTAATGCAAGCTATTTAGGTCTTAAAAAACTAATTACACTAAGACTTACAGCTAGGGCTTAAAAACTACTTAAAACTAAATTAGGTGGATGGTGAGGGATGGAGGAGGGTAGATTTGAGGGAGGAAGTGCAGTGATTAAAATCAAAGAGGAGGTGGTTAGAATTGACCTTCTGCAACATACGGGATATCGGCTCGTTCAAGCCGTACAACGTGCGACGGGTGGGAAGATAGAAAAGAGGAGGGGATCTTAAATTCCGAGGGTTAGTGTTAAAGGCAATGTAGTTCAAAAGATAGGAACAATCAACGGAGCCAGTGAGAAGACGATGTATAAACAGAATGTCAGCCACATCTCTTCTTTTTTCAAGGGTCTGAAGGTTTATTAAATTAAGGCGTTCGTGATATGGTGGAAGGATAAGGTGATTATTCCACGGGAGCCCACGAAGAGCAAAACGGAGAAATCGACGTTGAATGCTTTCGATTCTTGTAATGTGGACCTGGTAGTATGGTGCCCACACTTGGTTAGCGTACTCTAGGAGTGGGCGGACGTAGGTAATGTAAAGGGATTTTGTCACGTAGGGATTGGTAAATTCTTTAGACCACCGTTTGACGAAACCAAGGGCTGAGTTAGCTTTATTGATTATCTCGTCAATATGTGACCGAAAGTTAAGCTCTCTGTCACACAAAACGCCTAGGTCGCAAATGGTTAGAACGGTAACAATGGGTTGGTTGTTCAAATAGTAACATCTGGGGGGAGACTGAATCCGTTTACGTGAAAAAGTAAGAGATTCACATTTAGCAATATTCAGCTCAATAAAGTTTTTTTGACACCAGACCGAAAAACTATTGAGGTCTTGTTGAAGAAGATCAGAGTCGTGTGGAGAAGAAATGATTTTGAAGAATTTAGCGTCATCGGCATAGAGGGAGATGGAGGAGAACTTAATGACGTTGTCAATATCATGTATAGCCAGAATAAAAATCAAAGGTCCAAGGTGGCTACTTACGGGAACACCAGAGGTGGCTTTAAAAGGCAAAGAGAGAACAGAACGAAAACGAACATTATAAGATCGGTTCTCAAGGTAAGAAGAAAACCAATTCAATAGTGGGGGATCGAAGCCAAGGAAGGAGAGTTTGAAAAGAATCAAACGATGAGATATTTTGTCAAACGCCTTACTGAAGTCAGTAGCGATTAAATCCACTTCATTGCCACTTTCTAAAGCAGAAAGTGTAACGGAGACAAAGTCAACAAGGTTGGTGGTTGTGGATCTACCTTTAAGGAAACCGTGCTGAAGGGGGGAGATAAGAGACTTGCACTGAAAGGATAATGAATCGTACATCATACTTTCGAAAACCTTGGGTAAATGCGACAGCTTGGCAATAGGTCGATAGTTAGATACATCATTCGTTGGCCCTTTTTTGTGAACAGGTGAAATGAAGGACGTTTTCCAGATTTTAGGAAATTTCCCAAGAGATAAGGAATGTTTAAAGAGATTGGCAATAAAAGGTGAAAGAATCGCAGAACACTTTTTGAGAAGAATGGCTGGAAGGCCGTCTGGGCCGGGTACAATTTCATCATTGAGATGAAGAAGTCTGTCGCACACCGTGGAATGGTCAAAGGTGGGTAAAATGAATGGGCCAACGGTATAGTTTTTCAGATAACTGAAGTAGGTTCAGGGCAGTCGTCAGTGAAGGACTGCTTGAACACGGTGGCAAAAGAGTTTGCGATTACAAATGGGTCCGTTAAGGACTCGCCTTCAAACAAGAGTGAGGAGGGATATCCATCAGATTTCCTTTTATAATTAACAAAATGAAAAAATGACCGTGGGTCCTTGATGAGGTTAGCTTGAGCATCAGAAAGATAGCGTTGATAGAGACAGTGAAAAAGGTTAGAGAACTGTAAGTACGAACCGAGATAATTCGAATAATCTGTAGTAGTTCTGGTTAGAAGATAGATCGCCCATAGTTTGTTACGTTTATTACGAAGTGAACGCAGTTTCCTATTATACCACGGAGGGGAAGATGGTGAGATTTTATGGCGCGAATAAGGAACGAATAAGGAAATGCATTTAAAGATTTCGTCATAAAAACGGGTGGCAGCTTCATCAACGGATAAGTTCGAGAAGTTGAGTTCGATTCTGCTCAGAAAGTCATTGATCTTTCGGAAGTTAGCTTTGTGGAAGTCGTAGGAGTACAGGTTAGTTGGAGGCAGGGATTGGGAAGAGGGGTGATAAAAGAAAGAAAGGAGCAGAGGAGGGTGGTAAGCGTCAATAGTAGAAAGGTGTAAAGAACTTTCAATGGTTGAGGAGTTTACAGGGTCAGTTGTGAAAACAAGATCCAACTGTCGTCCCATATAATTTTTAACACCACTGACTTGACAAAGCCCAGAATCAGTTACGCGGTCGACAAAAAGGCATTCCTTACTAGATATCGGGTTTATTGGGACGAAGAAAGATTGATCTTCCGATAAGCTCCACTGTAGATTAGGGAGATTAAAATCGCCGAAAATTATGATTTCATCGTTTGGCTTACAAGTATCAAGTAAATGGTCGATGGCATCCACGACGAGTTGGTAGGATTCGATGGGTTGAGACGGACGTATGTAGAAGCACATTACGTAGAGAGAACGGAAGAGTGTGAGTACGACGGAAAACTGCGTGAGTTTTGGTGCGTAGTCCTCTTACGTTTTGATAGTAGAAGGATAGAGGCAATTTCAGATCTGAGGCGGCCAAAGGTGTTTTAGGGACGAAAAAAATTATTGTGATCAACTCGGTTACGTTGAAGATATGAGATACGTTTGGAGTTAATATGAGAAGCAAAAGCAGATAGATCCTTAGCCACATTAGTAGAGGAAATGTTAAAGCTTTCATCGAAGCGGGTGTAAATATCACGGAGTGCAGTGGGATCAGTTGGGAGGCCTTCTTTCTGAATTGAGATTTGAATATTCGTCTTAGTCTTTCCGTCAATGCAGATTGATTCAGGTTTGTCATGCAAGTAGGCAAGGTATAGGCGAACGTTTTCAAAGAGTCTGTGGTCTCGAAGCCGAGCCATAACGTAACGGCCGTCGAGGTCATTGTTCGAGGGCGTAGGGGTAACAAATTTGGATGTTAGTTTGATGGTTGGGGGAAGTAAAGGATCGATAAACGCTTCAGAGGTTGGGGTTGGCGTGTTCTATATTAATCCCAGCTTGTTTGGTCGTTTAGTCTTTTAGCCTTGTGGTACCTTTAGATTTTATTGTTTTTCAAAATTTTAAGTTCATTATTAGACCATGCTTACTTCTTTAAAATCGCATGTATTTTTTTTAAATTCCCGTGTATGGTCCTCTCCCTTACATATGTTGTATTCATTTGAATTAGATCTTCGGCGAAGTTACGCTTGTTGTATTTGAAAATGTGAACGGTTCTATTGATTGTCGATGTATTGTTTTCATCCTGTATAATTATCTCAATACTTTCGTGATCAGATATTTTTTCACTTTCTTTTGCTTCAACTTTTCCGATTTTAATATTAGTAACAATGTAGTCCAATATTGACTTAGATTCCGCGGTCACTCTCGAGTATTGTCTCATTTTTTGTTCAATGTAGTTGTCTTCAAATATTCTTTTCATTTCTCTTTTATACGTATCATTTTTGTACCAGTTGATGTTGAAATCTCCACCTATAATTATATTTTTCTCTTGTTCTGTTCGCATTTCAATGTTTTGCAACTCCTGCAACTATTACCTCAACATTAAACTGGGTGCATTTGCACACTATCAACCGTGCCGTATTGTAAATTGATTTTGTAATCACGTCGATGACTTTCCAATTACTTTTAATATATAATGTTGCTCCTCCTGTTCTTGTTGAATTTGTATATTTATTATAAATGCCCCTGATTGCATTTGATTGCTAATAACCATTTCTTTTCTTTTTGGATTCCAACTTGTTTAGGTAAACTGGAAATACTTTGCTTAATGTTGTGTGATTTTCATCGAGACCCATATTTGACTTTTCATTCACTCGTCGTCAGTTTACACACTTTTTTATTGAATCATTTTTACATTCACTTATTCTGTGTTTATCCAAACGTCTTTTTACATTCAGCTGCTCGGTGATTATATCCTTTTCATTTATAGCACTACAGTAGGGGAAGGTAGTGTACCTTGGTCCGAGTGCCAATTTTCAGAAAAATACAAAGCACGCAAAAACCGGTCCTTCTGTGAAATGTTGATCTTCTGTTCTCAGTTTCTTTTTGAAGCCACAGCTGCACGAGTCGGCAGAAAAAAAAAACATTGTTTTCAGTGAAAAAGGTATTTTTATACCCTATTCGAAGGGTATATTAATTTTGACGCATAGCTTGTAACATACCTTAATATTGCCCGTAGACCCCTAAAAGTTACTATATTTATGATCAGCATCGATAGTAATGTCGATCTAGCCATGTCCGTCCGTCCGTCCGTCTGTCGGCAAAAATTAGGCCTTTAAACTGAACCTAGAATGCTGAAATTTTAACCATATACTCTCTAGGGTCCCGAAATAATCAAGTTTACGAATTTTTGAAATCCGCCCACAGACACGCCCACAAACTCAAAAAAACAAAATTTTGAAAAAAATCGAATTTGGAGCTAGAAAGCTGAAATTTTTTATATATGATCTATGACTCCTAAAACTCCTCGGGATAAAAAAATTTTAAAATCCGCCCACTGACACGCCCACAAATAAATAAATCAATTTTTTTGAAAATCCAAAGTTTGAGCTAGGGAGCTGAAATTTATAATATATACTCTCTATGGGCCCTTTATGCTCATGTGTAAATATTTTCAAAATCCGCCCACTGACACGCCCACAATTAATTTTTTTTTTTTTTTGAAAATTCAAAGTTTTAGCTTGGCAGCTGAAATTTATAATATATACTCTCTAGGGGCCCTTTATGCTCATGTGTTAATTTTTTTTAAATCCGCCTACTGACACGCCCACAATTAAACAAAGCAATTTTATTGAAACACCCAAGTTTGAGCTAGGGTTCGTTTTTTTGATAAAATCCTTTAAATGTTATATAACAAAATATGTAGAGCGTTCTTAACAATTCAATCATAATTAGACTTTTGTCACGCCGACTTATGAGGGATAGGAATAAGAATAGGGTATCCAACAGTTCGCCCAAGCGGACTGTAGCCCGTCCCTATGTTTTTTATCTCTTTTCTGAAGTTATGTAGTGCTTAGTTTTCTGTCTCTTTTCCGCTACTTTAATCGATTTCGGTAAGTGTATTAATAATCTTTTGTAAGGAACACATTGTCGTTCGTATGTGGTTTGAATACTACGTTAAAATCTAATTTGTTTGGCTAAAGTGGTGTTAGTCTACCTTGGACCTATCATAGCGCGTGTACCTTGGACCTTTGGTTTTTCCTTTAATGTAAGTTTTTAAATAATATTGAAGTGATAAATTTGTGTTTATACCCTATTCTAGGGGTATATTAATTTTGACGCATAGTTTGTAACATACCTTAATATTGCCCGTAGACCCCTAAAAGTTACTATATTTATGATCAGCATCGATAGTAATGTCGATCTAGCCATGTCCGTCCGTCCGTCCGTCCGTCCGTCGGCAAAAATTAGGCCTTTAAACTGGACCTAGAGAGCTGAAATTTTAACCATATACTCTCTAGGGTCCCGAAATAATCAAGTTTAAGAATTTTTGAAATCCGCCCACAGACACGCCCACAAACTCAAAAAAACAAAATTTTGGAAAAAATCGAATTTTGAGCTAGAGAGCTGAAATTTTTTATATATGATCTATGGCCCATAAAACTGATTGGGACATAAAATTTTCAAAATCCGCCCACTGACACGCCCACAATTAAATAAAACAAATTTTGGGAAAAATTGAATTTTGAGCTAGAAAGCTGAAATTTTTTATATATGATCTTTGGCCCATAAAACTGCTTGGGACATAAAATTTTCAAAATCCGCCCACTTACACGCCCACAATTAAATAAAATATTTTTTTTGAAAAACCAAAATTTGAGCTAGGGAGCTGAAATTTTTAATATATACTCTCTAGGGGCCCTTTATGCTCATGTGTAAATATTTTCAAAATCCGCCTACTGACACGCCCACAATTATTTTATTTTTATTTTTGAAAGTCCAAAGTTTGAGCTAGGGAGCTGAAATTTATAGTATATACTCTCTAGGTGCCCTTTATGCTCATACTTAAATTTTTTTAAAATCCGCCTACTGACACGCCCACAATTAAATAAAACAATTTTATTGAAAAACCAAAGTTTGAGCTAGGGAGCGTTTTTATTTACAAAAGCTTAGTTTTTTCGATAAAATCCTTTAAATTTTTGTCACGCCCACTTATGAGATATAGGAATAAGAATAGGGTATCCAACAGTTCGCCCAAGCGGACTGTAGCCCGTCCCTATGTTTCTTTTATGTTGTTCCTTTAAAATAAGTTTTTAAATAATATTGAAGTCCTTTGTTAAGTTTTTTTTTATTTAATACTATTATTTGAAATAAATTGTTTTTAATCAAGCAAACACACTTTAAGATAATCACCCCTATTGCGAGTGTCAATCGACAATTGATAATTGATTGTTTTCAAGTGTGCTATTGTGAACAAATCATTTTCATTGATATTCTTGTCAATCGCATTTGACTTATTGACTGCGATTGACAAAATCCTTTAGAATCGTTCGTTCACAATAGCACACATTGAAAATAGTCAACTATCAATTGTCGATTGACACTCGTAATAGAGGTGAATGGTTTGTTTTTTGCCGCTTTTTTTAAATAAATAAAGAATGGTACCATTTTTACTTTTTATTGAAATAAATCAAAGTTTTCACCTTTAAACTAAAGGAAAACTTTCAATAATACTTTCGGTCCAAGGTACAATACTCCGTGGACCAAGGTACAATCACGTCTTCCGGATCAAGGTACACTACCTTCCCCTATGTCAATTCCATCATATACTTTACACCGTTCCCATCCTATATTTAGTTTTCCTGCTTCTAATATTTTTTCTACAATGTACACGCACTAAAGGAATTTTTTCAGTACCCTTATCATGTATTGGCTACACAGCGCGGGCGTTAAGGAAATTAGGATTAGAAGAAAATGAGAGATTCGGATGCACGTCGGTTTTAAATGTTTGTAAGTTATAATGTGAAGAAAAAATAGAGCGTGGGCGTGCAAACAACTTTATATTAACGAATTGAATGACTTTTTCTACATACCTTGCAACTCACTCACGACGACTCAAATTGCCGACTCAGATTTAAAATTCTTTAGTAAGATCTATTCCAATCACCCAAAGCTAGGGGTAAATTGTATTTTAATTATAAAGGCATATGTTTGGTTCACGCATAGGCAGCCGCGTGCTTTCCTAAAACGTGTCATAAACGAATAAAAAAAACACTATCTGAAACAAAAACCATATCGAGAAATGGGAAAAATTCAAAATTGTATTTCGAAAAGCGGGCAAAGTTAAATTGCTTATCGAAGTTAACTTCCTCTCTCATCAGTTTCAAATAATAAGCAGATAAGAGTCTTGTGACTCTGCACATGCGTTCACATTTAAAACAAGGTCATCGATTCCAACAAGTGTTGATCCATTTAGGTAAGATAAGACTGCATGCCAATTATATGCAAATGGCCAGATTGTGTCGAATGACCAAAAGAATAGAGTTGTCAAGGTTCTATATCAGTCTGTGTGACCATATAAGCTTTTCTACTTATTTATGTCATTTGTAATATCTTGTCAAAAGTGAATTGTGGTAACACCACAATGAAACGGAATATAAATAATATAATGAATGCATCTAAAAGACGATAAACAAAAAGTTAATTATTCGCATAAAACAAATGACAACACACAAGCTTAAACAAACAAAATGTCGCAACGGAAAAAACAATTTACATAAACCAAATTTAAACAAAAAACTAACAATTTACGTTACAAAAATAATAAGAAAACATATAGAAAGACTACAGTCCGCTTTTGTCATTTGAGAAATGCTCATCACACTACATGACCCTATTTTGATCACTTGCCATGTAGTCTAATCTTACCTTTAGTATGGCAAATTGTATCCCACTGGGGACTTCCAATGATAAACAGTCGATTGATTGTCAGTAAACATATTCATCTGTTAGATAATGAAGACCTTGTGGCACTATAAAAAATTACGTTAATCGCAAACATTATGACGGCGCGTGACGCTGAAATATGCGTCATGACCATAAAGATGAGCTATTGCACGAGTGCAGATACTTTTTATATTTGTGCAGCTAATTAATTACCAGACTAATCATGTCCCAACCTTCAACTTAAATAAACTTTGTACGCCGTTGAGTTTGTTAAAATGTACTTTCGAACTTTGGTTATTAACACGTAATCAGGTAAGCTGAATAACTTTACCTTGTATGGTGCCAATAAGGCGTACATGATTGATTCGTTTTTTGCTGTTTTGCATTCTAAAAGCGCCAAGAAACCTTTTAAAATGCGCTCGAAAACTGTATGAATATCGTTCTTAAAAAACGAAGTAGGTTCTACGAATCTATGGTATCCTAGGTCAATGTCTGTTTTAATATTTAATATACTATCAGCTCTTTGTCGCGGAGTACTAAAAGAAAACAACTATCACGAGCAGAAATTTGCCGGCACAATGAGTGCTCTCACAGGCTCATCATTTAGTGCAGGTTTTAGTAAGGACATACACATAGTAAAATAGATAGAAAAACAAATATAATAATAGTAATATAGCTATTCAACACTAACACAGACACGAATCATCCAAATACTCGTAATTTAAGACACTAAAACATTATTACGCAAAATATTTTCAAATTTAATTTTACTAACATGCAAGTCAAGATCATGTGCTTAGACGAATAGGGTCATGCCTCCGATAATTCGTTCAATAGTGAGCGCTTAACAATAAGTCAACACTATATAAGTTATGGGCGCCACCACGGAAATTAAAGCCAATAGAAGACATCAAATCTGCTGCAAAAAAATTATATCGCTATTAAGCCTTCGTTGAGAAAAAGGTATCATTTGAAGAAGTTTCATACGTTCACTGTAAGGAGGAAGTTTTAATGGATCATCCCATGGAAGTCCTGTAAGCGCAAATCGAATAAATTTAGGCTGAATGGCCTCTATTTAAATTTAATGAATGTTGTAGAGCGATGCGCAAACTAATGAAGCATACTCTAGAATTGGAGCATGGAATAAGATTTATTAACAACGAAATTGATATGCTTTGTAGAATCCAGTTTGGGATCGCAATAAACCCCAAGATCTTTAAAACTATCAACATGAAGAGTATTGTTGAGACGAATAATATTGAAAGGTGGAAGGGATATTCTTTTTAGAGAATGTCAGACATTCAGTATGGTTCGGGAATAAACCGTTATTTACACACCAATTGGCGAAGCTAATAATATCACTTTTGAGAAAGAATTCTGTCTTGCTGATTAGTGAAGATTTATGTATGTATTTTCATATCACCAGCGTAGATCAGAATATTGCTGTGAGTTATACATGCCTTAACATCATTAATGGATAGTACAGGGTGGGTCAAAAGTGACTTCATAATAATTTATAGTGATAATAACTTTTATAGATTTAATTTTGTATTAATAATTTATTTTAGAATCACAAAGTATGATTTATGGAGTTTTTTTTCCGCTAAGTATGGAATATAATGTCCCTCAAATGAGAACCAGCTTCATGCTCACAGAGACGGGCTCTTTCTAGAGCGTTTTCTATAACACTTCGTAGGACATCTGGGTTCTGCGCCTGTATTTCAGCACGAATGTTCTCCTTCAGCTGCGGGATAGTTGTGGGTTTATTAACGTACACTTTACCCTTCAAATAACCTCACAGAAAAAAGTCTGGTGTGGTCAAATCCGGAGAACGTAGAGGCCAATTAAATCCTGAGTTTTTGGAAATTATTCGGTCGCCGAAAATTTCCCTTAGTAACGCCATTTTGGCGCGAGCAGTGTGCGCAGTAGCTCTCAGGACTATCAGCAATCGCTGGCCCCGAAAAATGTTTGATCATAGCCCGATACCTTTCACCATTTATGGTTACAGTATTGGCGTTGGCGGATTCGTCTTCAAAGAAGAACGGCATCATTTTTTTCCGAAGTTACACCACATCAGCCAGTGCACTTAAGTGAATGCAATTCCCGCGAATGGATCAATCATGAGTTTTCATTACCTCATATACTGCAATTTTGTTTATTTATAATCCATTAAAGTGAAAATGAGCTTCATCACTCATTATGAGATGATGAATAAGATCATTTTGCTGCCTTGCCATTTCTTGTAAACGAACTGCGTAAACAACACGTTTTTGAGAATCTCCAGGCTTTAATTCTTGCCCAAATTCGCAATGAACTGCGGGACACACCGAGTTGAACAGAGCGCCTTCGTGTCGATGTTTCTGGACAATCCACAACACTTGCAAGAATGCGTTCCACATTCGCTTCGATTCGGGCACTGCGAGGTCTTCCAGCTCGACGAAAATCAACTACAGTTCCTTGTTGACGAAATCGTGCCACCAGTGCCGTAATCATGTGCGCAGAGGGTGAATTTCGCACATTAAAATGACGCCGATAAGCTCTTTGGGTTAAAATAATCAAGTGATGATTTCCAAAAGAAAATTCAATTAGTTGGGTCCTCTCTAAAGCGCTGTAGTTCATTTTAGTAAATCTCCCAAGTTTGTTTTATAAGTACCTTAAAAAAGAAATGAACAAAAATTAAAAACAAAAGAGTTATGATTTTTTTCCAAATAGGAAGTCACTTTTGGTCCACCCTCTAAAAAGAGAATTGGCGGGTGACTCCAGACTGAGCTGTGAAAGATTCTGATAGCGATCCTCTACATTTGACTTGATAAACCCTTGATCTTAGGTATGAATCAACCCATTTTATGAAGCCTGTTGTGAAACCATAAACTCTGAGCTTAAATTCGATTGTTTCATGAGACAGCTGGTCGAAAGCTTTAGAGAAGTCAATTTATGTGCAATCCATTTCGTCCTTATTGTCTAAGGCATTAGAACAAGAAACTTGATAGATTAGTGACAGTGGGCCTGTTTCTTACAAATCCATACTGTTCATTACAAATTATATTGCGACAGAGAAATATTAACTTCTCACAGACAGTTTGTTCAGAAAGCTAAGGAATACATAAAAGCTTTGAAATAGGCCTATAATTAGTGGTACGTTTGCTTCTTTTTTAAATAGAGGCGTGATAAAAGCACTTTTCCGTTGAAAACGAAATTGACCAGTACCAATGGACAATTCGAACATATACTTAGATTTGCTTAAAAAATGTGTGCAGTACGCATACAGCACTAGGCACCAAAAGGGCCCATCGTGAAACCCTAGGGAACCGATTGAATCAAAACTTTAAAAAGAGAAAACCTAAACACTTACCCTCTGGTCTGTGTCATTCAACTCCCCAAATTTCTCTAAGAAGTACTCTCCTCGAAACTTTCCAAGGTTCCGTGCTATACCCTCGCACTCACACAGTTTGTGTGTTATGTCTGCCTCGGCTTGCAGGTCCCACAGAACCTGCATGTATCCACATCTAGCAGTCTAAGCCGCCCATCATTCTTCCTTAGGAGACAGTGTCTCGACATAATCCCAACTGCTGTTTTAGCTGTTCCCTACTCAATTTGAGAATTTCACTAGATCTTCTCTTGTCCAAATGGGGCCAAAGCGCTTTAGACACCCTATACCGCTCTAAATTTTTCCATCTAAAGTCAGCCATTTTTTAAGATTTTCTCATCAATTATTCCCTGGATAAGGCATAGGGGTGGTTTGATGTCCACACCTCCACTACTCTCTAGTTCCCCTCCCTTTCTTGCAACATCGGCGTGCTCATTCCCCTTTATACCTCTGTGTCCCGGTAACCAGCACAGTCTAAGACTTACTCGGTTCTGCCTGCATACTGCTTTTAGCATTGTGCGACAGTTTTTGACTGTCTTAGAATTGATGTTATCAGATTCTAGTGTCTTAAGTGCCGCCTGATTGTCAATGTAAATAGCGATGTCCCTTCCGGACTACTACGTCTATTTCTTATCGATTCGAGCTCTTTAGTATACCAGGGACGTATATATATATAGGACGTATGCACTGCACACTCCTAGACGATCGACAGGAATCACTTTTTTCGTTCAGTTATCCATCATAAAGTAAAAAGAACCTACTGCATCATCAATATTAGATAAAACAGTAAGATTTAAATTAAAGTTGTTAGTTGTTAGTTGTTTCATCAGAAAGCCTCTAAAAATTTGCTTTGCGAAAGTCAAAGGATTGCGAACGGACATACAAATTACTATTTTCGTAGGTCAATAAATACATCCAAAGGTGGATGATTTGTAAATATGTTGGTTATACTGGAGTGCGATTCTAGAACTACAGTACTAACAGAGTCAAAGGAAACAACTAGATCGAGATAAAGACAGCTTGTTTGCGGTAAGTCGAAAGATAAAATGTTGCCAGAAAAGTGAGTTCCTGGTGGGGCAGAGCCAATGTATGGAATGAAATGAGATTCATCCTCGGAAAGTACCCATCCAATATATGGCAGATTGAAGTCGCCTAGAAGTAAAACAGTGCTGTCACAACAAGATATGTCAAAATGATGGTCTAATGCCATAGATAGTTCAGAGTACAAAGAACAAGGACGATGCGATGAAATGTACGCACTAACAACATATAAATGTTTATTCTCAAGTGAAATTTCGACACAGATAATCTCAACATTTAGATTAAATGGAAAGTCCCACTCAAAGTGGGAACGAACAGCAATCCGGACACCTCCTCCAAGCGCTATACAGTTATTTTGATAACGATCGTTCCTAAATACTGAGAACTCGTGAACTCGTGTTTTTTACTTTCTCGTATACATCAAAGTATACTAAAGATTGTAATTGTGCTGAAATTCTTTAACTGAAACTACGTATGAGGTGTTGTGATCATGATAAGTAAGTCCGCTAAACTGTGTCTCCGCAGCTGATGGCTGGACGGATTAACTCCAAACTTCGGTAATCCATTTTTTCAATCATTCAATCAGTTCAAATAACGATACCTACCATAAAACTGGTCAATAACACACTGATTTCCTCAAATGATTTTAATAGCATATCTCACGTTTCCCAAAAAGTACCTCTATTCGAAGTAATTTTACACAACGGAATTTTGTATTTCAAAAACGGTTGAAGTGATTTGAAAGAAATTTGTTTTTTAGCTGATAATATTTTTTATATTTTAACGACGAGGTTCTGATTTGGGTTAGATGGAGTACACCTAACTAACATTTTAACTCCATAATATCTTACCGAAGCTACTGTTGAGCTTCTGTAAAGCTTTCATAAAATTTGGGCAATGTTAAAAAGGAGAACATTAACCGAAGCTTTAACCACGGTTGAGTTTCGATAAGAATTCCAGTAAGGGCTATTACAAGGTACTTATACAAGCTTTATGGGGGCTCCAGCTCGAAGGACAAAATGCATGCTCTATCGAACCTTAATCCTGCCAGTACTTCTTTATAGTGCCGAGCGTTGGACGATAAGTTAGTAGAAAAGGGTAGCTAATATTGGATTCTTTTGAAGGAAAAAAAACTTCGCTGTATAGTTGGTCCTGTGTGCGAGGAGGGCGAATGGAGGAGAGGATACAACCGCCAACTCTGTAATCTGTATCAATATGTGGATGTAGCCCAAAAAGCTAAATCACGTCGACATTGGCTCCTCCACAATAAGCGAATGGACAATAATGCTACAGTCAAGAGGGTATTCGACTAAAAGCCTCCTGGTTTGAGAAGGTACGGAAGACCGAACCTCGGTTTTAAAGACCAAGCCATCACGGATGCCAGAGCGGTTGGTCTGGAGAACTGGAAGCAGTGTGCCTGGGATCGCAGAGGATGGGCGGCTGCAGTGTCTCAGGCTGAGACTCTTCACGGGTCGGGAGCCCGGTAAGTAATATGTTCGAGTAGGCTACAAATTTGTTTTCTAAAGCGGGTACGCGGCATGCCTTGCCGCGACTTACAAAAAGAAATACAATTTTTTTTGTAACAAACAACATCGCAAGGCAAACTTGGTGGACCGATTTTAACCGAATTTTACAGAAACACTCTCAGGCCAATGCTAAAGATTGCCTGATTTAAGCTCAATCGGTTCGGTAGTTTAAAGAACTGCAGCTTTTTCTCCGCATGACTTAGTCCGCTCACGCAACCTCGTTGCTTTGCTAAGGGAAGAAGCTTGTTGTCTGGCAGGCGCCTTGTCAGCTTACTTTTCCGAATCGAACAGCAACACAAAAGAAAGAAACTTCGATAAAATCACTTTTTATTCACTATCACACCAATTGTAATCATCAAAATTACCGATTCGTGGTGCGAAAATCAACATTCCAATCACCAACAAATACAAAAGTGGGAATACAGCGCCACCGCTCAGAATTCGACAAAATTTCAATAATCATAGCTAACGTACATCCATTCACAAATAACATCATAAAATGTAGTTTTCCGTAAAAATTGGAACTCTACCCCCAAAATTTATCAGCAAACTTATTTTTATTTAAGAAATTTATTTTAAGAATGTAAGCCAAATCAAATGCGAAAAATGTAAATATAACGACTACAGCGGACCTCTTGGTAAAAGAACCTTTAACACAAATGGTAGTGTCAGTGGGCGAATTTTAAAAGTTTAACCCCCGAGCATTTCGGTAGCCTAAAGACAATATATTAAAAATTTCAGGGTCAAAATTCGTCTTTTTCGATAAATCTGTTTTTTGAGATCGTGGCGTGTTAGTGGGCGGACTTTAAAAATTCTTAAACTTGATTATTTCGGGCCCCTAGGGTGTATATGATTAAAATGTCAGCTGTCTAGCTCAAGTTCAAAGGCATCATTTTTGCGGACGGACGGACATGGCTAGATCGAAATTACTATCGAAACTGATTGCGATTAAGGTATTTTAAAAACTATGAGTCAAAATTAATATACCTTTATAGGGTAAAAAATCAGCAAAAGAAGCAAGGAATCGCAATACATACAAGAATACATATAAGAGAAAAAAATAATGGTAAACCTTTTAAAAACAAGCTTTTATTTAATTGCCCTAAAAAGAAGAAAATAAACTTTAAATTAAATCAAACCAATCAATTTAGTGCATGTATTACATAATTTATTGAATGATATAAAAGCTTGACACCTATCTTACAAAATTATACAAGTCAAAGTATGAAGTCGACCAAGGCATAATTTTGTTAATGACCTCAGAAAACCAGAAAACATCCTTCGCCATCTTGGAGGTCCAGCCATATTGGATTAATAGTACCTATACATCTTGGATGGTCCCCCATATTTTGGATTTAATGTGACGTTGTATTAATTTTCTTGTTCTCCTCAGCTAGCAATTTCATTTGATACCCATACTGTGGTAGTGCAGACAAAATAACTAGTCCGCCATCTTGGATGATCCGCCATATTGAAATTAGAATGACGTCACAAAGCTCAGCATGCATTGTCATCCAAAATAAGCGTGTATACCAAATTTTAGCTCAATCGGTTAAAGATAACTGCTTTAACATTCAGTTGCAAGATTTCACCCGGCAAACATACATACATTGCAAGTTAAATAAAAGCTTGTAAAAAAACAGTTGTTTAATTTATAGTAAATCGATGGGCTTTAAGTTTAGCTAAAATAAAAAAAAAAAAAAAAAGTTTACTTAGAATGCTGCGAATGAATTTCGGTAATTCATGGCATGAACGGTAAATCGAATAAGCGAACACCAACTACTGCACCCATTAAGGACTTGGAATATTCCTTAAACGGTAACAAGCTCTTGCCAAAGTAAAGTCGGCGAATTTCCTGTAAAATTGGGCATAATGCCTGGAAGTGGAAAACGTTCTCACTCTGGCCTATGTTACTGAGTGAACACCTGGGTTTTAAGTCCATTCTATGAGGGGTCAGTTCATTTCCAAAGTTTCAGTTCGAATTTTAAAAATTATACTCATTTCCAGAACCGTAAACTTATTGTTAAAGTAATTACTTGATCTCAAGAAAAGATTGAGGTGATGGTGTGAACTTGTTTTTATCAATTCAGTTGTGACTCGGTAGCTAATATGTAATTATTTTGTGTGTTTATTATGTGACCATTGAGATTGACGCTATGTTACGTTTGTATTAGAAAGATTGCTATTCATTAAACATATACTGCGAAGTATTAAATATAACTTGGACCCCAAGAGACGGGCCTGTTATAAGACGCAACGATTGACCCAATTTCACAATCTGGACTTTAGGCGCCTAGTATGCATTCTCAGCATTGCTTGAAGTGCTTTTGAGGTGTTGATCCTACCGCGGAACTTTTCCTCTGTGACTGATCTGCCTTTGCTCGCATCAGGCTCTAGATAATGACTGAAGGACTTTCTCTGTTTTCTCAGGATGTCGAAAAACTTCTTCTTTTTCCTTACGGCGAGGTTATGTTTTGGATGGGATCATAATCTAAGTGGTTTTTGTGTAAAAAAAAAGTTCAGTTAGGCTGCCAAGCTGCCGTCGATTTTAAATTGGACCAGGTTCCGTCAATTAACATTTCAATGGTTGAATGAAAAACAACACCTTGTGCTTGTGAAGTGGAGGTTGGAGTTACAGCGCTGTTTCACGACTTGCCACATACTATCATCAGACTTCTTTTTTGTGGTGTTGGTCTATTTTATTCATTATTCTTGAAAAACCTTTTGCCCCAATGCGACTCGAACCTAAACCAGCATCTTCTCAGGCGAGCACACTACGCACTTCGCCATTTTGTTTGCCTGACAAGATACTGGGCTTGAATTGTTTACACGAACAAAATCTATGCAGGTGACTAATACAAATGTCGGCATAAGTCACAAGGTGTGTAAATTAATTCACAGAAAACTGAGTGATAGCTTTAAATACGAGTACGTAGGAAAGTGTTGAATAAAAACCACTTCAGACTTTTTAAATTGATTAAGTATTATAGTTTCATGGATCTACTATAAGCGACTTGAATTGGCGTTGCTAAGTCAGTCAGTCAATAAGGACAAACTCTTATAATACAGAGAAAAATAAACTCTCCTAGTTCATTCCAATCAGCCCTTATTGTACCTAATTTTAGGAAAAATGTTTCATATTGTAGGTATTTATGGAATCATCCGAGTTTCCAAAATGTTCTTAAGTCTGAATGGTGTATTTGTTTGGTTCTGTAGAATGAAACAATCAATGGACCAAGAAATTATACGATCACTTACGGTCCATTATAGAAAGATCTAAGTGCTAAGTGGGTATCGATCATCGACGCCCTACCAGTTTACTGCAAGCAATTTTACTTAATTCTAAATATCTATTCATCAGAGTTGTCTGGAATCTGCTCCAGCTTCCTAATGATTTCTCTCAGCCTCCATTTCTATTGGTATATGAGTAGACGATGATTGTTCCTTGTATATTTTATGGTTATGCTTATAGACTTTAAATGTTTAATATGCACGATTAAGCGGATTTAATGCCTTCATATCTATTTAAAGAATACTAAATACATCTGTTCAGCCTGTTATTGCTATTTGCATAATAACTTATCCGAGTTCATCACTCAGAGGAGTTATATTTTTAGCAAAACCGGATTAAAACGAAAATCCAAAATGATGAATAAGCGAGTATGTTGAACTTGGACTTGAACTCTAATCAAAATAAAGCTGCACATACAAAAAATACGTAATAATTTGTATATACATTTTTTTTTTAGCCTGGTCTAGATGATGTGGTAAAGAAGTGTCGTAACGTTAATTTGTTTTTCTCGACTGACATCGATACTGCAATTAAAGAGGCGGATTTGATATTCATATCAGTAAATACACCCACTAAGACGTTCGGAAACGGAAAAGGTTTGTGCTTTTGAGATTCAAATTATCTAAGAACTATAATTCATTGATTCTAGGTCGCGCTGCTGATTTAAAGTATGTGGAGAGTGCGGCCCGAATGATTGCCGAAATCGCACAATCAAATAAAGTTGTTGTGGAAAAGAGTACGGTGCCAGTACGTGCAGCTGAGAGTATAATGCACATATTACGTGCCAATCAGAAACCAGGTAAGGAAATTCGATACTAGATGTGTGCTATTTCTTTCTACACTGTAACCTACCGTTGGCATTTGAGACGAAGTGCTGGAAAATTGTTACGCTTACCATAGCAGACATAATGTCGGCCCTCCTAATGTCTTTTTTTATAGAACTAGTATCATAAAGCTTTGGGCTTTGGAACGATAGAATCAACTCTTATCTTTATACCCTAGGTTAGGTTAGGTAACTGTGTTGACTGGGCAAGATAATCCTGCACCCGTCACGCTTAAGTCAATGCAGACCCTTTGTAATACCCTGGGGGCTTTGATTCCCATACTTTAGAGCCAATGAAAAACATATGCAAAGCCCAACGGGCTTACGATCCATCCCGATCTTCTAAATCATGAAATAAATGTCTTCCGAGGACGTTATTTCTAATACGGCAGACTGCGGGGCAGTGACAGAGGAAATTATGGGTATCCTCGTTCACTTCCTCGTCCCCGCATCCTCTGCAGAGGTCATCTGTGCTGATTTTCAATTTCTTTGCATGATAGAGAGAGGACAACGATTTTTTTTCATTTCAAGGATTCTCTCGGTCTTTTGTTTGTTTTATAGTGACCACATTTTTCTGGTTATAATACAGTAGTCGAGGGCACTCCATCTTTCATTCGCTGCCACCAGTCTTTTATCCCCAATCATCTTTTTAAGGTAACAGGGTGAGGTTCTTGCTGTAGTATCAGCCTGTCTTAATTCAAGGGATGACCCTTTTATCGGTAGTTCATCTACTCTTTCATTTCCGGGAGCCAAATAGAGTCTTACAATGCGCTGCGCGCCAAGATTCCGTAGAGACTTACAAGCTTCGATTTTATTTCTGTGACGAAAATCGCTTTTATTGCCGCTTAGCTTAGCATCATTGTAACCTGTTTACCAACTGAGAAGACGCTGCTTTAGTCGGGAGTCTGATCGAGCCAGATATTTCGAGTTCTTCGGAATAAAAACCTGCGCCGACGCCAATATCCATCCATATAGATGGGTATCGTGGGCTGGCAATTGACCCTCATGTCATTCTTTCATGCAGTAAAAAGAGGCAGGGAATAGCCTTTCAAAATCTAGATGGGGAGTAACGTAGTCTGTGCATACCACCCGTGAATTTCTGTAAAATCTGCGCATGTCCCGTTGTACTGGGTTTCTGGTTTTCTTTTTGGTTGAGCCGCAGAGCACTGTTTGCGGCAGATTTTTGTACAGAAAAGTCTATAGGTTTTAGATTGAGAATCGCCTCCAACCCCGCTGTAGGGGTGGTTCTCATAGCCACGGTAGTACCAATACAGGTGATTCTTTGGACTCTAGTCATAGTCAAGGTTAGTGACCTTGCACAACCCCTGCCACCAGGACCAGACTAAATTACCATATGTGAGTAATGAGTATAGTGTTCTTACCACTGCCGTATAGACCCACATGATAATTTTGGGACAGGACCCCAGGTTTTGTCGAAAATTCTGTTGCAAGCACAAAGGGCTATCACTGCCTTCTTTGCTCTTATATATTGAGGCTCCAGTTTAATTTCCTATCTAGTATCACGCCATGATGCTTCGCGTAATCCGATGTTTTTAGTGGAGACCCCTCAATTGTTGGCCGTTTAAATTGCGGTGTAATCCTTTTATTAGTGAAGAGGACCAGTGCTGTCTTTTTTTTTTTTTTATACACTATCAGCTCAGTGTCGTGGAGTTCTTAAAGCAAGCAACTATCACGAGCAGAAATACAATAGTTATGTACCTATAAAATACTAACACAGACACAAAATAATGCAAACAATTTAAGACATTAAAGCATTATTACGCAAAATATTTTTATACCCTATTCTAAGGGTATATTAATTTTGACGCATAGTTTGTAACATACCTTAAAATTGCCCGTAGACCCCTAAAAGTTACTATATTTATGATCAGCATCGATAGTAATGTCGATGTAGCCATGTCCGTCCGTCCGTCTGTCGGCAAACATTAGGCCTTTAAACTGGACCTAGAGAGCTGAAATTTTAACCATATACTCTCTAGGGTCCCGAAATAATCAAGTTTACGAATTTTTGAAATCCGCCCACAGACACGCCCACAAACTCAAAAAAAAACAAAATTTTGGAAAAAATCGAATTTTGAGCTAGAAAGCTGAAATTTTTTTATATATGATCTATGACTCCTAAAACTGCCCGGAAATTTTCAAGACACGCCCACAAATAAATAAAATAATTTTTGTATAATAGGGTATATTAATTTTTCAAAATCCAAAGTTTGAGCTAGGGAGCTGAAATTTATAATATATACTCTCTATGGGCCTTTTATGCTCATGTGTAAATATTTTCAAAATCCGCCCACTGACACGCCCACAATTAATTTTTTTTTTTTTTTAAATTCAAAGTTTGAGCTAGGGAGCTGAAATTTATAATATATACTCTCTAGGGGCCCTTTATTCTCATGTGTTTATTTTTTTTAAATCCGCCTACTGACACGCCCACAATTAAATAAAACAATTTTATTGAAACACCCAAGTTTGAGCTAGGGAGCGTTTTTTTTTATAAAATCCTTTAAATGTTATATAACAAAATATGTAGAGCGTTCTTAATAATTCAACCATACTTAGACTTTTGTCACGCCCACTTATGAGCGATAGGAATAAGAATAGGGTATCCAACAGTTCGCCCAAGCGGACTGTAGCCCGCCCCTATGTTTTAGCTTAATTTTACTAACATGCAAGTCAATCACATGATCATTTAGATTATAGATCCTACTCATGCGACTAATAGGCTCATGCCTCCCATAATTCGTTCTATGATGGGGGCTAATCAATAATTCAACACTGCGTAAATTATGGGCACCACCACGAAAATTAAAGCCAATAGAAGAAGCTTGATACGTTGGCTGTAGGGAGGAAGGTTAAATGGATCATCCCATGGGAGTCCTCTAAGTGCAAATCGAATAAATTTACGTTGAATGGCCTCTATTCGATTTGAATGAATGTTGTAGAACGGTGTCCAAACTTGAGAGGCATACTCTAGAATCGGACGGACAAAACAATTGTACAATGACATAGAAACGTAAGGGTCATTAAATTCTTTGGTCCACCTTTTTACGAAGCCAAGCATAGAATTAGATTTATTAATAATAGAATTAATGTGCTTAGCAAAAACCAGTTTGGGGTCGAAATAAACCCCAAGATCCTTAAAATTATCAACATTACAAAGAATATGTTGAGACAGAGAATATTGAAAGGTGGAATGGATATTCTTTCTAGAGAATGTCATATGTTGACATTTAGTTGGGTTCAGTTTATCACACCAATTGGCGAAGCTATTAATGTCAGATTGAAGAAACATTCTGTCTTGCTGACTAGTGATAGATTTATATATTTTCCTATGATCAGCGTAGATCAGGATATTACTGTGATTTATACATGCCTTAACATCATTAATGGCAAGTATAAATTAAATTGGTGCGAGGTGACTTCCTTGGGGAACTCCAGACTGAGCTGTGAAAGATACAGATAGCGATCCTCTAAATTTCACTTGATAAACCCTTGATCTAAGGTATGAATTAACCCATTTTATGAAACATGGTGGAAAACCAAAAGCCCTGAGCTTAAATTCGATTATTTCATGGGACAGCTGGTCGACGGCCTTAGAGAAGTCAGTGTATATGCAATCCATTTCGTCCTTATTCTCTAAGGCTTTAGAACAATCATGCAAGAAACTTAACAGATTAGTGACAGTGGATCTGTTTCTTACAAATCCATGCTGTTCATTACAAATTATATTGCGACAAAGAAATATTAAATTTTCACAAACAATTTGTTCAAAAAGCTTAGGGATACACGAAAGCTTTGAGATGGGCCTATAATTAGTGATATCACCACGTTCGCCTTTTTTAAGTACTTTGTCGGCAAGTCCGCAGTTTCTGGTCCAGGTATTAACCATAGATAAGGCGTTCTGTATTTTTTCGCGATTACTCCTGCCTTGACTCCACTTAATCTTAGTTCAATCAGAATCTCGTTTTATACGAGTACCGATAGAAGGGGTAATAGGACTCCACCTTGACGAGTTCCTATAGATGCTGGCACCCTCTGAGTTAATGCATCTGTTCTTAAGCATGCATATTATTCTTTTAATAATGGCATTCTCCACATTAAGGTTTAATGGGGCTCTTTTTACCGCTTCTGTCTGGACATTGCTAAAGGCACATTTAATATCCAGGAACGCGGCTAGAGTATATTCCGTATCCTTTAATGTCTTTTCTTTGGTGCTGACGATACTGTGGAGTGTCGTCTCTATATCTTTGTCTTTGGTATAGGCATGCTGAGCCGGAGATAAAACTCAGTTTACCTCGAGTTTAGATGTCAATCAGGCTTTCGAAGGTTTTTAAAACAAACGAAGTTAAGATGATTGACTTGAAATCTTAAGCGATAGTGTGACTGGGTTTGCCAGCTTTGGGTATAAAATTCACTTTGACTTCTCGCCATTTTTTTTTTTTTGTCGGGGTGTGTGAAACTTTCTGCACTGGAGCACTCAGACTCATTACTGGTCTATTGTACTACCAGGTAGACACACCACATTTTACTGTGGGAATTTACTCGTTTTTCTAAGAAAAACGAGAAGGCGCTTCAATGATAAGGAGCTTAGGTTTACAGCACTCACCATATCCGCACCAAAAACCTGCCACCTGATACGAGCAAAAGCAGGACAATCACAGAGGAAATGTTCCGCAGAGTCGTCGCTTTCTCCACAGGCTTCGCAGTTGGTGGTGTCGCTTAGGCCTAACACCTTAAGGTGTTTGGCAAAAGCGTAGTGTCCCGTAAGAACGCCAGTAGTCTGTCCGCAGTCTTTTCTGTTGAGAGACAACAAGAATGCCGCGGATTTTCCACAGACGTCGGGGAGCATTTGCTTAGTCTGTCTGCACCCTGGAGAGTCATGCCAACGGCGATTGTGTTCATAGGAAACCCAACCGTCAATGGAAGCCCTGACCGAGGACTCAGGCAGACAGATCGCTGGTTTAGGTCCTGAGAAGTCCCCCTCTGAGCCTTGTCTAGCAAGTTCATCGGAGATCTCATTTCCCGTGATCCCGTTATGACCCGGGACCCAGACAAGTTTAAGTGAATTCAGCCTTCCGACCGAATTCAGCGATATCTTGCATTCACGTACTATTTTGGAGGTAGTTAAGGGTTTGAGTAAGGCCTTAAGCGCAGCCTGGCTGTCGCTACAGACGCAGATACTTCGCCCCCTCCACCTGTTCCTCGTAACATAGTCCATGGCCATTAGGATAGCATAAGTCTCTGTTTGGAAGACTGACGCATATTTGCCTAACGGAAAGAAAAGTCTAACGTTATCGCTCTCCACGAAGACACCAGCACCAGATCCTTGATCGATTTTGGAGCCATCCGTAAAGATTCGACTGCATTCCCTTCCAGGTTCAGAGTCCGGCCAGAGCCAGTCCTGGACGCGAGGAAAGTCGACCTCGTATTTGCGCTTTAGCCGAAGTTCCGGTGTCATCGCATCAGACTTCTCGCCATACTTTTGGTTCATATTCTTATTTTAGGCTAGTTAGGAATATGTTTCTCAGATGTGAGGTTATTGGTTCTTCACATCTTTGGAGCATCATGGGAAAAATGCCATCAATTCCCGGAAATTTATACGGAGAAAAGGAACTAAGGCCCATTTCCTCCTTTCTTATGTTATAATTTCCGCTGGTGCTGTATGCCCCGTGAAGTGCTCTTCTTTCGGGTTATTGTTCTCATTGATGCATCCTGGGAAGTGAGCGCCAAGGATGAGCGTAAGCGTTTCATTGCAGGATTCTGTCAGTTGCCGTTGGGATGCTTTAGAGATCCAAATGCTACTGGTTTCCAGCAAGTACTTTCCTGTGCCTAGCTGATTCCGTAGTGTTTTCTACCTCACTACTGAAGGATTAACACGAAGTTCGCTTTGCTCATTGCGTTTCTGTTTTGAATTTTCTTTGACTGGACTTATTTCCCAGTCGCTGTCCATTCTCGTAAGCTTTGTAACATTGGAAATATTTTAAGTTTCTTTTCTAATTACGTACAGCTCTTGTTGGTTATTAAACAAATTCTCTTCATAACTTATCAAAGCGAGCTGGGTTAATGTGGAGGCAGCGCAGAGGTTAGTGTGTTGAACTACTAATCTAAAGGTCTCAGGTCGGAATCCCGCCGGGCCAAAAATATCCAAGAGTATCAATTGTCATTAGAAGCTTCTCAAATTTACCGTTGGGATTCGGCTTATTGTTTTGAATTGAAGGTCCCTTCCACTTCGCTAAAGCAAATGGTTTTTAGGCCGTTAATGCCTAATATTTTTATTTTTTACAGTTCTCTTGTCCACCATGGAGGAGTCGATTTTCTTGTTTTTCTCGTTAATAGAGGACATGCTTTTTAAAAGCTTTTCCGAGGAGTTTTGCTAGATCCTCGGCTTTGCGGTCTGTCCTCTCAGGTGCATGAAGAGCATTTGTCTGGAGTGTAGGTACTTATTTTCTTTCCCACTTCCATATTGAAAAGTTCCCGTTTAGTTGCCCTATGGTAACTATATAATTTTGGGGATTGTTGGTGCCTGATATCAGTAATTCAATGATTTTCTGATCAGAGAATGTTTCATCCTTAACTCCTTTCGAGTTACTTAATTTTGTGACGTCAATTACTTCTTGCCTATTTCTAATAACAAAAGTTGGTTCTGTACCCCTATTTGATATTAGTAAGTTATAAGAAAATAGAGATTCAAAAAGTGATTGAATTCTCGTGTTTATGTTATGTTATGTTTGGTGCTACCCCAAAGAACGTGGATGGAGTTTTTGAATTTGAATATTTTATTAGTTTAAAAAAAACTCTTAACATCAGTTAATATTTAGTTAATACTTATAACTACAAGTGATTTTATATAATATTATTTTTTAACAGTGGTTTAAGTAAGGATTTAAATACATTTAAATTTGTTTCAAGACTGGTTCTAGGCAGATTATTAAATAATTGTACTCCTTTGTAAAGCAGGTTGTTTTGAGTGCCAGCTCTTCTATAAGGCGGTAGTCTAAAATCACCGGCATTCCTTAAATTATAAAAAGAATTTGTTATATAACTAATATTAAGTTAGAGATAGCGTCGCATCCCATCACCAGGTCCCATTTTTCGTGTGTAGGTTTGAACAAGTAGGTGGGTCAAGTCTGACGGTGGGCCTTCCGTTGCATCATAGGGCATATAGCATGATGCTAGAATCAGCGATGGGAGCACGTTACGTTCAAGTTTAGCAGTCGTGTGGTCGTTAGGCCGATGAAATAAAGAGGTTTTTTTTTTGTCGGGGTGCGAGACTTTCTACACTGGAGCACTCAGACTCAATACTGGTCACACACACCACAAGAAAGAGGTTAATCTGTTTCCTAGCTGTTATACAAGTTCTGGTCTTACTATTTGGATCTTTCTGCGCCGTTTTAAACAGAACAAGTCCCTTCGAATTTAATCCCCTTCTTCTGCCTCACGCAACCAGGTATATGTGTCTGTCCTCCATGAGGTAGATCAGGTTGGCGCTGTCCGCCTTACTGTGATGAAGGTTTATTTGAGCTATCTCTATCACGTATTTTTGACATCCCACCCTTATTGTTTTTACTGGGCGAGTAGGCAATAAGCCTAAGCTTTCATCGGTTTATGCCGACGCGAACTTAAAAGCCGATCTTTTTCAGTATCTTAACGCCCCATCCTAAGGAAATATGAATTTTGTCTCATCGTTTCTAACAACAAAATAGATAATCACCCCTATCACAGAATCCGTCGTATTCGGAATTCCGCTACGAAGGATCCAAAATTTCGTGGTAACAACCACATAAATGTCAAAATCTTAATTAATTAGGATTCAGTCAAACCATTTTTCAAGAATCTAAAAAATTTGTAGCAAATATTTCCACTATGATGGATTCTGTGAGAATATCTTTTTTAGTGCCTAGCAAAATTCCGAATCCGACGGATTCTGTGATAAGGGGGAATATCCTTCTTGACAACTATGCCAACCAATTTTTGTTTAACCACGCCCACTTTTGGTGTTTATTTTTTTAAAAATAGACACAAAGCCTTTCAACCCAATACACGGTAGTTTCTCCCAAAAAATAATACTTTTTTGCATTTCTTGACATTTCCATAATGACCAATTTTTCGTTCGTAAGTGGCACTAATAATCAGTTATTAATCAGTTAACACGTGTGTCTGTATCTAGGATGTTGGCGCGAATAGTTTATAATGGAATTTTGCGAATAAGGTAAGAATAGTATTTCATTACTTCTTAACCCTCCGTTTAGCGGTGAGCCAAAAGGCGGTAAGTTATACTTTGTGGTCAGACCACATAATCCATTTTGCAGTAGTGATGCAATGAAAATGCGATATGGCCTATTCCTTTATATAGACAATAGAACATATGTTATAATATGTGTATGTATGTGCAGATTACCTTTATTGAAAAGACAAGAAGAACCAACAATATTTTTTTTTAATTTATATTTTTTTTTTAACCGTTTACAAAAAGATATCGTTGTTTTATGAGTTGATTAAAAATATATATGTATTACTGTATTACTGTTTACGAGAATATTTATAAAACTACTGATGTGATGGTTCGTGTGCAACATATTTCTGACACATCTTTTTTGTGTGCGAGTTGCAAATCAGGACTTTGCATCTAAGGCAATGGATTTTTATATATTGGAGTTTAGCATAACCCAAATCTATTCTATTCATCTATTGGGGCTGTTTTGCTCTCTTGGAATCGTGCAATTCTAGTATTTCCATTATCGAATCTCATAAACTGTAATATTTGTCGGAAACGATTGAGTGACATCGTTGCTTTATATATTGTATGATTATATGGTACCCAAAGTGACTTTTCCTGCTGACTTGTGGCATGGAAAGCTCCGCTAAACAAGAGCAAACCAATGAATGCATAGCATTCGGCTTCCTTCAGTGGCTCCCAGTTTCTAATATTCTCTGGGTGATCAGTATTACACTTTTCGGTGACCAGGATGGCTTTGCGATTTGTTTCTCGCACAATAATATCCACAATTTGTGGCGTTATGAATTTTTTGAAAATGGAAGCAGGATTCGGAAACATAGATTCTCTTGGGCTATGCTTAGCGATTTCCGTACGATTATAAGCTCTAGCACGTCCATTTGCCACCAGTGGTGTGGTTAGCCAAACTTTACCGTCCTTGGAATGAAAATATTCTGCAACTGCAGCAGAGGGTACAGCTGGCCAAGTCGATTGTTCCCCTTCTGGAACCATTGTAATACGAAATTCTTAAACTTAATCCTCGTTGTCGCTTTCTTCCTCCACATGAACTTCAAGCTCAGCATGTTCTTCAGCATCTGAAGCATCCTCACCTACAACACTTGGCAGAAATTCAGGGTGAATCTCATCTTCTCCTGTTTCAAATGGCTCCTGCATCTTCGCAATTCTCCATAGTAAGAACAGCAGCTAGTCTTGCTTTATATCCCTCTTGTTGATTACCAATAAGATTGCCAAATTTCTGCGACCCTCTTTCAACAACATATCGATTTCACCTTCGTTCGGATTCATTTTCAAAACTATACAAACACTTGACGAGTAAAAAACTCGACAAAACTTAAAACAAACCAACGCATATCTTTATACATCAAAAACGACAGTATAACTGCTCTGCGTGTAGTGTCGTCCTAAACCAGTCTACGATTCAACCAAACCGGGGAACCCCTCAACCACTCTTGCAAAAGCGCAAAATGTCTCACAATACAAAAAACAGCTGTTTTAATTTTTGTGGTCTGGCAGACCACAACGCTAAACAACGTTTAAACTTTACTTCAACTCTTTTTTTGTTCAAAAAAATAAAGCTTGGTACCTACTTTAATTGGAGTCGACTCACTACATCGAGCTTGACAAAGTCATGGCACCGTGGGCCGAAATATGAAGAGAAAAAAAGTTACGAGACAATAAGTTTGAAAATGGTCTGATAGACCACAACGCTAAACGGAGGGTTAAGTGAACCCTGTTTGCTCATTTTTAATTAATACTAAATGCAATAGGTTGAGCTTAAAGTTGACTTTTTTGATGTTATTAGAAGTTTAAATAAAGAGCCAATATGTCCCTGTTCTTTACTTACTTAACGGGTTCTCGACCCGTGAAGAGTCTCCGCCTCTTTCTCTTCTTTCATCCTCCGCGACCCCGGGCAAGCTGCTTCCAGTTGTCCAGACCAAGCATTCTGGCATCCGCGATGGTTTGGTCTTTAAAATGGAGGTTCGGTTTTCCTTGTCATCTGGAACCTGGGAAGATCCTGTTCGTTGGAGCATTATTGCCCATTTGCTCAATCTGGCAGAACATGTATAGTCGACGTATTTTAGCTTTTTCGACTACATCTACATCGTGGCACAGTTCATAAAGTTCGCGGTTATATCTTTTCCTTCGTTCGCCCTCCTCGCACACAGAACCAAATATCCGACGGAGTATTTTTCTTTCGAAAGAACCCAAAATTAGCTCTCCTTTCCTGCTTATCGTCCAGCACTCGGTGCCGAAAAGCAGAACAGGGAGTGTCAGTGTTTTGTAGAGTTTACACTTGGTCTTCCGAGTTAGGAGTTTTGAACAAATTTGCTTTGCTAAACCGAAGTAGCACCGGTTTCCTAGGGTAAGTCTTCGTCGAATCTCTACTAAGATGACATTTGTGGAGTTAAGGTATACTCCGAGGTAGGTGAACTTCTTTACTATTTCGAAGTTGCTATTATCAACAGTAACGTTTTGTCCTAGTCGGTAGACAAATGTTTGTTTGTTTGTTGAAAGCGAGTACTTTGTTTTGTCCTCGCTGTCTTGAAAGCCAACCAAGAAGTCACAGGACAGCGCATCGCCTTGCCGGAATCCGGTACAGCTTTGGAATAAGTCAGAAGAGCTATTTCCATACTGCATATTGCACCGCGTGTTTTCCATCGTCACGCGCACAACTGGATCAGTTTTGCCGGGATTCTGTATTCGGCCATCGCCACGTGGAGCTCCTGGCGTTGAATGCTATCATATGCGGCTTTTTGGTTGATGAAAAGATGGTGTGTCTCGACTTGAAATTCATTGGTCTTTTCC
Source organism: Portevinia maculata (assembly GCA_949715645.1). NCBI lineage: Eukaryota > Metazoa > Arthropoda > Insecta > Diptera > Syrphidae > Portevinia > Portevinia maculata. The sequence continues at coordinate 98,121,639 of OX454527.1, read as the reverse complement.
AGGATTTGAATTTTGTGAAGATTTGGTCAATTGTCGATCTGTAGGGCCGGAAGCCACACTGGTACGTGCCAATTAGTGTGTTGCAGAACGGCTTGAGCCATTTACACAGTGCGTTGGATAGGATCTTATATGCCACATAGGATTGGCTTTCTTGTAGATGGAGCTTATGGAGCTGATAGCCCAGTCATCGGGCATGCTTTCTTCCACCCATACTGAGTTGATTATTTGGTTCATGTACCCTTCCAAAACATCATCTCCGTCTTTGAAAAGCTCAGATACTAAACCAACAGAGCCGGCAGCTTTATTTTTCTTTAACTTTTTTACAGCTATGCTAACCTCTTCAATAGGTGGTGGAACTGGTTATTCGTTGACTGGACGTGGGTTCTCTTCTTGCCCTATCACCCTCTCTACATGATGCCCATTTAACAGCTGCTGCAAATGCTGCTTAAACACATCATCTGTGCTTCAGTACTAGGTTTCCTTCTCTGTTTTGAAGAGCCTACGTTTTTCTAAAACCTCCGGATGTTGTTTCCATCGCGAGACTCTTCGATCTCCTTCAGGTGGGAGACTGCATATAGCCTCTACTTTCTAAGCAGGATCTTCTTCTCCTTTAATCTCCTGGCTCGATACTATTACCTTTCTGCCCTAGTTATGCGTTGCAGCGCTTGTACATGTGCCCGTTCTGTTACCATTTTTCGGTGAGCGCACTCATCATCATACCACGGGATCTTTCTGTGTGGTGCTCTCGGCTACCTGTTTAATGATGTCGCGATACTGGTTCCACATATTATTAGCGTTTGTTGGTGGCAAAAGCACAGCGGAAAATCTCTCCCTCGGGCGCTCTCTATAGACTCTGGCTACTCCAGTCCCGCTAAGGCGTTGGACGTCAAATTTATTTTTTGGCCGGTTCACAGCGTATTGGATGAGTGCCTCGCATCGATAAGCACATGGTTGATTTCGTTGGGAATTCGATCAACTGGAGAGCTCCACGTTTGTTTGTGGATGTGCAGTCTTGGGAACCTCGTGCTACTTATCACCGTATTACGGGCTGCTGCAAAGTCGATTAGTCGGAAGATTTTGTCTGTTCTCGTGTCGTGGAGGCTGTTCTTACCGAGTAATCTGCCAAAGATGTTTTCCTTACCAATTTTGGCGTTGAAGTTCACAAGCACGATCTTGACATCGTACTCGGGAAAGGCTCCGTAGGCTCCGTCCAGGAGGTCACAGAACTCCTCCTTGATAGGGTCTTCTGCTTCGTCGTGTGCACATATTAGACTGATGTTGTAAAATGTGCATTGCATGCGGATTACAGCCAGGCGATCACTTATCGGGTTGAAATCAATGACTTTAGATCTTAGCCGATTTCCCACTTCGAATCCGCATCCTATCATGTGCCTCCTTCTGTGATCCTGTTCTTTAACTTATAATAAAATTTGTTTTAAAATACCAAGAGAAGATCTGGTTTTTCACACAATTTTGGTTTTAACTCTTACGAAGGCGTATACGTAATTTTTTTTTTCCTTTGTACTCATTTTGAGTATCCTTTAGGAACATTGTACACCTGTTCATTATCGAAGAACTGCATTTAAGATATTTGGGCTATGCAAAATGGTTCTGCAAAAAAAAAGGTTTTTAGCAAACAGAACAACTAAGAAATTTACTAGTTTCCCCCTTTCTGATGTATACAAGTTGAAGTCTTTATTATGTCGATGATTAGGAAATGTTTGGTCACTGGTAGGTTCCAAATCATTTAAATTTTTTCTTACGTTTCCACGAGGTTTATTAGTGTCTTTTTAGGGTCTTATCAAAACCTAAAACAACATATTTTACCGAACAAAATTAATGTTTAAGAGCGGAAAACCCCACACAAAAGTAACGTAGGTACATATTATGCATAAAAAATACATATACATATGTAGCTAGCTATCATTTTAATTAAGAACAAAAAAGGCTTATCATTTGCCTGAGCTTGCGGTGTCAAAGTCATAATTATGTGTGTAACAATATCTACTTATACATTTCAAAATGGACAATTTTTGTTTTTCAATAAAATGTAACTACTGTATCATTAAAATCTAATATTTCGTCAACTTTTTCTTAAGCGCAACTATATTTGCCATTACATGCCATATGGCGACAACCGATGGCGCAACAACTTGTTGTGTCGGCTTCTCAAGTCAATGGAAATTTGTCTCACAAGTGATGCTGTTTTTATTGAAGAATAGCAATTAACTGCACTTGTGCAAACAGCAAAATACAATTAGTGCTTGTTGGTTGTTGGATTTTTGTATTGCGGGACAGGCCCCTGGTCATGTCATCTAGTAACTTGTTCATACCAAATCGCAACAGTTTCCGATTAACGTTTGTTTTTTTCTTTGAATTAGTTTTTTGTTCGTCTGTTGCAAAATTGATTTTTGTTTTTTACAATTTTCGCTTTTGAATATTGCTTAATACATAGTTAGATATATTTTAATGTTAATTAATATATTTCTGATTGCCTTCACCATTTTGCTACAAATAAATGGATAGTCTGAAATGTTTATTGTTAACTTAATTTTCTAGAATAGCAGCCAAAATAAAAATGCTTTACTCAAAATTGGTTTTCCTTAGCCGGTTTCTGCAATTATCCTGCCATAATGTGCTAGAGAGCTGAAATTTGAAATATATTGTCTTTAGGTTACGGAAATGCTGGTGAAGGATTTTTAAAATCCGCTTTATAAAAAAATCATTGTTAATGAAAATCCTATTCTTCCCAAAGTATGTGGATAAAGTCACTTTGAACAGTTCCTTTATATACACTCGACAGCAAATAAACCGGGAAACCCGCTACGTTCAAACTCTGATTCGATTTTCTTTTAAAGTATAAAACATACAACTAAAAAAATAATACCAACAGAAAGTGCGTTACATGTTGAATAAAATGAATTCAAACTCATTGGGATTATTCAATCAATTCAATCAAACCTCACGAGCCTGACGATGAATGCTTGAGGAATAGCATTCCACTCCTCTTCAAGTGTGATTCGCAGCTCTGGAAGCCTTGTTGGAGCAGGTATCCGGCCTCGAACACGACGTTGCAGTTCATCCCATAAATGTTCTATCGGATTCAAGTCCGGGCTTCGAGCTGGCCAGTACATCGTACGAATGCCGACGTCCCGTAGATACTGGGTCACCACATATGCAGCATGAGGCCGTGTGTTATCTTGCATTAATAGCATATCCTGCGAATGGTAACACATGGTCTGCGAGGATTTCAGAAATGTAGCGATGAGAAGTCCACGTGTTCGATGAAAACTAAAGCTGTATGTGTATGTTCAATCCCCAAGGGGAACAACAACATACGCCACCCATTCACATGCCTCTATACCAAAAGGAGGATTTCTGCCTGGTAGTACAATGGACCGTTACCGAGTCTGAGTGCTCTGGGATTTGGATTTCCTTTTACAAAATAAATTTAAAAAAAAAGCTGTATGTGCGGTTAAGGAGATGCCGCCAAAGACCATTACAGATCCTCCTCCATAAGCAACAGTTTCCTCGATGCAACTTTAAGAATATCGTTTACCAATACGACGATATACTCTCTGACGTCGATCACTTACATGTAGACTCACCCAGGACTCATCAGTAAAGAGTACATTACCCCAGTGCTCCAACGTCCAATCCCTATGCTCTCGAGCAAATTCAAGGCGTACTAGACGGTGGGCTACGGTTAATGCAGGGCCTGTTGCAGTTCTCTTTGGAGTCAGGCTCTCTTCAAAAACTCTCCTTCAGACGGTATCTGAACTTATGAACACTTGGTGTTCGTCCCGCAGACTTTGTTGGACTTGAACTGCATTTAGGCGGCGATTTCGCAGAACAGTAAGATTAATAAACCGATCATCTGCTGCGAATGCCCCATTCTCTAGGTATCTTCTGTAAACTCGTTGCACCGAAGATCTGCTGATTTAAAGTCTTCGAGCGACCTCACGTTGCGCAACGCCTGCTTGAAGTAGTGCTACAGCTTGAGCTGCTTCCTGAGGTGTCGTATCCATTATTAACAACGTACAAAAATACACTGGACAAAATCTAAAAAAATTATAACAGACACTGACTAACCTCATTGTAGCAAAAAGAACGGTAATCGCGAAATGTAGACAAAACAAAGCAAATCGTTAGCGTTGTGTTTCTTGCTTGATTACAATGTGAGTTTACGGTACTTAAGAATAAATTTAAAATCATTTTAATTGACATGAAAAGCACTTTCTGTAGGCAGCACTTTTTAGTTGTATGTGTTAAAGAAAATCGATTCAGAGCTTGAACGTAGCGGGTGGCCCGGTTTATTTGCTGCCGAGTGAAGTTTTCTGCCATGCCTACTTCTAAGGTGCGTTTTTACACCTATTTTTTTTCTCGATAAAATCCTTTTAATGTTGTATAACAAAATATGTAGATCCTTCTTACCAATTCACCCATACTTGGATTTTTGCCACGACCACTTAATAAGGGATAGGAATAAGAATAGGATACCCTATCCAACAGTTCGTCCAAGCGGACTGTAGCCTTTCTTTACGTTTTAAAAGGAACATATATGTATCAATTATCTTTTGATTGATATTAAAATTAAACCTTTCTTAAGATTATGACAAATTAATAAAAAAAAAATTTCAAACAATAACAAGATAACCTTGTGGAAGTCGATTGTGGATTATTATCGGGGTGTTTTTTTTAGTTGGAATATTCTCAGAGAAAAAAAATAACAATATATTTTATGTGTTGGGCAATGCTAAGTTGCAAGGAGTTTTTATTAACTATAAAATAATAGACTTAAATGTATCTCTTGCAAAATTTAATAAAGAAGTCTAGGCAAGAGTACTATAACTTAGGCGTCAAAAATTATAACGGATTTTTGTAGAGGAGTTAAATTCAAACATTTTTTGTTATTGCTAGAAGGGGTAGGGGTTCTGTCTCACCCCGTTTAGGCGTAAAAAAATGACAACGAAAAAAGTATTTGAAAACAACGAATACACCGATGATAAATGGGGTCGAGAATTTCTACGAAACTTTTTACTGCTGAGCTCCTTCGTTTTGACAGGAGTGGGTATTTCATCGTACCCCACTCCATCGCTGTTGTTTTTGCTTGGCTATTGCATTGCAAGTGCCGTACGATTTTCGTGTGTGTACTTTTAATGGTTGGGTAGAGGCAGCATCAGGCGTATAGCGGGTCGTATGGTGTTGATTTTGTTGGTAGATAAAAGCAAATTTCCGTACGGGCATAACACCCGCAGTAAATTGTTTTGGAAATCCAACGTGCGTCTTCACTTCAGGGCTCTGTTTAGGTAGTTAGCGTCAGCGAACACAAAAAATTGATATTTTTCCCAAAATGTCCTTAGAATCCGCGCAGCGTTATTTTTCAAAAGTTCCTTGCACACTAAAATGGTCATGGAAATCCAAATGTGGTCAAAAACGTTGTCCCTCGAATGACATTTATCAGATCGAGCCGTGGTGGGCATATACCCAAAGTTTAAAACTAGCTGCTGAATGTATTATAGATTAGATTAGATATATCTTTGTTTACAAGGCATGGGAAAAAAACTGACGTCTGCAGATTTGAAAATTAATGATTAAAACGAAAAACTAAAAAGCAAAAAAAAAGAAAGACTAGCCTTTTAATAATGTAGGCAGAAACAGTAATTCGATCAGACTTTAGACCTTTTAATAAATTCGTGTCAATCAATGAACATATTGCAATAGTTTATGGTATGTGCGACGAAATGAATGAGCAACTTCCAACCGCCACACACAGGGGGCAAACTGTTGGGAAATGAATTGAAAGCACATACCTAGTAGGTATTTAAAAAATAATATTTTATGTTTTAATGCAAAATATAGTGAATTTAAGAACAAAGTATTTACATATACGAGGGCGGGTCAATAAGTCCGTGACTTTTTGAATTTCTGACCTCTTTACTGAAACGGCAACACTGCTCCTGTCAACAGGCATCTGTCAGTTGACTCCTGTCAAAATTTAAACTTGCTGCGTCAGTTAGTTTGTGTTTGACAGCTATTTTTATCAGACTACTCACTAATTTGAGGATAAAATGGAAAAAAGTGAATTTTGTGTGCTTATTAAGCATTATTTCTTGCGAAAAAAACCATTACCGAGACCAAGGCTAAGCTTGAAAAATACTATGGGGACTCTGCACCATCGATTTCAATGGTAAAAAAGTGGTTTACTGAATTTCGTTGTGGCCGTACAAGCACTGAAGATGCCGAACGTCCTGGACGCCCAGTTGAGGTCTCTACACCCGAAACAATCGAAAAAATTCACGATATGGTGTTGGCCGACCGAAGATTGAAAGTGCGAGAGATTGTGGAAGCCGTAGGGATCTCGCATGGCTCAGTGGTTTCAATTTTGAATGATCACTTGGGCATGAGAAAGCTTTCCGCAAGATGGGTGCCGCGTTTGCTCACAGTCGACCACAAACGCAATCGTGTAACAACTTCACAGGAAGGTTTGGCGTTGTTTAATCGCAATATGGAGGAGTTTTTGCGCCGTTTTGTAACCGTGGACGAAACATGGATCCATCACAACACACCAGAGACCAAACAACAGTCAAAACAGTGGGTTTCTAAGGGTGAATCGGCGCCAAAGAAGGCCAAGGTGGGTTTGTCAGCCAATAAAGTTATGGCGACTGTTTTTTGGGATGCACGCGGGATAATCCATATTGACTACCTTCAAAAGGGAAGAACAATCAATGGGGAATATTATGCCAACTTATTGGACCGATTCAATGACGATTTAAAAAAAAACCGACCTCATTTGGCCAAGAAAAAAGTTCTTTTCCACCAAGACAATGCAAGGGTGCACACATGTGCAGTTGCCATGGCAAAAAACCATGAATTGGGCTATGAATTGCTCCCTCATCCACCCTATTCTCCAGATTTGGCTCCAAGCGACTACTTCTTGTTCCCAAACCTGAAGAAATGGCTTGGTGGAAAAAGATTTGACTCCAATGATGAAGTCATCTCGCAAATAAAGGCCTATTTTGAGGACCTCGACAAATCATTTTTTTTGGAAGGGATAAAAAAATTGGAGAAGCGTTGGACAAAGTTTATAGAGCTCAAGGGATACTACGTTGAAAAATAAAAAAAAAAATTTATCAAAAAATCTGTGTTTTATTCCAAAAGTCACGGACTTATTGACCCGCCCTCGTACAATATGATTATTCTTTATCGGAAGAATTATCTGAAGTTATATTCTCTGATGTGCCGGAAGTATCCGAAGTAAATGGGTAATCAGGTGCCTTCAATAAATCAGGAACATCCTTATCAATACCATTGCACGCTTTTGTGGCAGTTTTCGCACTCGTTATTAATGGGTCCGAAGAAATCAAGAGAGAGAGTTCAAAATATCTTTGTTGGTTTTGGCACGCGATATCTTAGGAGAGACATTTTCTCTGTATCTTTTGAATTCTTTGTTTCGTGCCTCCTGCGCTTCTTCACTCAACTGTCCTATTCGCAATAAAGCTTGCTCTATTATGACTGGGCCATAAATCAAAAGTTTGTGGATTGAGGGTGGCATTGGGTACCAATTATATTTTTCCACAAACTTGCAGTCTCAATAGCATATTTTTGGAACTTGTTCTCATTGATTTCATAGGTACTAGCTATTGTTTGCAATACAAATTTAAACCTTTTATCTTGAATATCCAACCCAGTAATCTTTGCTGCAATTTCTGGATCGCTGAGAATTCTCCGAGCCGTATTCTTATCATTACTGCTTCCAAAGCCAGGTTTTGCCTTATCGATTACCAATCCCATCTCAGTATTTTATACCCTATTCTAAGGGTATGTATATTAATTTTGACGCATAGTTTGTAACATACCTTAATATTGCCCGTAGACCCCTAAAAGTTACTATATTTATGATCATCATCAATAGTAATGTCGATCTAGCCATGTCCGTCCGTCTGTCGGCAAAAATTAGGCCTTTAAACTGGACCTAGAGAGCTGAAATTTTAACCATATACTCTCTAGGGTCCCGAAATAATCAAGTTTACGAATTTTTGAAATCCGCCCACAGACACGCCCACAAACTCAAAAAAAAAAACAAAATTTTGGAAAAAAACGAATTTTGAGCTAGAAAGATGAAATTTTTTATACATAATCTATGACTCCTAAAACTGCTCGGGAGATAAAATTTTCAAAATCCGCCCACTGACACGCCCACAATTAAATAAAACAATTTTATTGAAAAACCAAAATTTGAGCAGGGGAGCTGAAATTTATAATATATACTATCTAGGCGCCTTTCAAGCCCATGTGTAAATATTTTCAAAATCCGCCTACTAACACGCCCACAATTTAAAAAAAAACCTTTTTTTGAAAATCCAAAGTTTGAGCTAGGGAGCTGAAATTTCTAATATATACTCTCTAGAAGCCCTTTATGCTCATGTGTTAATTTTTTTTTTAAATCCGCCTACTGACACGCCCACAATTAAATAAAACAATTTTATTGAAAAGCTAAGTTTGAGCTAGGGAGCGTTTTTTTTACAAAAGCTTCGTTTTTTTTTGATAAAATCCTTTAAATGTTATATAACAAAATATGTAGAGCGTTCTTAACAATTCAACTATACTTAGACTTTTGTCACGCCCACTTATGAGGGATAGGAATAAGAATAGGGTATCCGACAGTTCGCCCAAGCGGACTGTAGCCCGTCCCTATGTTTTTATACCCTATTCTAAGGGTATATTAATTTTGACGCATAGTTTGTAACATACCTTAATATTGCCCGTAGACCCCTAAAAGTTACTATATTTATGATCAGCATCGATAGTAATGTCGATCTAGCCATGTCCGTCCGTCCGTCCGTCTGTCGGCAAAAATTAGGCCTTTAAACTGGACCTAGAGAGCTGAAATTTTAACCATATACTCTCTACGGTCCCGAAATAATCAAGTTTACGAATTTTTGAAATCCGCCCACAGACACGCTCACAAACTCAAAAAAACAAAATTTTGGAAAAAATCGAATTTTGAGCTAGAAAGCTGAAATTTTTTTATATATGATCTATGACTACTAAAACTGCTCGGGATAAAAAATTTTCAAAATCCGCCCACTGATACGCCCACAAATAAATAAAATAATTTTTGTATACCCTATTCTAAGGGTATAGGTATTAATTTTTGAAAATCCAAAGTTTGAGCTAGGGAGCTGAAATTTATAATATATACTCTCTATAGGCCCTTTATGCTCATGTGTAAATATTTTCAAAATCCGCCCACTGACACGCCGACAATATTTTTTTTTTTTTTTTGAAAATTCAAAGTTTGAGCTAGGGAGCTGAAATTTATAATATGTACTCTCTAGGGGCCCTTTATTCTCATGTGTTTTTTAAATCCGCCTACTGACTTGTTGGTTGTTGGATTTTTGTATTGCGGGACAGGCCCCTGGTCATGTCATCTAGTAACTTGTTCATACCAAATCGCAACAGTTTCCGATTAACGTTTGTTTTTTTCTTTGAATTAGTTTTTTGTTCGTCTGTTGCAAAATTGATTTTTGTTTTTTACAATTTTCGCTTTTGAATATTGCTTAATACATAGTTAGATATATTTTAATGTTAATTAATATATTTCTGATTGCCTTCACCATTTTGCTACAAATAAATGGATAGTCTGAAATGTTTATTGTTAACTTAATTTTCTAGAATAGCAGCCAAAATAAAAATGCTTTACTCAAAATTGGTTTTCCTTAGCCGGTTTCTGCAATTATCCTGCCATAATGTGCTAGAGAGCTGAAATTTGAAATATATTGTCTTTAGGTTACGGAAATGCTGGTGAAGGATTTTTAAAATCCGCTTTATAAAAAAATCATTGTTAATGAAAATCCTATTCTTCCCAAAGTATGTGGATAAAGTCACTTTGAACAGTTCCTTTATATACACTCGACAGCAAATAAACCGGGAAACCCGCTACGTTCAAACTCTGATTCGATTTTCTTTTAAAGTATAAAACATACAACTAAAAAAATAATACCAACAGAAAGTGCGTTACATGTTGAATAAAATGAATTCAAACTCATTGGGATTATTCAATCAATTCAATCAAACCTCACGAGCCTGACGATGAATGCTTGAGGAATAGCATTCCACTCCTCTTCAAGTGTGATTCGCAGCTCTGGAAGCCTTGTTGGAGCAGGTATCCGGCCTCGAACACGACGTTGCAGTTCATCCCATAAATGTTCTATCGGATTCAAGTCCGGGCTTCGAGCTGGCCAGTACATCGTACGAATGCCGACGTCCCGTAGATACTGGGTCACCACATATGCAGCATGAGGCCGTGTGTTATCTTGCATTAATAGCATATCCTGCGAATGGTAACACATGGTCTGCGAGGATTTCAGAAATGTAGCGATGAGAAGTCCACGTGTTCGATGAAAACTAAAGCTGTATGTGTATGTTCAATCCCCAAGGGGAACAACAACATACGCCACCCATTCACATGCCTCTATACCAAAAGGAGGATTTCTGCCTGGTAGTACAATGGACCGTTACCGAGTCTGAGTGCTCTGGGATTTGGATTTCCTTTTACAAAATAAATTTAAAAAAAAAGCTGTATGTGCGGTTAAGGAGATGCCGCCAAAGACCATTACAGATCCTCCTCCATAAGCAACAGTTTCCTCGATGCAACTTTAAGAATATCGTTTACCAATACGACGATATACTCTCTGACGTCGATCACTTACATGTAGACTCACCCAGGACTCATCAGTAAAGAGTACATTACCCCAGTGCTCCAACGTCCAATCCCTATGCTCTCGAGCAAATTCAAGGCGTACTAGACGGTGGGCTACGGTTAATGCAGGGCCTGTTGCAGTTCTCTTTGGAGTCAGGCTCTCTTCAAAAACTCTCCTTCAGACGGTATCTGAACTTATGAACACTTGGTGTTCGTCCCGCAGACTTTGTTGGACTTGAACTGCATTTAGGCGGCGATTTCGCAGAACAGTAAGATTAATAAACCGATCATCTGCTGCGAATGCCCCATTCTCTAGGTATCTTCTGTAAACTCGTTGCACCGAAGATCTGCTGATTTAAAGTCTTCGAGCGACCTCACGTTGCGCAACGCCTGCTTGAAGTAGTGCTACAGCTTGAGCTGCTTCCTGAGGTGTCGTATCCATTATTAACAACGTACAAAAATACACTGGACAAAATCTAAAAAAATTATAACAGACACTGACTAACCTCATTGTAGCAAAAAGAACGGTAATCGCGAAATGTAGACAAAACAAAGCAAATCGTTAGCGTTGTGTTTCTTGCTTGATTACAATGTGAGTTTACGGTACTTAAGAATAAATTTAAAATCATTTTAATTGACATGAAAAGCACTTTCTGTAGGCAGCACTTTTTAGTTGTATGTGTTAAAGAAAATCGATTCAGAGCTTGAACGTAGCGGGTGGCCCGGTTTATTTGCTGCCGAGTGAAGTTTTCTGCCATGCCTACTTCTAAGGTGCGTTTTTACACCTATTTTTTTTCTCGATAAAATCCTTTTAATGTTGTATAACAAAATATGTAGATCCTTCTTACCAATTCACCCATACTTGGATTTTTGCCACGACCACTTAATAAGGGATAGGAATAAGAATAGGATACCCTATCCAACAGTTCGTCCAAGCGGACTGTAGCCTTTCTTTACGTTTTAAAAGGAACATATATGTATCAATTATCTTTTGATTGATATTAAAATTAAACCTTTCTTAAGATTATGACAAATTAATAAAAAAAAAATTTCAAACAATAACAAGATAACCTTGTGGAAGTCGATTGTGGATTATTATCGGGGTGTTTTTTTTAGTTGGAATATTCTCAGAGAAAAAAAATAACAATATATTTTATGTGTTGGGCAATGCTAAGTTGCAAGGAGTTTTTATTAACTATAAAATAATAGACTTAAATGTATCTCTTGCAAAATTTAATAAAGAAGTCTAGGCAAGAGTACTATAACTTAGGCGTCAAAAATTATAACGGATTTTTGTAGAGGAGTTAAATTCAAACATTTTTTGTTATTGCTAGAAGGGGTAGGGGTTCTGTCTCACCCCGTTTAGGCGTAAAAAAATGACAACGAAAAAAGTATTTGAAAACAACGAATACACCGATGATAAATGGGGTCGAGAATTTCTACGAAACTTTTTACTGCTGAGCTCCTTCGTTTTGACAGGAGTGGGTATTTCATCGTACCCCACTCCATCGCTGTTGTTTTTGCTTGGCTATTGCATTGCAAGTGCCGTACGATTTTCGTGTGTGTACTTTTAATGGTTGGGTAGAGGCAGCATCAGGCGTATAGCGGGTCGTATGGTGTTGATTTTGTTGGTAGATAAAAGCAAATTTCCGTACGGGCATAACACCCGCAGTAAATTGTTTTGGAAATCCAACGTGCGTCTTCACTTCAGGGCTCTGTTTAGGTAGTTAGCGTCAGCGAACACAAAAAATTGATATTTTTCCCAAAATGTCCTTAGAATCCGCGCAGCGTTATTTTTCAAAAGTTCCTTGCACACTAAAATGGTCATGGAAATCCAAATGTGGTCAAAAACGTTGTCCCTCGAATGACATTTATCAGATCGAGCCGTGGTGGGCATATACCCAAAGTTTAAAACTAGCTGCTGAATGTATTATAGATTAGATTAGATATATCTTTGTTTACAAGGCATGGGAAAAAAACTGACGTCTGCAGATTTGAAAATTAATGATTAAAACGAAAAACTAAAAAGCAAAAAAAAAGAAAGACTAGCCTTTTAATAATGTAGGCAGAAACAGTAATTCGATCAGACTTTAGACCTTTTAATAAATTCGTGTCAATCAATGAACATATTGCAATAGTTTATGGTATGTGCGACGAAATGAATGAGCAACTTCCAACCGCCACACACAGGGGGCAAACTGTTGGGAAATGAATTGAAAGCACATACCTAGTAGGTATTTAAAAAATAATATTTTATGTTTTAATGCAAAATATAGTGAATTTAAGAACAAAGTATTTACATATACGAGGGCGGGTCAATAAGTCCGTGACTTTTTGAATTTCTGACCTCTTTACTGAAACGGCAACACTGCTCCTGTCAACAGGCATCTGTCAGTTGACTCCTGTCAAAATTTAAACTTGCTGCGTCAGTTAGTTTGTGTTTGACAGCTATTTTTATCAGACTACTCACTAATTTGAGGATAAAATGGAAAAAAGTGAATTTTGTGTGCTTATTAAGCATTATTTCTTGCGAAAAAAACCATTACCGAGACCAAGGCTAAGCTTGAAAAATACTATGGGGACTCTGCACCATCGATTTCAATGGTAAAAAAGTGGTTTACTGAATTTCGTTGTGGCCGTACAAGCACTGAAGATGCCGAACGTCCTGGACGCCCAGTTGAGGTCTCTACACCCGAAACAATCGAAAAAATTCACGATATGGTGTTGGCCGACCGAAGATTGAAAGTGCGAGAGATTGTGGAAGCCGTAGGGATCTCGCATGGCTCAGTGGTTTCAATTTTGAATGATCACTTGGGCATGAGAAAGCTTTCCGCAAGATGGGTGCCGCGTTTGCTCACAGTCGACCACAAACGCAATCGTGTAACAACTTCACAGGAAGGTTTGGCGTTGTTTAATCGCAATATGGAGGAGTTTTTGCGCCGTTTTGTAACCGTGGACGAAACATGGATCCATCACAACACACCAGAGACCAAACAACAGTCAAAACAGTGGGTTTCTAAGGGTGAATCGGCGCCAAAGAAGGCCAAGGTGGGTTTGTCAGCCAATAAAGTTATGGCGACTGTTTTTTGGGATGCACGCGGGATAATCCATATTGACTACCTTCAAAAGGGAAGAACAATCAATGGGGAATATTATGCCAACTTATTGGACCGATTCAATGACGATTTAAAAAAAAACCGACCTCATTTGGCCAAGAAAAAAGTTCTTTTCCACCAAGACAATGCAAGGGTGCACACATGTGCAGTTGCCATGGCAAAAAACCATGAATTGGGCTATGAATTGCTCCCTCATCCACCCTATTCTCCAGATTTGGCTCCAAGCGACTACTTCTTGTTCCCAAACCTGAAGAAATGGCTTGGTGGAAAAAGATTTGACTCCAATGATGAAGTCATCTCGCAAATAAAGGCCTATTTTGAGGACCTCGACAAATCATTTTTTTTGGAAGGGATAAAAAAATTGGAGAAGCGTTGGACAAAGTTTATAGAGCTCAAGGGATACTACGTTGAAAAATAAAAAAAAAAATTTATCAAAAAATCTGTGTTTTATTCCAAAAGTCACGGACTTATTGACCCGCCCTCGTACAATATGATTATTCTTTATCGGAAGAATTATCTGAAGTTATATTCTCTGATGTGCCGGAAGTATCCGAAGTAAATGGGTAATCAGGTGCCTTCAATAAATCAGGAACATCCTTATCAATACCATTGCACGCTTTTGTGGCAGTTTTCGCACTCGTTATTAATGGGTCCGAAGAAATCAAGAGAGAGAGTTCAAAATATCTTTGTTGGTTTTGGCACGCGATATCTTAGGAGAGACATTTTCTCTGTATCTTTTGAATTCTTTGTTTCGTGCCTCCTGCGCTTCTTCACTCAACTGTCCTATTCGCAATAAAGCTTGCTCTATTATGACTGGGCCATAAATCAAAAGTTTGTGGATTGAGGGTGGCATTGGGTACCAATTATATTTTTCCACAAACTTGCAGTCTCAATAGCATATTTTTGGAACTTGTTCTCATTGATTTCATAGGTACTAGCTATTGTTTGCAATACAAATTTAAACCTTTTATCTTGAATATCCAACCCAGTAATCTTTGCTGCAATTTCTGGATCGCTGAGAATTCTCCGAGCCGTATTCTTATCATTACTGCTTCCAAAGCCAGGTTTTGCCTTATCGATTACCAATCCCATCTCAGTATTTTATACCCTATTCTAAGGGTATGTATATTAATTTTGACGCATAGTTTGTAACATACCTTAATATTGCCCGTAGACCCCTAAAAGTTACTATATTTATGATCATCATCAATAGTAATGTCGATCTAGCCATGTCCGTCCGTCTGTCGGCAAAAATTAGGCCTTTAAACTGGACCTAGAGAGCTGAAATTTTAACCATATACTCTCTAGGGTCCCGAAATAATCAAGTTTACGAATTTTTGAAATCCGCCCACAGACACGCCCACAAACTCAAAAAAAAAAACAAAATTTTGGAAAAAAACGAATTTTGAGCTAGAAAGATGAAATTTTTTATACATAATCTATGACTCCTAAAACTGCTCGGGAGATAAAATTTTCAAAATCCGCCCACTGACACGCCCACAATTAAATAAAACAATTTTATTGAAAAACCAAAATTTGAGCAGGGGAGCTGAAATTTATAATATATACTATCTAGGCGCCTTTCAAGCCCATGTGTAAATATTTTCAAAATCCGCCTACTAACACGCCCACAATTTAAAAAAAAACCTTTTTTTGAAAATCCAAAGTTTGAGCTAGGGAGCTGAAATTTCTAATATATACTCTCTAGAAGCCCTTTATGCTCATGTGTTAATTTTTTTTTTAAATCCGCCTACTGACACGCCCACAATTAAATAAAACAATTTTATTGAAAAGCTAAGTTTGAGCTAGGGAGCGTTTTTTTTACAAAAGCTTCGTTTTTTTTTGATAAAATCCTTTAAATGTTATATAACAAAATATGTAGAGCGTTCTTAACAATTCAACTATACTTAGACTTTTGTCACGCCCACTTATGAGGGATAGGAATAAGAATAGGGTATCCGACAGTTCGCCCAAGCGGACTGTAGCCCGTCCCTATGTTTTTATACCCTATTCTAAGGGTATATTAATTTTGACGCATAGTTTGTAACATACCTTAATATTGCCCGTAGACCCCTAAAAGTTACTATATTTATGATCAGCATCGATAGTAATGTCGATCTAGCCATGTCCGTCCGTCCGTCCGTCTGTCGGCAAAAATTAGGCCTTTAAACTGGACCTAGAGAGCTGAAATTTTAACCATATACTCTCTACGGTCCCGAAATAATCAAGTTTACGAATTTTTGAAATCCGCCCACAGACACGCTCACAAACTCAAAAAAACAAAATTTTGGAAAAAATCGAATTTTGAGCTAGAAAGCTGAAATTTTTTTATATATGATCTATGACTACTAAAACTGCTCGGGATAAAAAATTTTCAAAATCCGCCCACTGATACGCCCACAAATAAATAAAATAATTTTTGTATACCCTATTCTAAGGGTATAGGTATTAATTTTTGAAAATCCAAAGTTTGAGCTAGGGAGCTGAAATTTATAATATATACTCTCTATAGGCCCTTTATGCTCATGTGTAAATATTTTCAAAATCCGCCCACTGACACGCCGACAATATTTTTTTTTTTTTTTTGAAAATTCAAAGTTTGAGCTAGGGAGCTGAAATTTATAATATGTACTCTCTAGGGGCCCTTTATTCTCATGTGTTTTTTAAATCCGCCTACTGACACGCCCACAATTAAATAAAACAATTTTATTGAAACACCCAAGTTTGAGCTAGGGAGCGTTTTTTTTTTTGATAAAATCCTTTAAATGTTATATAACAAAATATGTAGAGCGTTCTTAATAATTCAACCATACTTAGACTTTTGTCACGCCCACTTATGAGGGATAGGAATAAGAATAGGGTATCCAATAGTTCGCCCAAGCGGACTGTAGCCCGTCCCTATGTTTTTGGATTTCTTTTTTTTCTGTCAGCAACGATTTTCTTTTCATCCTCTCCACGAGCTTACCACATCCTCAGAGGTAGTTTGTAACTAAGGTGCAACAAGCATTTGAAGAACCGTATATCATGTTGTATTTCAATGTTATTCATATGATATGTCACTTGCTGCAGCTCTTCAATTTGTTTGCGCATTATTTCAACCTCGTTTTTGGCTAATTCTGTTGTTTCATGTTGAAAAATAAACTTTATTATTCTCCAGAGTATCGTGTTGATGAAGGTCTTTCATTTTGGCAAATAATTAATTGCTGCTGCTGGAATTGAAGCTTCCAGAAAGTTATTTTTAATGTGTAAACATTTTTGCTTTCGTTGATGTATAAATATATTTTTTCTCGGTAGGGGCTAGTTGGAAATATCTAGCGTCACCATCAGATTTTGTCATCGTCAGATTTCGTCATCGTCAGATTTTCTCGTTAATTTTCATTACCACGTGAGTTAATCGCTGCTCGACAGATCACCGCAATTAAACGACGTTTGGCGCGGTTAGTACGTAGATGGGTCACCGTTTGAGAACAACCGCGTGTCGTTTTTTTTTTTTTATTAATTATGTATGTTCAATTTTAGAGATATATTATGAAGTTTGTTGTACATCAGTTGGAGGTGAGAGGAAAAATATCGATTATACTTCGGTAACCGATGGCCGATTTAAGAATGTCACTTTTAGTTGTAATAAGGTTATTTACCAAGTGGTCCTTGGATCGAAGAAAGGATATTTTTCTAAAATGCCGTTAGAATCCACACGGTATATCTGTGTTCAATGCTATTTGACTAAGAGGTCCTTGCAACAACAAAAAAGGTCCTTAAAAGTCGAAGAAAGGATATTTTTCCAAAATGCCGTTAGAATCCACGCGGTATATCTGTGTTCAATGTTATTTGACTAAGAGGTCCTTCCAACAACAAAAATGGTCCTTAAAAGTCGAAGAAAGGATATTTTTCCAAAATGCCGTTAGAATCCACACGGTATATCTGTGTTCAATGTTATTTGACTAAGAGGTCCTTGCAACAACAAAAAAGGTCCTTAAAAGTCGAAGAAAGGATATTTTTCCAAAATGCCGTTAGAATCCACGCGGTATATCTGTGTTCAATGTTATTTGACTAAGGGGTCCTTGCAACAACAAAAATGGTCCTTAAAAGTCGAAGAAAGGATATTTTTCCAAAATGCCGTTAGAATCCACACGGTATATTTGTGTTCAATGTTATTTGACTAAGAGGTCCTTGCAACAACAAAAAAGGTCCTTAAAAGTCGAAGAAAGGATATTTTTCCAAAATGCCGTTAGAATCCACACGGTATATCTGTGTTCAATGTTATTTGACTAAGAGGTCCTTGCAACAACAAAAAAGGTCCTTAAAAGTCGAAGAAATGATATTTTTCCAAAATGCCGTTAGAATCCACACGGTATATCTGTGTTCAATGTTATTTGACTAAGAGGTCCTTGCAACAACAAAAAAGGTCCTTAAAAGTCGAAGAAAGGTTATTTTTCCAAAATGCCGTTAGAATCCACACGGTATATCTGTGTTCAATGTTATTTGACTAAGAGGTCCTTGCAACAACAAAAAAGGTCCTTAAAAGTCGAAGAAAGGATATTTTTCCAAAATGCCGTTAGAATCCACACGGTATATCTGTGTTCAATTTTATTTGACTAAGAGGTCCTTGCAACAACAAAAAAGGTCCTTAAAAGTCGAAGAAAGGATATTTTTCCAAAATGCCGTTAGAATTCACCCGGTATATCTGTGTTCAATGTTATTTGACTAAGAGGTCCTTGCAACAACAAAAAAGGTCCTTAAAAGTCGAAGAAAGGATATTTTTCCAAAATGCCGTTAGAATCCACACGGTATATCTGTGTTCAATTTTATTTGACTAAGAGGTCCTTGCAACAACAAAAAAGGTCCTTAAAAGTCGAAGAAAGGATATTTTTCCAAAATGCCGTTAGAATCCACACGGTATATCTGTGTTCAATGTTATTTGACTAAGAGGTCCTTGCAACAACAAAAAAGGTCCTTAAAAGTCGAAGAAATGATATTTTTCCAAAATGCCGTTAGAATCCACACGGTATATCTGTGTTCAATGTTATTTGACTAAGAGGTCCTTGCAACAACAAAAAAGGTCCTTAAAAGTCGAAGAAAGGTTATTTTTCCAAAATGCCGTTAGAATCCACACGGTATATCTGTGTTCAATGTTATTTGACTAAGAGGTCCTTGCAAC
This sequence comes from Portevinia maculata, assembly GCA_949715645.1. Classification (NCBI taxonomy): domain Eukaryota; kingdom Metazoa; phylum Arthropoda; class Insecta; order Diptera; family Syrphidae; genus Portevinia; species Portevinia maculata. The sequence goes on along the minus strand of OX454527.1, from coordinate 98,102,660 downwards.
AACAAAAAAGGTCCTTAAAAGTCGAAGAAAGGATATTTTTCCAAAATGCCGTTAGAATCCACACGGTATATCTGTGTTCAATTTTATTTGACTAAGAGGTCCTTGCAACAACAAAAAAGGTCCTTAAAAGTCGAAGAAAGGATATTTTTCCAAAATGCCGTTAGAATTCACCCGGTATATCTGTGTTCAATGTTATTTGACTAAGAGGTCCTTGCAACAACAAAAAAGGTCCTTAAAAGTCGAAGAAAGGATATTTTTCCAAAATGCCATTAGAATCCACACGGTATATCTCTGCTCAATGTTATTTGACTAAGAGGTCCTTGCAACAACAAAAAAGGTCCTTAAAAGTCGAAGAAAGGATATTTTACCAAAATGCCGTTAGAATCCACACGGTATATCTGTGTTCAATGATATTTGACTAAGAGGTCCTTGCAACAACAAAAAAGGTCCTTAAAAGTCGAAGAAAGGATATTTTTCCAAAATGCCATTAGAATCCACACGGTATATCTCTGCTCAATGTTATTTGACTAAGAGGTCCTTGCAACAACAAAAAAGGTCCTTAATAGTCGAAAACAGGATATTTTTCCAAAATGTCATTAGAATCCGCACGGTATATCTGCGTTCAATGTTATTTGACTAAGAGGTCCTTGCAACAACAAAAAAGGCCCTTAAAAGTCGGAGAAAGGTTACACAACCTGCAACTAATAGCTAATAGAAAAAATTAGTTGTCATTATGATAGCTAACCACCAAATCGATTGCATTTTTAGCGCAGCTAATTTAACTACGTTAGTTACTTAGTTGTGGCGTTAGCTAGATAACAAATTTCGTAGCTAACGCGCAACTGTGCCTACATGTTTACACATCAACTATACCGTGAATGCAGCGTGGCTCACACCTTTTTTTAGTGCCTTTGTATGTCAACCTGTTTTTTCAGCTCTTTTGGGTGAATTTGTGGCCACTTCCCTCACAAATTTAGATGCTTCCACTTGACCTGAAGATCGTAAAGTCATTTGACCAGCAAAAATTAATTCTTCAGATAAGTGTTTCTGTCTCAAATCCTCAGTCTTTTGGCGGTTGGTCCTTTCCGAAGCTTCATCGACAATTTTTCCAGGACGACCACATTTTTTATCAGTCTCAGAATAGTTCTTGAAACTGATTTCAGAATCCAGCCAAGCCTTATTAGAAATAAAAAACCTATCCTCTTTTCTATAACACTTTTGCCATCTTTTTTTTTAAATCGGTCATGAAAAATGATATCCGCTTTTGCAACATGGGTTTATAATGATTTGGACATTAAGTACGATTTTCAACAAATTCCTTCAAATCGGAAGATTAAGTTGTTGACATGACATCGCCTGATTGCCTCATATCAAATAATGTTCGCATCATTATAAAAATATCACTTGAACCTGAGCCTACAAAAAAAATATGGAAACAGATATTTCTAAGTCAAGACCGTAACCCATTCGAGAATCAACATTTTTAAAAAGCGCAAATAGGCGCATCTTTTTATTGATGTTCCTACAAGAACACATGATTCTTTTTGCCGGGGTGCGAGACTTTCTACACTGGAGCACTCAGACTCAATACTGGTCCATTGTACTACCAGGCAGACACACCACATTTTACTGTGAGAATTACTCGTTTTCCTAGAAAAACGAGAAGGCGCTTCAATGAAAAGGAGCTTAGGTTTACAGCACTCACCATATCCGCACCAAATACCTGCCACTTGATACGAGCAAAAGCAGGACAATCACAGAGGAAATGTTCCGCAGTGTCGTCACTTTCTCCACAGGCTGCGCAGTTGGTGGCATCGCTTAGGCCTAGCACCTTAAGGTGTTTGGAAAAAGCGTAGTGTCCCGTAAGAACGCCAGTAGTCTGTCTGCAGTCTTTTCTGTTGAGAGACAACAAGAATGCCGCGGATTTCCTACAGACGTCGAGGAGAATTTGCTTAGTCTGTCTGCACCCTGGAGAGTCATGCCAACGGCGATTGTGTTCATATGAAACCCAACCGTCAATGGAAGCCCTGACCGAGGACGCAGGCAGACAAATCGCTGGTTCAGGTCCTGAGAAGTCCCTCTCTGAGCCCTGTCTAGCAAGTTCATCGGAGATCTCATTTCCCGTGATCCTGTTATGACCCGGGACCCAGACAAGTCTAAGTGAATTCAGCCTTCCGACCGAATTCAGAGAGATCTTGCATTCACGGACTATTTTGTAGGTGGTTAAGGGGTTGAGCAAGGCTTTAAGCGCAGCCTGACTGTCGCTACAGACGCAGATACTTCGCCCCTCCACCTGTTCCTCGCAATATAGTCCATGGCCATTAGGATAGCATTAGTCTCCGTTTGGAAGACTGACGCATGTTTTCCTAACGAGAAGAAAAGTCTAATGTTGTCGCTCTCCATGAAAACACCAGCACCAGATCCTTGATCGGTTTTTGAGCCATCCGTGAAGATTCGACTGCATTCCTTTCCAGGCTCAGAGTCTGGCCAGAACACGAGGAAAGTCAACTTCATAGTTGCGCTTCAACCGAAGTTCCGGTGTCATTGCATCAGACGGCATATCCATAAGATAGGAGTCGAAGGACAGCCGTTGCCCAAGTTCATCAAAACTCCGAACACATGATACACTAACAAATAAGACCTAATTCGAAGACATGTTATGACGGTTCATAAGTAGAACTTTAGATGAAAAGAAGGAAAACATTTTTTTTCTATAACTACACCCAACTTTCAATATTCACCAACATTTTATTTAATCACACCGAACTATAATTTTACATAAATATCGTTAACAAACCTGTGTGGGCTAAATCCATTCCAAAAAAAAATATAAAAATGTAAGTACTTACTGCTAAATATTTCACTGAACACTTGTTCGTTTTTTCGATTTAATCGCAGCTGATAAATTAATTTTTCATAATGCACAAGCTCAAATGAATGACGTGGTCAACATGCACCCAGTATATACTATCAAAATTATAAGTGTACTGTTTAATTCCCCCATTTTTTTTTTCAATTTCTGCCAAGAATTCAAGCATTTGGCCCGTTTGTGCGCCACCTCCATTCAATTACCGCAGACACTCATCAGATGTTAGAAAGCTCCTGGCAAAATACAGTCTTCGGATTTCTTGAAGTATCAGGCACATCGCCAAGAAGTGCACATCATCTTCCCGTTGGTTGAGATTACAAAGGGCGCAGGTTTATGTCAGTCCTATGCGGCCTGTAGTTCAGCTCTAGCATTTCGGTGCGAATTTTAGAGATAAGATGCACTTCCGCAACTGTGAACCTTGGATTATGGCGATTGTTAATGTCTATTCTATGAAATTTCATGTGTTTTATTTAAAATAAAAAAAGACCCTCTGTTTTTGTAAATGTTTATGTACTCGTAATACTTTTAAGTTTTGACTATGTGTATTTTTCCGGTACCACTTCATCAAAATTGGTTTCTATGCATTTATAAGTTTTCAGAAATTTAAAGTTGATTATTTATTTTAAATCACTACCACCGGAAAATGAAGTTATTTGAACATTACAACATTGCAGTATCTTCTTTTTTTTCCTTGTACATATTGTGTATAGTCTTTAATTCATAACGGATATCCAACCACATTATCGGAATATGTTGGCGTGTTTTCTTCACATTGAAATGGATTTGTTTAAATGTTGATGTTCAAGCACCTTCTATCCTAGAAATGTCTACTACGTGTACAATAGACACCGAAACAAACATATTCTGAAAGTTCGAGTCAATTGATCTTTTAGTATCGCAGCTTTTAAGACGTACACAAACAGAAGTTAATTTTTATATTTCTAACCCCTGTGTTTTATTTATACCTGACATGGGCTTGAGCTGCAATTTTTGAGACAAACATTCCACGAACAAAATGCTACCTACGACAATGAGTTATTAGTCCATTCTTCTTCTTATTATTAAGGTGGGGGCGTTTTTCACAGAAAAGCTAAATCTTAGCCTCTCTTTCCGTCTTCCAGATTATTGTAGCGTGTTCCAGGCGGAAATTTTAGCGATAAAAGAAGCCCTGTCGTGGCTAAAGAGGAATGTAATATCCTCAAAGGATATCCGTATCTTCTCGGATAATCAGGCAGCGATTAAGTCCCTGGACTCAGTCTCTTCAAATTCCATCGTAGCCCAAGATTGCCGCTCATCTCTTTCGGAGATGGCAGAGCAGTTCAACTTCACCTCTGTTGGGTGCCGGGACATAGAGACATTCCAGGTAACTGTAGGGCAGACGATCTCGTCAAAAAAGGAACCACTTTACCTCTTTCACCTGATAAAGGTTCTTTAGGAATACCAATCGCTACATGCAAACTCTTGTTCAAGCTATCAGCAATCGAGAGAACAAACCTTAGGTGGACATGTAGCAATACTTTTCTAGCGACTAAGCGGATCTAAGCTGGATCTGCGACGCTCTAAGTGTCTAATCTCATTAAACCGACTGCATATTAGCTCCACTATAGGTGTTATCACAGGTCACTGCTTAATAGGCAGGCACGCATCCAGACTCGGTGTGTGCTCAAATGACTTCTGCAGAAGCTGCATGGACGAGGAGGAGGAGGAGACTATACTTCACCTTCTCTGCACATGTCCTGCGCTCTCCCACAAAAGAAATCTTCATCTAGGGGACTTCTTGTTTAATGATACAAACGACTTAGCCAACACTGGCGTTGGAAGTCTTTCGGGCTTCATAAGAAGCTCCTATTGGTTCAACGAGCAGTGAGGGAATCCCCAGATCTGTGTGGTACCACAATGGACCTAATATTGGTCTAAGTGTGTCGGCCTTAGCTGACAGCCACGTCAGCCTAACCTAACCTATTTAAGGGCGAGGTAATGATCAGGATTTAGGTCATAGGTCATAGGTTAAAAAGGGGTATGCAATTCGCATACAGCACTAGGCACCAGAAGGGCCCATCGCGATCCCTAGGGAACCACTGGAAAAACTTCAATTGGAGAAAAACCTAAAAACCTAAAAAAACTTTTCCTAGACAGAGCCCAATCTTCCTGCAGAACTTAACCAGCTTCCTATGGTCCATGCCGCTCAGCTCCCCTAGTTCCTCGAAGAAGTATTCCCCTAGAATCCTCCTGTGATTTGGTGCTATGCCCTCGCATTCACACAATATGTGTGTTATGTCTTCCTCGGCTTGTAGATCACCACAGAACCTGCACGTGTCCATATCCACCAGACCAAGTCGCCTAGCATGCTTTCTTAGAAGACAGTGCCCTGACATAATCCCAATTAGTGTTCTAAGCTGTTCCCTGCTCAATTTTAGAATTTCCTTAGATCTTTTCTTATCCAAATGGGGCCAAAGGGCTCTAGACACCCTATGTCCCTCTATGTTCTGCCATCTGAGGTCAGCCATTTTTAAGATCTTTTCATTGATTTTTCCTTTAAAGACGCCCAGGGGTGGTTTAATGTTCACACCTCCGCTATTTTCCAGCTCCCCTCCCTTTCTTGCCAGCTCATCGGCTTGCTCATTTCCCTCTATACCGCTGTGTCCCGGTACCCAGCACAGTCTTACTCGATTCCGTCTACATACTGCTTTTAGCATTGTGCGACAGTTTCTGACTATCTCAGAGTTAATGTTAGCAGATTCAAGTGCCATAAGTGTTGCCTGACTGTCAATATATATGGCAATGTCTCTTCCCGACAATGATCTCATCTGCACTATCTCTGCCGCCCTTAGAACAGCCAGAACTTCCGATTGGAAGACACTGCTTGTGTCCGGGAGTCGTATAGACTCTCTCAGGTCTGGATCAGCAGAAAAAATGCCAGAACCCGTTCTCTCCCTCGTCTTAGAGCCGTCAGTGTAGATAGCAACCTCGTTTGCTATTATGCCTGCATCTCTTTGCCACTCCTCCCTTCGCGGATATGACACCTCATAGGGGATGGCATGGTCGACCAAGGGGCAAATCTCATCAGTCCGTATAGGATTTCCGGGTAGCACATCAGTTAAGATCGTGCAGTGCCCAAAACTACAGTCCTTAAACTGGCCTAAATTTTTGAGGCGCTGTTGCCAGCAAGTTGCTTTATTTTTAAATCTATCGGGATAAAGTGCAGGAAGGTGTCCAGTGCTGTCGTAGGAGTAGTACGGATTGCACCAGTGATGGCTATGCTTGCCGTTCTCTGCACCGTTGCTAGTTTTCCAATTATTATTTGTTGCCCTCCACCACACAAGTGAGCCATATGTAAGTTAAGTATGGGTATCACCACTACTGTATATATCCAGTGTACCATGGCGGGTTTCAGGCCCCATGTTTTGCCTATTGTTCTCTTACAAATAAAGAGGGCATTATACGCTTTCTTCATTCGTTCCCTTATGTTAAGATTCCAATTTAATTTTCTTTCTAGGATTACGCCCAGATGCTTCGCACTGTCCGTGAGGAACAGTTCCTCTCCGTCAAGTTTCGGGAGATTGAAGTGCGGTATTTTGTGTCTTCTCGTGAACAGGACTAACTCCGTTTTCGAGGGATTGACATTTAGTCCGCAGCCCTTGGCCCAATTACTAATTTTCTTTAAGGCGGTCTCTGTGATCTTACTTAAAGTATTCAAATATTTTCCCTGCACTACTATGACCACGTCGTCCGCATACGCTGTGGCACTTATACCCATTGACTTAATTTCCTTTAGGACGTTGTCATTGACCAGTACCCACAGCAGTGGCGATATGACTGCGGGGTTCCTCTGGTTGCAGACATCCTTATGGAGCTTTGACCAAGGGAGCAGTTTATGTTCCTGTTGGCGAGCATGTTGCATACCCAATTTATGATTCCCTGTTGTATGTTAGCGCCTGTTAAGGCGCTTTTTATAGCTCTACACTCAACGTTATTGAAGGCTCCTTTTATATCGTGAAAAGAGGCCAAAGCAAATTCGCCGCAGTGTAGACTATTTTCAATTTTACCCAATACGTTGTGTAGAGCAGTTTCTACTGATCTACCCTTTAAGCATGCGTGCTGTGACTCGCATAAAAAACCATTGCTACATTTATTTCTAATGTGAGCTTCCACCAGACGCTTAAGGGTTTTGAGCAAAAAGGACGACAAACTGATTGGTCTGAAGTCTTTCGCCGTCGTATGACCCTGTTTGCCGGCTTTGGGTATAAAAGCAACCCGGACTTTTCTCCAGGCTGTTGGAATATGCCCTGTTCTTAGACTGAATCTCAGTATATCCAAAATCTTTTGTTTTGCATGCTCTGGCATCGGTAGAATACCATCCGGCCCTGGAGATTTATACGGTTTGAATGTATGCATGTCCCACCGTAACTTTTTTCGGTTGATGATATTGTCAATTTCTTCGCACTCGAAAGAGGGACAGTCGACTTCCTCCTGTCCTTGTAGGCCTAGGTCCGTTGGGGTTGTGGAACCGGGGAAATGGGTTTCCACCAGGGTTGCCAGAACCTCTTGACTATTCACGGCCCATGTCCCGTTGTTATTTTTTAGGTAGCTAGGTCCTTTGAGAGCATTTTACGCAGTCTCGACGCCTCTTCAGTTAACTCAATAGATTCAAAGAACTTTTTCCATGAAGATCTTTTGGATTTCCTCACTAAGTATTTAAATTCCCTCTTGCTTTCGCTATACTCATCCGATGTGGTATCGTTTTTAATGAGTTTTGCCCTATTATAAAGTTTTCTTACCTCCCTTCTTTTAAGGCCAATTTCCTTATTCCACCACTTCGGTCGAGCTCTTTTTGGCTTTTTGTTTGCCGGGCATGCCTTTTCGAACGCTGTGTTTAGGGTTCTGCTCACGGCTTCTTCTGCCCTATCTAAGTCCACCATGTCTTCGCCGGTGATCGGCTGGGTATCTAAACGTAGATTAATGAAATCTATGTATTTATCCCAGGCTGCCTTTTTTGGGTTTCTATAGAAATTACACGCCCTATGCTGGATATTAATTTTGAAGCGTATCCATCTGTGGTCAGACATCATCAGGCCTCATCAACCACCCTCCACTCCCTGATTTCCATTTTGTCTGTGTTGGAGACAAGTGTAACGTCTAAAACCTCCTGTCTGTTAAGTGTAACAAAAGTAGGTGAATTCCCTCTATTACATACCGTAAGGTTGGACAATATAATAAAAACATAGGGAAGAGCTACAGTCCGCTTGGGCGAACTGTTGGATACCCTATTCTTATTCCTATCCCTCATAAGTGGGCGTGACAAAAGTCTAAGTATGGTTAAATTGTTAAGAACGCTCTACATATTTTGTTATATAACATTTAAAGGATTTTATCAAAAAAAACGCTCCCTAGCTCAAACTTGGGTGTTTCAATAAAATTATTTTATTTAATTGTGGGCTTGTAGTAGGCGGATTTAAAAAAAAATTAACACATGAGTATAAAGGGCCCCTAGAGAGTATATATTATAAATTTCAGCTCCCTAGCTCAAACTTTGGATTTTCAAAAAAATTGTTTTATTTATTTGTGGGCGTGTCAGGATTTTGAAAATATTTATACATGAGCTTAAAGGGCCCCTAGAGAGTATATATTATAGATTTCAGATCCCTAGCTCAAACTTTGGATTTTCAAAAAAATTGTTTTATTTATTTGTGGGCGTATCAGTGGGCGGATTTTGAAAATATTTATACATGAGCTTAAAGGGCCCCTAGAGAGTATATATTAAAAATTTCAGCTCCCTAGCTCAAATTTTGGTTTTTCAATAAAATTGTTTTATTTTTTTGTGGGCGTGGCAGCGGGCGGATTTTGAAAATTTTATATCCCGAGCAGTTTTAGGAGTCATAGATCATATATAAAAAAATTCAGCTTCCTAGCTCAAAATTCGATTTTTTCCAAAATTTTGTTTTTTTGAGTTTGTGGGGCGTGTCTGTGGGCGGATTTCAAAAATTCGTAAACTTGATTATTTCGGGACCCTAGAGAGTATATGGTTAAAATTTCAGCTCTCTAGGTCCAGTTTAAAGGCCTAATTTTTGCCGACGGACGGACGGACGGACGGACGGACGGACGGACGGACATGGGTAGATCGACATTACTATCGATGCTGATCATAAATATAGTAACTTTTAGGGGTCTACGGGCAATATTAAGGTATGTTACAAACTATGCGTCAAAATTAATATACCCCTAGAATAGGGTATAATCATAAAGACACTCACCCCTTGAATTTGTGTCTCCACTACCCTATTGCGTATTCATTTTTGTGGTTTTTTGTCTCCAGTTGCGTTTTCTGTTGAGTGAAGTTATAATAAAAGATAGACTTATTTTTCTATAATATTATTTTATTATCAAATTATATCACAACTTATTTTTTGTTCGTTATTTATGTTTTTATTTGTGCGCTACGCGTTTCGAAACTTAGTTTCATCTTCAGGCGCTTGTACTAATCTTCTATTGTTTATAGTGTTGACGTTATGTTGTCTCGCTTCTGTTTGGCAGTTTGTTTCGGGTATGCAGGTGTCTATTGTTGTTTTCTTCTTTTTTCTTGTTGTTTATGTGCTGTGCTTTAGTGCGGTGTCGTATAGCTCGTTTGTTTTAAATAGTAGTTTGTCGTTCAGTATTCTGTCCTCTCCTTTTTTGTTGGCTTTGTATATTTCATATTCTTCGAGGGCGTCAAGTAGTCGGCTCTTCTTACATATGTGGATGGGTGTGAGGTTCGTTTCAAAGTCGGAAAAGTTATGATTGTTGTCTATTAGATGTAGAGCGTAATTAGATTTTGTATTTATTTTTGGTTTGTGTTCTACGAATCTTTCGTAGAAGCTTCTTCCTGTTTGTCCAATGTAGTATTTGTTACAGTCGTCGCATGTAATTTCATATACTCCCGATTTTACTTTGGTGTCAGTTTTCCTTTTTACTTTTAATATGTTTTGTATATTGTTGTTTGTTTTGAATGAGATTATGATGTTGTGTTTTTGAATTCGTTAGTTATTATGTAAGGTATCTTGTTTGTGTATTCAATGGATATGTATTTTGTGTCTGTTCTTTGGTGGTTGGTATTGTCTGTATTGTTTATTTTCTTTTTTCGTTTTTGGATGAGCTTTTCGATGTCATTTGTGTCGTATCCGTTTGTTCTTGCTATTTGTTTTATTTTGTTGACTTCTTCTTGGAAGATTTTTGTTTCCATTGGTATGGTTGGGAGCCTATTAATGAACGCGATGTATGCTGCCATTTTTTGTGTTTGTGGGTGGTGTGAATCCTTGTGTATTGTTATATCTGTTGTTGTTGGCTTTCTATATATTTTGTATTTAATTTGGTTGTTGTTTTTTTGAATTGTTAAGTCCAGGAAGTTTAATTTGTTGTCTTGTTCGATTTCGGCTGTGAATTGCATTTTGCTGTTTATGCTGTTAATGTAGTTTTTTAGGATGTCTATATGTCTTTTTGTTCCGTCGAAGATTATGAAAGTATCATCTACGTATCTTGAATATGTAATTATTTTCTGTTGTTATGTGTTGAGGTTAGATAAGATGTATTTGTTTTCAAAATGATTGAGATATATGTCAGCGAGTAGTCCGCTCAAAGGTGAACCCATTGCTAGTCCTTCTTCTTGTGTATAGAATTTGTCATTGAATTCGAAGTAGTTTTGTTTTAATATGGTTTGCAGTAGTGTTAATAGTTCATCTATTTGTGTTTTATTGATTCGCGCTGTTGATGTGAGATTTTCTTCCACTATTTTGATTGTTTCTTCGATGGGTATGTTTGAGTACATATTTGTTACGTCGAATGAAATCATCTTGTGTTTTGTGGTTATGTTTATGTTTTTTAGTTTATCAATTAGTTGTTGGCAGTATACGCATACATCGCGTTCATTAATAGGCTCCTAACCATACCAATGGAAACAAAAGACTTCCAAGAAGAAGTCAACATAATAAAACAAATAGCAAGAACAAACGGATACGACACAAATGACATCGAAAAGCTCATCCAAAAACGAAAAAAGAAAATAAACAATACAGACAATACCAACCACCAAAGAACAGACACAAAATACATATCCATTGAATACACAAACAAGATACCTTACATAATAACTAACGAATTCAAAAAACACACCATCATAATCTCATTCAAAACAAACAACAATATACAAAACATATTAAAAGTAAAAAGGAAAACTGACACCAAAGTAAAATCGGGAGTATATGAAATTACATGCGACGACTGTAACAAATACTACATTGGACAAACAGGAAGAAGCTTCTACGAAAAATTCGTAGAACACAAACCAAAAATAAATACAAAATCTAATTACGCTCTACATCTAATAGACAACAATCATAACTTTTCCGACTTTGAAACGAACCTCACACCCATCCACATATGTAAGAAGAGCCGACTACTTGACGCCCTCGAAGAATATGAAATATACAAAGCCAACAAAAAACATAGGGACGGGCTACAGTCCGCTTGGGCGAACTGTTGGATACCCTATTCTTATTCCTATCCCTCATAAGTGGGCGTGACAAAAGTCTAAGTATGGTTGAATTGTTAAGAACGCTCTACATATTTTGTTATATAACATTTAAAGGATTTTATCAAAAAAAAAAACGCTCCCTAGCTCAAACTTGGGTGTTTCAATAAAATTGTTTTATTTAATTGTGGGCGTGTCAGTAGGCGGATTTAAAAAAAAATAACACATGAGAATAAAGGGCCCCTAGAGAGTATATATTATAAATTTCAGCTCCCTAGCTCAAACTTTGAATTTTCAAAAAAAAAAAAAAAATAATTGTGGGCGTGTCAGTGGGCGGATTTTGAAAATATTTACACATGAGCATAAAGGGCCCATAGAGAGTATATACTATAAATTTCAGCTCCCTAGCTGAAACTTTGGATTTTCAAAAATTAATATACCCTTAGAATAGGGTATACAAAAATTATTTTATTTATTTGTGGGCGTGTCAGTGGGTGGATTTTGAAAAATTTTTATCCCGAGCAGTTTTAGGAGTCATAGATCATATATAAAAAATTTCAGCTTTCTAGCTCAAAATTCGATTTTTTCCAAAATTTGGTTTTTTTGAGTTTGTGGGCGTGTAGTGGGCGGATTTTAAAAATTCGTAAACTTGATTATTTCGGGACCCTAGAGAGTATATGGTTAAAATTGCAGCTCTCTAGGTCCAGTTTAAAGGCCTAATTTTTGGCTACAGACGGACGGACGGACGGACGGACGGACGGACATGGCTAGATCGACATTACTATCGATGCTGATCATAAATATAGTAACTTTTAGGGGTCTACGGGCAATATTAAGGTATGTTACAAACTATGCGTCAAAATTAATATACCCTTAGAATAGGGTATAAAGAAGAGGACAGAATACTGAACGACAAACTACTATTCAAAACAAACGAGCTATACGACACCGCACTAAAGCACAGCACATAAACAACAAGAAAAAAGAAGAAAACAACAATAGACACCTGCATACCCGAAACAAACTGCCAAACAGAAGCGAGACAACATAACGTCAACACTATAAACAATAGAAGATTAGTACAAGCGCCTGAAGATGAAACTAAGTTTCGAAACGCGTAGCGCACAAATAAAAACATAAATAACGAACAAAACATAAGTTGTGATATAATTTGATAATAAAATAATATTATAGAAAAAGAAGTCTATCTTTTATTATAACTTCACTCAACTATTGCGTATGATGGGCGTTTGCATCGCAGCCCAGTACGTGCATCCAGTTTTGACCAGCCAAGTCCTTTAGTTCTTCCGTTATTACGACTGCAGAGTCGTATGGAAGATAGGCTGAGGTCAGACACAAAGATTTTCCATCTTCCCTCTCGCAGATAACCGCCGTCAAGTCGCCAGAGCTGTAATTATTCAAAAGAAATGCCTTTATGTGGTTTTTAATAAGGATACAAGTCCTGAATCACGTTCTTATTGATCCAGGGCTCCTGTATGAGTACGGCTGCAATGTCCTGCCTAATGACGTACTCCATCAGATAGGCCGTCGCAGCCCTACTCTGGTGAAGGTTTATCTGCAGCACTTCCATCATCATCGTGGGGGGGGGCTCCTCCTCATCTCTGCCCTTGGTCGATGTTTTGACCATCAACCTCCCCATGCTATATCTTACCATCCCGTTGGATTTCTCCAGGTATGGAAGACATTCCTTGTTTAGGGCCAGTAGAAAGTGTTGGCCGTATTGCCGTCTAGGCCCCGTCTTTAGAACCCTCCATGTATCGGCTTTAAGTTCCCGATTTTGAACATGTAGGAGCCCAAGGAGCTTCTCCGGGTATGTGTAGGGACTAGGTACCCGAACCCAGGCTGTTGGCGGATTGTATTTTGCCAACTCGGCAACCGTTAAGCATTTTAGCTTCATACCTTCCCATGATTCGGATACCTCCGTGACGAAGTGTCTGAGGAAAACCACAGAAAGCTTGTTTCCACAAGCAACAACCTTGCGCCCGCCTTCCCAACCAGCGCCATCAAATTGAAGCTCCCCGTTTCCTGCGGCGGATAGTTCCTTCCACAGGGCGTCTTGGAACCTCTCGACGTTTTTCCACTGGTCGATTGTGAGACGACCGCAAGGCTCCAGCTCGTTTTCCACAGCAACGAGATGCTCGTCCTTCGGGTCGCTGTGTCCGCGACGCATTGCAGGTGTGGTCACAGCCTTCACCTTTTTCGCTGCGTTGGACTCGGCGGCATCGTCAGATCTGCCTCTCTTACTGTTGAAACTCGTCTTCCTTCCCGAGTCATTTGCTCCTTCCTTAGCTTTTGCTGCGTAAGAGGTGGAGGGTGCAGTGAGTTCAACCTCCACCTCCTCATTGGCCAGCTTTTTCCCCTCCTTTGCTTTTTGCAGGTCGGCCAGAAAAGTCTTGGCCCTCGCAAACGCTGCCTTTTCCCAGTCACTGAGGGCGCTGGGTTCACAGCTCCCATACTTGGCTACCTTACGATTTGCATTACGTAGCAAAGCCTTAGCCCTCTTTTGTGCGCTCTGTTTCGCACTCTTCGTTGTTATAATAGACGAAACTGCAGATGCAGCGGCTGAGCCAGCTGTGTCTACTTTTCCCTCTACTTTTCCTGTCTTTGTTGACGATGCTTCCAAGATGGTCCCAGGAACAGCGGATGATCCTGCTGTCTCTGTCTCTTCGGCTGCCTTCTTGCCCTGTATGTCTTTGTCACCGATGAGAGTTCCAGCCTGCTCACCAGTGACTTCGCTGTCGCTAGTGAGGGTTTTTACCGACTCCTCACTGTCGCTAGCTAAAAGCGCCGTTTCATCCAATTCCTGTACTAGAAGAGAGATGGATGAAGATGATAACTCATCCTCACTCATCTCCTTCTCTCCCTTGACAGGAATTGCATTTTGTTTTTTTATAATTTTTTTTTGTTTTTGTTTTTTTTTTTGATTTTGTTTTGTTTGTTCCATTTTGAGTTTAATTTTGATTCCCACGAGTAAGGCTGGAAAAAACAAGGTCAGCCCAGGCAGCGCCGCCATATCTGGGTAAGGCTATATACAACAGGCCCGCGCCAAGGCGACTGAGGGAGCTCAGTTAACGGTTGGTTTAACCCCCAACCTTTCATCCCTGGGCACGGTTTACTATTCGCTCACACCACCACTGGAGTTAGGTTTGGATAGGGATAGGAACAAGGGTAGGGGGGCAATGGGGGGAGTAAGGATATTGGGAATGGCGAGGGGGGCATGGGATCGGACGGAATGTCCTGGCCAGCTCTTGGTTAGCGCTCATCAGTCGGCCATGGGTGACCATTCTGACGACAGAAGTCGTCGACAGCATAGCCCGTTGAATCTTTGCGCCGTAAGCCGCCGCACCGGCACCATCGAAGGCAATGATGGTACACACGTCAAGGTGACTGACCTTCGCGGGGTGATCAGGGTTTAAGGGATCATAACTCTCCCATGTTACTGCCTCCCTACCATCTTTGGTTTGATTTCAATAATTTATTATCTTTTCAAATTATTTATTCTTTTTTAGGTGTTCGATACGATATCCTTTCAAATCCAGAATTTCTAGCCGAAGGTACAGCTATTCAAGATTTACTACATGCCGATCGTGTCCTTATTGGAGGTGAAGAAACTGCTGATGGTCACAAGGCAGTCGAAAAACTCTCTTGGATCTATGAACATTGGATACCAAAGGAAAATATTCTCACTACAAACACATGGAGCTCAGAGCTCTCGAAATTGGTAACCACTCACAATCTTTTAGAAAACAATTATATAACACTTACCATTGCAGGCTGCAAATGCATTTCTCGCGCAACGTATCTCAAGCATCAACTCTCTGTCAGCTGTTTGCGAAGCCACTGGCGCTGATGTTGCAGAAGTAGCTCGTGCTATCGGCTTAGATTCGCGAATTGGCAAGAAATTTCTGCAAGCGTCTGTTGGATTTGGCGGAAGTTGTTTCCAAAAGGATATCCTCAATTTGGTGTACATATGTGAAAATCTAAATTTGCCGGAAGTGGCTGCCTACTGGCAACAAGTGATCAACATGAACGAGTATCAAAAATCTAGATTTTCTCAAAAAGTGAGACGGAAATATTGGAAAGTTTTTATTCATAGATATTAAATTTATAATTTATTTCTAGATTATTGAGAGCCTTTTTAATACAGTATCAGACAAGAGGATATCTATCTTTGGTTTCGCTTTTAAGAAAGACACTGGTGATACGCGAGAAACTCCAGCCATAACAGTTTGTAAGACTCTCCTGGAAGAAGGTGCCAAATTAGACATTTATGATCCAAAGGTGGAACCCGAACAAATCATCGACGACTTGACTCATCCTTCCGTGACAGATTCACCGGAGGACGTCAAGCAGGCCGTGCAAATACACAGTGACCCGTATAGTGCGGTGCGTGACACGCATGCAATTGTCCTTTGCACCGAATGGGATGAGTTTATTGTAAATTGAGAGCTTTTATTAAATGTCTTACCTGAACTAATCTCGTTCTCATCTTTAGACCCTCGACTACAAGCGCATTTACCAGTCAATGATGAAACCAGCTTACATATTTGATGGTCGCAAAATTCTGGACCATGAGAAACTGCAAAAAATTGGGTTTCATGTGCAAACCATTGGAAAGCGATACAACCGTTCTGGTTTGATGAGATCCTGGGGAAGTATTCCACAGCTGTAGGGAAAAATAATTTCATATTGCTGGACTTCCTGCTGCCACATTCGCTCTGCTATCCTGTGGAACGATATCAGTCTACTGGCTATACACTCCATAAAAACACACACAGTATTTCTATTCCAACGAAAATGTATTACTTATTATTTTTTCTATTTATACAAGACAACTAAATTTCATTTTCATTGAGTTTCGTACTGCGGATGCGGGACATCATTACACGTTGCAATATTTTTATTTTTACTTTTCTGTTTAGAGTTTCCTTCTTTTATCCGTCAACGAACGTATTTCATTTGTTTTGTATTTTTTATTAGATTCCATTGAATATTAAGCGCCTACATCGTGTTCAATTAAATTGAAATTGCAATTTGTATACATATTCACTTTTTTTAGTAGTCATAAGTACGACAGAGAAAAACATGTATTTAAAATTAAATAAAAAATATTTATAATTTTATTTTTCAATTCAATTAAAAAAAAAACAATCGCAATTAGAATGCTTTTCTTCGTATTATTTGACGATACCATAGCAGAGAGGTTGCCGCTGATAATGAGAACCATGTGAGGACATAGGATAAATGCTCGTTCCTAAGGGTGACCCTAGTTTGCCCGCCAACGGGGCCGAAGGGTATACTGGATGAGTAATCGGCATCGATAATGTATGGCGAGGCTCCAGTCTCCGCACACATTCTAGGTAGATCTCTGCGGAGGAAGTTTTATTGAAATGTTTTATGTAACATAATAATATACTACATAAAGAGTGTCCTGTTAAGACCGCCTATTTGAAGTGTAAAAAAAGACAAAAAGTGTTTATTTGAATAAAGAGTGTAGACATAGAGGTTATGTATGGAACACAATATACGATCAATTTTCGCCTCGTGACCGATAGCACACTTTGGTACTTTTGACGAAATGTCGTCATCAACAAATCCATTTTTTCGTTCGCTGTGTAGGAGGTTCCGCCGCCCTGTTGAAACCATACGTCTTCGAGATCCATTCAAACAATTTGGGGCCAGAAGATATTTGTTATTTTCTCACGCTAACAAACGCCGTTGATGGTGATCGCATTGCCAGCCGCATTCTCAAAAAAGATCGGTCCAATCACTCCACCAGCCCAAAATGTGCACCAAACAGTGGGTCGTGGTGGATTTATGGGACGTTGATGGATCACTCTTGGATTCTCAGTTCCGTAACTCACGAGGCGGCCATTTATCGAATTTTATGATCTATACGTAACCTCCACGTCTAGATTGTTATTAAAATAAAAACATCAAAACTTTTCAAATAAACAATGTTTTTTTTTTAAATTTCAAATAGGCTTAATGGGGGAAAGGCTGAATGCAGTCTCTGGTAGTAATACAAAATTTGATTTTATGGAACCATATCTGGTACATATTATTTAGGTAGTCAACCGCAAATGATTTGTCGCATAGCTATAACCTTAAGGAATTGATAATCTTAAATTTATAGAAACCTTTCTCGATGAAATGCAAAATTAGTTTTACACACTAATCGCCACGTTGCAGGGTGGCTTTCGGCCCGGCAGAACGACAACAGCCCATATCTTCACAATAAGGCAAATCATGGAAAAGATCAATGAATTTAAAGTCGAGGCACACCACCTTTTTATCGACTTTATGCCGCATATGATAGCATTCATCGTCAGAAGCTCTACGTGGCTATGGTCGAAATCGGGATCCCGGCAGAACTGATCCAGCTGTTTCGCGTGATACTTGAAAACACGCGGTGTAATGTGCGTATGGAAGGAGCTCTTCCGAATAATTCCAAACTTGTACCGAATTTCGGCAAAGAGATGCGCTTCTTCAAACTTGTTCTGGAGAAAATGGTGCGCAGAGCAGTTGTCAACACGAAAGGCACTATTTTCGATAGACCTGTCCAACTACTGCGATATACGAACGATATCGACATCATCGGCCGTTTCCAGCTGGCCGTGTTAGAGCCTTTTTCTGCGATTGAAGAACAGGCGATTTTTTTTTTTATAATTAGCGTGCGCTAAAGGGATTTTGTTATTTTGCTGTAGTTGATGCAGTACCCTTATAATGTTGCCACAGCACAGGCGCTTTTGTTGCTGCAGCATCCAGCAAATGATTCATTGGCTGTTTTTAGGTGCTGCTTACTACATGGAACAGGAGGATAGGAAAGAAGTTTTGGTGCGATAGGGTTTTTTACTCCACAGGTGGCGCCTTAATTGCTTAAGGGAGATTTGAATTGTTGTGTGTATTCAATTTTTATAAAGCATGGCCCTGGTCTGGATTTGAACACAGGACCTATCAACCACTTTGTGAATACACTAGCATCGCACCATTACCACCCGCAAATTGGTTGGTCTTGAAGTTAATGAGGACAAGACAATATTTATGCTATCAAAAAACAAACAAACATCTGTTCGCCGCCTAGGACAAGACGTTATTGTTGGTAGCAATAATTTTGAGGTAGTTAAGGAGTTGAACTACCTGCTCCAGAAATGACACCTTAGTGGAGATCCGACGGAGAATTACTCTAGGAAACCGCCGATACTTCGGTTAGGCCAAGCAAATGGGTTCAAACTCGAAGAACAAATGCATGACCTATCGAACCTTAACCCTGCCAGTCCTGCTTTATGGTGCCGAGTGCTGGATGATACGTAAAAAGAGGCAGCTAATATTTGGTTATTTTAAAAGAAAAAATACTCCATTGGATATTTTTTCCCGTGTGGCCGAATGGAGAAGACACAACCGCCTATGAGCTGTATCAATATGTGGATGTAATGGAAAACTGCAGTGCCACAGGCAGAGGACTCTTCACGGGTAGGGAGCCCGTTAAGTAAGTACCTATTCTTCCTCAATTCTTAAATTTAAAGAATGTTGGAAGAACGACTCGACGGGGACTAGAATTTCTCATGCACTGCCTACTACAGTTCTGCTGATATTCATATTTGGCAAGTCTGTAAGAAGTTCGGCAGAGATTTAATTTTTGTTTGCTGCCGTTTCATTCTTATAACATCGATGCCACTAGAAAATTTAATTGATTTTTCAATTACTTTAAAGGTGTTTTTTTCATCAGACCCAAATGACGAGATGCAAAAAAAACGTGGTAGTCAGTGCCTATCATATCGAGGATACTGAAACCTCCTTAAATAAGTCAATGACAGCGACTCTTATGTGGAATCGAAAATGGAACTTTACAAACTATACCAATGACATAAAATAGAAATAAATAAATCCGAAGCATAAATTAAAAACATGCCTGTATAAGTAGACTCCTCCTTTGTGATCTGGTGTAAATTGCGGTCGGTTTTCACCCAATCGCACGACGCCAGTAAGTTCAACTTGACCTGGGATTTGTCCTTCTTGGCGAGTTGCGGGTTTCACTAATTTTTTTGGAACCCAACCACGGTTGACTAGGATGGTATCTCTGAAAAGATAAATATGTTGTTTATTAACTGTTTTAAGGAAATCATTAAGGGAGTTAGGAGCAGCCATTTGTCATATAAAAACTTGATATCGGAATTTTAACTTATGTTACTTGTACGTAGAAAATAAAACATATTATGCATTAACGGCTCATACGGGGTCTTAAACCTATCTTCTCCAACCACTTTCTTGTGCGAAGTGGAAGGGACCTACAATTTTAAGCCAAATCCAAACGGCAAAAAATAAATATTATGCATTACCGGCCGTAGAAAACATGCAGCCCAAAAAATTGCTGGATCACAGCAACGCTTCAACACCAGGATTTCATTGGATTTTGTGATTAATGATCCGATACCAGGAAGCCTGCCGCTGTTTATTGAGGTCGAACCGCCGATCCCCACGGTTGGACCAGTAGGGAGGGTTAATCCCCTTAATGCTGATAATAGCCTCGTTGTAAAGGAAAGAAGTTGCCGGGCGTACGTAAGCAGAGTGTATACGCAAGGAAATGTAGCCGAATAACTCTCGTGTTGGCTAAATGGCTGTTTCTGACGATTATAATATCACTTTATACCTCTAGCAGTTGCTAGACCAATCATATCGTAGGTATCAACTATTCAGGATATTCAGGGCTATCCAATGGAATGCTTTCTCTTTTGAAATATCAATATAATTTCTGAGTGGGAAGAGTTCCCAGGACATTTTATTTGTGATAGGCCTGAATGTTTTGCTAACTTACTCTCTATCCGAAAGTTTTAATGGTGTGATAACCAAATAGCCATTTGTATTGCCACGATTTGAAATTAAACCGCCACCCAATTCAACACCATCCGGTCGAATAAGAGATCTTGGACCTATGTAAATCTCTTTGTCATGATGAAACTCTCCACGAACTTTGACTAGACGATATTCCATTTTATTAAGTTCATCTAAACTGTAAAATAATAAAAATTTTGATAAATTCTTCCATATAATCGCACTAATTACTTTTCTGGAAGTTCCACTGGTTCAGCATGAGTTTTCTCCGCCAACTCTTTGATGAGATTTTCCTTCCATACTTTCCGTTTCACCTGCCAGCAACCGAGACCAAATGCTGTAGCGGGAAGTATCTTCAATAGCAGTCGTTATTGTAAATAATCATATAAGAAAACGTGATTAACTTACTAATAGGAACCATCCAAGTGGGGATATCTTTTTGCTATCACTTCTCTGTCCTAAATTGGGTGGTAGGCCGAATGGTATTTCATCAACTTTTTGAGCAAGGCAGCGAATATTGCTAATTGCAAGTGGTAATTGAGGTGCTTTTGATTTAATAAAGCTTGATGCGACAAACGAACGTCTAACAATAACTGTCGTTAGTTGTAACATTTTGCAAAAGCAAAATTTCGTAATTCAACTTGAAACTTGCAAATCTACCTGGGAAGCACTGTGAAGGGAATGGGCAGAAAACGCAAAATCAAAAGCATTGACTTGCGTCATTTTGATCAGCTGATTCGGTTTGTTTAGATTTGAAGCGATGAGTAATTTTAGGTCCGTTCGCGAACTTTATGCGTAGAAAAATGAAAACTGTCAAATCTCCAAAATCGAGAATCCTTTCATTTCAAAGAAAAGTACAAGAACGCTTTTGTGTAAAACGATGAAATATGTCAAAGTTAGGCTTGAAAAGAAGCTACCGCTGTTTTTTTGTTGCTGGCAAACTCATAGGATTTCATCATTTGACAGTTTTTTTTTCTTACCAGCTGAAATTCTATGTGCAGAAAAATGAACAAAAGTAAATATTTCTTTCGTTCATCTTTTTACCATTTTCTCAGCACGCGAACGCGTTTGTGCAGTTTTGCACGAAAGTTTATATAAATTTACGTTTGCATATTAGTACGTGAACGGACCTTTTGACATTTTATTGAACGGGGCTCGATCCCAGATGAGAGAACATTTTGATTGAAAAAAAACATTGAATAGGAACAACTTGCGTTTTTAATTTTGTTTAGCCTCCTACCAAGGCACGAGCAACATTTAATAGAATGCAATAGGTATAGCTTCTAAAATTGCTTATTGAGACTACAAATAGTATATTCTATGAAAAATTAAGTTCCATATATTGCTCAGTTCATATCATTCTATGGATAGTACGAGTATCTATTCTATGGGCTGTCAATTTTATTAAGTGCCTCACTCTGCGACATTTCCTCCATTGAAATAGTAAGCTATATGATATGCCCACCGTACATTTTATGGTATTCTATATTTATTTATTTCTATGAATAGTGTCATATGGTAAGTTATGAAATATTGCTCGTGGAGACGCAATGCAAGGGCTCAGTTATATCCATACGTAGAAAGTGGAAATAATCTGTATTTCTTATTTAGCTCAGAGCTTTGCGTGAGCTCTGAAAAAAGTGACCGGGTAAGTTGGAGTGTCGAACTGAACGCGGCCAGTGCCAGTTTGAAAGGAGGGATAATGAAGGGAAAATACTCGTAAATAAAATTACCTACTGTTGAGGGTTGTTTATCTGGCGTTAAATGTAATACAATTTAATAAAATGATTTGTTTTTTTGGAAAATAAACATGATTGCTAATCATATAACGGCACGAGTACGATAACTAGGGCGCCAAGAATTGATAACAGTTTTTTTATAGAAGGGTCAAAAACAAGCATTTTTTACTATGGGAGGGGGGGGGGGGGTCTATCTTGTCCCGTTTAGGAGGTAGGGGCAATTATAGAAAAAAGGACTTAAATTGAAAAAAAATATTAAAAAACAACGGCAACACTTACAATAAAGTTCTTTACCGGTTTTAAAAGCCAGAATTATACTAAATATAATACTAAATTAAAATTAAATTATTTATGGCAACAGTTTTTGAAAAATTCGCATGCAAACTCAAAATTTTGATAAAAAAAGTGAAAAAAAAGTTTACACCAATTTTTTTCGAAATTGTAAAATGAAGTGCTAAATTGACTTTTTGTGGTCAATGTGGCTATCAATTCTGAATCGAACACAAAAACCGAATGGTTTTATATTTTCTAGTTTTGGAGAAAATTAAAAATTACTAAAACTACGGGTAGAGAACTTTATTGTAAGTGTTGCCGTTGTTTTTTCATAATTTTTTCTTTCAATTCAAGCCCTTTTTTATAAAATTGCCCTACCTCCTAAACGGGCGAGATAGACCCCCCCCCCCCCTCCCATAGTAAAAAAATGCTTGTTTTTGACTCTTCTATAGAAAACCGTTATCAATTTTTGGCGACCTAGTTATCGTACATACTCTCCCCCATATAACAATGAAGTGCTCAAGTGTGTATCATAAATAAATCGGAGTGCTGCTACTACCAAATCCACAAGCAAGACACAGCCGCTGTGGTATGAAAAATATAAGCAGAGCAGTGGTGAATTTAGAACTTTTCCTAAGTTTTGAATGCTGTTGTTGTCGCTGTGATCAATGTTATGTTACATTGAACAAAAATATTCTAAAAATGGTGCTGCACCTATCAAAATCGCCTAGAGGTCATTGCGTAACTGCATTGACGATAATCGTCTAAACGGCAGTAGTGGACGAGATCTTCATCAATTTGCTTCACGTTACTATTATCATCATGTCGTCGAGTACAGAAATCTTGTATAAAAAATAAATAAATATTAGGCATTAACGGCCCATACAGGGCCTGAGACCTAGCATCTCCAACCATTTGCTTGTGCAAAGCGGAAAGGACCTACTGAACGGAAAATTTGATAAGCTTCTCATGACAGTTGAAAATCTTGGGTGTTTGCCAGATGTTCGCAAGAGGTGTTACTTGGCCCCGGAGGGATTTGAAGCGGAGACCTTTGGATTGGTAATCCAACACTTACCTCTACGCCCACATAGGAATCTAGTATAAACCTATTGGAATCATACACAATGCTTACGTTTAGAAAGCGTTGGGGACCGATTTCCCAAATAGGAGCTTCCAATAGACTATTATTTTTTTAGGTAGAAAAATGCCCAAAACCAACGTTTGCACAAGTTATCGCTATAGAAAACATGTAAAAATCCGAAAAGTGTTTAAAATATTCGTTTTTAACCTCACTCTGCCAACAAATTCTATTGAGAATGCACAAGTAGGCCCCATAAACAGTGCAATGTGTATAGGTGGCATGCTGCGCTCTGCAACTCCCCTGTTTAGGTTCACTGTTGGATTTGGACTAGATGCGAGGATTTGGAGTAGGTGCGAGGTTGGGTAAATCAATTTCACATATCATATGCACATAACCATTCAGCCATTTTGACATTTGTCGGCGATTAATTAAATAAATTTGTATGGAAAAACCAATTATTATTCGAACGTATTCTAAAACTATAATAAACAATTCCACATCAGCAGTTTTGGCAAGTTCGTGCTCCGAATAATTGTAAATGGCTGCAGGGTAAAATAAAATATTGAATAAAAGATTAACTTTAATTGTTCTTAATATTCATTTTCTTCATAAATGTCACAACTTTTTTAAATGTTCAAGTTGGCCTTGATTAACTTCATTTTGGTATATTTGTATTTATAAACGATTATATTTGCATTATCTGCCGTGTATTCCATTTTTATTATTTTTGTTCGTCTCCGGTTGTGTATGTTATATTTGTGAATAAAAGATTAACTTTAATTGTTCTTAATATTTATTTTCTTCATAAATGTCACAACTTTTTTAAACATATTTTAAACATCTATTAAATATCCGAATAGCTGAAATCTTCACTCCGTTTGCATTCCAATGGAAATCAAACATCGTTTTCGGACCAATTGTGTATGTGTTGGTGAAATATGAACTGAAAAAATAAAATAAAAAAAAACTTTCTCTAATGTATTCGACAAGTATACCGATATATGCGATTATATGAACTAGTCAATTTCAGTGTCTTTCGAAATGAAATCGGTTAGAAAAAACACTCAAAAAAGAGTAGGTACTTCAAGTGGTCTAATGGAATATTTTGCGACAGATTTTTTTCTCTCCGGAAGACAAAGTACTGCTTTTTGCCCCATGGAAAACGACAATAAAAAAATTAGAACGCCATGAGCAGACAGGGGTGCAGTGGAAGTGGATTTTAACATTAAAACACGTAAGCAAATGGGTGTCGCAGCGACACGAAAAAGTTGCCATTCTAAATGCTAAAAGACATAAATTTCGATAATTTTGAACCGCATCCACCTTCACGTTTAATGACAAATGTAAAAAACAAACCAAAAGTTAAATGATCAAAGATTTGTTATAAAATGGGTTTTAAAATGCAAATATGCAATAACACAACGATTTAAAAAATTGAAGAAGAATATGATAACCATTTTCCGAGAAGGCAAATAAGACATGTCATCTATTCCAATGAACAATATCAAAAAATATTTTGTTTTCGACATTTTCAAATTCAAACAACTGAATGTGTTTCCTTACTATTTAACAAATTATTTTGTACTTCCAAATATTTAAAAAAAAAATTTTTATTTAAAATCGGAACTACTTACTTTACTCAACGGGTTCCCGACCCGGTAAGAGTCTCTGCCTGAGACACTGAAGCCTTCCACCCTCTGCGATCCGGGCACGCTGCTTCCAGTTGTCCAGACCAAGCGCTCTGGCATCCGTGATGGCTTGGTCTTTAAAACGGGGGTTCGGTCTTCCCTGATTTCTCGAACCTGGGGGCTGCGAGTCCGAGATCGTTTGGCTGCAGCATTATTGTCTATTCGCTCAATGTGGCCGACCCAATGTAGTCGATGTGATTTAGCTTTTTGGACTACATCCACATCTTGGTACAGCTCGCGGTAGAGTTCACAGTTATATCCTCTTCTTCAAACGCCCTCCTCGCACATAGGACAAACAATTCTAAGTGCCTAACTTAGTATTCAACAAAAATGTTTCCTTCACTGTCACTCGCCTTCCATTTTTACATAACGACAGCTGAAAGAGTGTGGTTAGGCTAACGATACTTGCGACCGATCTCGTAAGTTGTAATTGCTTTTTGGCAGTAACGATAGTCAGGCAACGGGTAGCGTTATCAGGGCCCCGAAAATAAGGGGATATCATCGTTACCGAGTCGAACAAAAAAGCTGGCGAATGTGACTTGTTTGTATTAAGCCCCATTTAGATGGTCAGTTATCAGTTCAATTTCGAAATTCTCAGTTAAGCGTTCAGTTAAAATAATATATTAATGCAAAAATTGAAGCGTTTAATGGTGGATTTACACGGTCACACATTCCTAACATGTAAGATTAAAGGGATGCTAAATACTAAATATCCGTGTGACTGAAAGGGACAGCATTACCTTACATGCAAAAAAACGTGACACGTATTCAGGTCGGCAATCTTGTTTACGTGGTAGGAATTATGGGAAAGCTATGCATGTTGATATTTTTATAGCGATGGCTACGAAATTTCGATTTCCTATAAAACAAAATGGGCGCTGCTATCATATGTTTTAATCGCCATAATACATTTTTGACATTTCTCTGCTTCACATCGCCGATTGTACCTACTCAAGATGGAAAACACTATTAATACGGCAGCCTTTACGAGATCCATGTTTTTATTTATTTTTTAATTCTACTACAACAAAACCGATGAAAATAAATTTGTTTGTTTACATGTGATCTGTCAAATCTCCATAATAATGTTATAGCAAGTTAAAGTAAGTGATCTCACTCTTACACCTTATTAGCATTGACTGCGGATAAACGGATCTCTCTTTTCGGTTTTGTTGCAAAAATGCGCGTGCGTGATGGTGTAAATCCACCATAACTGAAACTGATTAAATTTCAAATAAGTTCAATATTGAACTGACAACTGAACTGATTATGTAAAAGGGGCTTTTTGGTTTATATGGGTGAGTGAAAACGAGTGACAAAATGTAATAGGGGAGCAAAAATCACTCCCAAATGAGTACTCCGAGTGCTCAAATCAAACATTTTGACGAGTACTTTTTGTCTCCGGAAGACAAAGAGTATGTACTCATTTTTTTAAAGAAATGATTTCCATATGTTAAGTCAATAACAGTTTATTTAAATACTTGTCCCGACGTTTCGGTAGGGTTCTTTATTGAAAAATATAAGAAATACGACATAAATA
The DNA here is from genome assembly GCA_949715645.1 of Portevinia maculata. Lineage (NCBI taxonomy): Eukaryota > Metazoa > Arthropoda > Insecta > Diptera > Syrphidae > Portevinia > Portevinia maculata. The sequence goes on along the minus strand of OX454527.1, from coordinate 98,076,117 downwards.
TAAATATGGAGACTAAAGTGTAGTGACACAGTAGTCCTATTTTCGAGTACTAGTGACACATCAAATCGATACGCGATTTTTCCTCGATATTGACCGAATATACCATAATTCACCAACTGTGAACTGTTTTAACCCATTTCAGTGAATCATGGTATATTTCGTATCGATTTGATGTGTTAATCTCCCGATGATCTCAACCACCACATCTGGGTGAAGCGCCAAGTTGGAAAAATGGTCACAATATTCCACAATTCATAAACTAGTTGAACATATATAATCCTTGAGCACTTCTTTTTGCCCAATGGTAAACAACATAATCTGAAAGTTTCCTCGAAACTTGAACGTACCTAACTAACCCAAAAACCTGATACTCGAAATCATCTCTACAGCCACTTATATACTTACCTAAAAGAAGTGATACGTACCCCTTAATTTTTGAATGAAAACGTCATGTTACTTTTTTTTTTTTTTTATTCTTCACTTTTTCCTTGAATTATCTTACCTGTTACTGTAATATTATAATATGAAAAAAAAGAACTCATAATTGCAAACTATGAAGGACAATTATTATATTTTATAGGCATCATCCGTATATAAATCTTTGCAAGTTAACCAAAAAACAAATTTAACTGAACGCCACTCCTACTCCATCATTCAATAGACAGTGGATTCTAAAACTAGAAAAGTAAACAATATTTTAATTTTTAAATCAATTTTGTATGCACATTGTTTCCAATGTTTGATTAAATAAAGATGGTTATAAGAATATTTTTTTTTGTTTATTCTGCTTGGAAATTTATTGTTTTTCTTTTTATTATCTGGGTTATATTCTATATAATGACTACTTATATTTAACATTTTAATTATTATATATATATTTTTTTTTGATAATTTTCCTTCTTTTTTTCTTGCAATAACGGTCTAACTGATTTTTTGTTTTACTGTTTAGCTTTGTTTTCCTAATAATTTTAAATAAACAATGTATACGTAAAATAAATTGTTTTGTTATGTTATCTTAATTACAAAATAATATTATTAGATGATAAAAAAAGGGCGTGGTAAATTAGTTAATTTTTTAAAAGAACTTCTCTTTCGATCTTCTTAAAACCACTGTTGCTTAAAAACGACAACTTTTGTGTAAGTGCGTGGCTCCTGTTAACTGTTTCGGGGCATGAATGGGGTATATCTGGAATACTACTTATCATACACCAATCCCACAGTTTGTTTTTCTTTTTAAAGTTAAACCGAACGTCTTTAAATTATATAAATATATTACAAGGATTTTAATATTTTTAAAATATCGTAACAATATGCCACCCAACTGAGAAGTTTCTTATATTGATGGTATTAGTGGTGGTGATAGATGGTTATAATGCCATGCACAATTTTATTTTTAATTTACAAATACCAACGGCTGCAATCATTGGGCGGCATTGAGATGTGAAAATACTTTTTCACCAGACAGCAGTCGTTATGCCTCAAGATGGGGTGCGTGGATGTTTAATGCACTTGCCGCTTTTAGTCCGATGACTTTGATTGTTCGGGTTGCTGCATCAGGTCCTCAAGCGCAAAATAACTTCCTGGCGCTTGGGATATACTCTGTGTGACTGCTGTTTCACCACCAGCAGTCGTCGTGATTATAGTGCCGTCCATGTCCTTACCGTCGCCGCTCTCGGGCTGCTGCGTAACTTGAACAATTGGCTGTCCATCGGCAGTATACGATACAGAAACAGGAATTCGGACACCACCTTCGCCAATTACATGCGCTCCTTCACCCAACTCTCCATCCTGGCCCTGCTGGATGACTATGTGTCCATCGGCGTTTAGCAATGATGCATCAATTAGTTGGGGTTCATTGTCGCCTTGCTGAACGATCACCATTTGGTTATTATCGCCAATCATTTGTAGAGTTTCCCCGTCCATGCCATCACTAGTCTGCAAAACACCAACACTCTGCAGCAACTGCTGAATCTGTTCGCTATCTGTACCCTGTACTAGAATTTGATTGCCATCCGCATCTGTAATAATGTGATTGTCCAGTTGCAGAAGCTGGCCGTTCTCATTGAGAATGAATTTTATTTGGCCACCTTCAACACCAGCTTGCATGTCTTCTAAGTCCATTGGGACTTGATCACCGCCGGACATATTTTGTTGGTTTTCATCTTCTTGATTTTGCTCGGCATGCTGTTGCTGAGCGTCCTGTTGATCCTCCGATTCTTGGTTTGCTACCATAGATGATGACTCTTGCTGGGATTGCTGGTCAAGAGTTGTAGTCGAATGCTGACTATTGCTGTCTTGGCCTTCATTATCGTCATCTAAACTTGGCATGCTTACCGGATGTGTAGATGACCCTGATGCACTTGCAGGACTGCTGGGTTTCTTTGCGTTATCATCTGAGGCGGTCGATTTTTCACCTTCTGCCGATGAGCCGCCTTTCTCCATTCCTTCATCGGGATGATCTAGTACGGGCATGTCAATGCTCACAGACACAGGCGTTGTAGAACTGTCTCCACTAGCCTGCTGTTGTTGTTGTTTGGAACCAGCCTATAAAAATGATTCCTTCATAAAATAATCAAACTTGAAACCGAAAAATGTACTCACCTCGTTGCCTTGTTCGGCGGAATCTGGTTGTGGGATGGTTATGTTGAATGTGATACCACCGACTGCATTCTCTTGACTCGTAATTACTAAATTATCGCCAGATCCTGCTGCACTATCCCCGGCCCCTGATCCAGTTGCCACGTCATTGTCAGATTTGTCGGAATGCATTTTCTCGAAAATACTCTCAATGTCCGCTTCCGATATCGATGCAGTATTGTTGGCGCCACCGCTCATTACTAAACTTCCGCCGTCGTTTGTATCCTTACTGTCACCACGAATCAAGCTTTGGCTTACGGCTGCCGATGTCGTGGAGGAAGAAGTGCTTATGCCACTTGTGACGGTTGATACCATAGATGAAGAGGTGGGTTTCTTTTGCGTTTGCGACTTGTGTGTATCCATGTGTTGATTGTAGTAGTTCTCCTGGATGAATGTCAATGAGCATATGTGACAGGTGAAGAACCGAATCGCTTTTGAATCGGCTCCAACCTCCGTCGCAGACTCACTGAGTGCTTCATCAATCGTTTCCTGTAAAAGTTTTTGTGTGGTCATTATATGCGGCTGCGATTGAGTCGGCTGCTGTTGCTGTGTGATTATTTGAGTCACCTGCTGCGGTTGTTGCTGCTGTTGCGGTTGCTGTTTTGTTTGATGTACCTCAAAATGCTTAACAAGCATCTCACGCTTGGGGAACGATAAAGAACAGGTTCCGCACTTAAAGTAATTCGGTTGATGAGCCTTGGCGTGTATAGTTGCCTGCTCACGAGTTTCGAATCTAGTCGAACAGAGGCGACACTTGAACGGTTTCGGTTTGACGTGTTTCCGCATGTGTTCGTCAAAGATCGATTTATCAGTGGACTTGAACTGACAGTGATTACATGTGTACAGCTGGGTGGTTTCCCCCTGTTTGTATTCGTTATGATTGACTTCCATGTGCTTTTTGAGGGCAAGCTCACTGGTAAAGTTAACCTGACATAACTGGCAGGAGTGCAAGTCATTTGATTGATGTTGATTTACATTGGCAGACGTATTGGATATTGGGTTTGTTGCAGTTACGCCATGCTTCTCCGCCATGTGCTGCTTCATAGCCGTTAAATTGGCAAAAATCTTCTTGCATATTTTACAATGGAAATTCTGTTGCTTGCATGTTTCATAATGCGGATTGAATAGTTTCAAATCCGGCGTTTTGAAATCGCACGATAAGCATTTGTAGATTTTTGTTGTTGTCTTTTTCTGAAGTTGTTGCTGCTGCTGTTGTTGGATCTGAGGCGGCGTGATCTTGATCTGTTGAACTGCACTCACTACAAAGAGAAATGAAAATAATTAAAATAGTTTCAGTTAAAGAAAAAATAAATAAATTAAGAACAAAAGTTAGACAAACAGGGAGTAGACCTTAGTAGAGAAATCTGAATATCGACACAATTAGGTGTTTTGTCAATAAAGATGACAAAGTAAGGAATATTCGCAATGGGATGTGTAAAAATATAACAGCTAGTAGAACAGTATAATTTAGCCCCATCCATTAGAATTAGCTAATAACATAACTTGGAAAAAATAGCTGGTTAACGCTGTCGGTATTTTCCAAATTGGAAAGTATCCCCAGTAATGGAATACACGACCTTCTTTCATGAAAAACATTCTAGTACATTCGATCAGCGCCTTTACTCGCATATAAATATGCGTCACAGGAGCACCCAAGACAGTTTTTTTTGAACGGCGATAAAGTAGTGCGATTTATAGTGAGTGATAGATGACAGCAGTGGTAATTAAAAGGAAATACAGAATTGGTTTGTGAAAATAAATAAGAGATTAAGATGTTTCTCAATAATTAATTAGGTTAATAGAAGTGAATTGTGTTACGATATAAATTAATTCCGAAAATCATCGGAATCGAAGCTTAGGAATAAATATTAGACATTAACGGCCCATACAGGGTCTGGAACCTAGCTTTCTCAACCATGCGAATTGGAAGGGACCTACAATTTTAAGCCGAATCCGAACGAACAATTTTAGAAGCTTTTCATGACAATGGGGAAGTTGCACGAGTTTTGGCTATTGCAAAAAAAAAAACTAGCCCCACCTCCCCTGCTGATTACAGACCGATTAGCATCCTACCCTGTTTGTCAAAGGTTTTCGAAAGGCTAATATCAAAGCAGTTAACGAAATACATCTTAAACAATAATTTGCTAAGTTCTCGACAGTCTGGCTTTAGAGCTAAACACAGCTGTTCCACTGCTATGGTTAACTTACTGGAGGAAATTAGGCAAGATTTTGACAGAAACAATATTACGCTTCTCTGTTTATTAGATTTTTCGAAGGCTTTTGATAAAGTGAACCATGAAATTCTACTTTGGAAACTTAAACATTTGTTCGGGCTCAGTGACAGAGCAGTTAATCTGATAAATAGTTTCCTCTCCGGTTGCAAAGGGTTACCACTCATGAAAACCATTCTCAGTTAAAATCAATCACACGGGGAGTACCACAGGGATCAATTTTGGGACCGATCTTCTTTGTATTTTTATAAACGACCTTCCATGTGTCAACATCAGTTCACCTATATGCAGATGATGTTAAACTTCTTGCCGCAAGATCGTTTGCTAACCTCTCCGAACTCGCTGTCCTTGTCAACGAAGACCTAGAGCGGATTCACAAGTGGTCTGTAGAAAATGGACTACAACTTAATCCTAAAAAGTTGCAAGTTATCCCCATATCATACAAAAATGTTGATCTTACCCTTTTACCGGGTATATGGCTAAATGACACAAAAAACATTGGGACGGGCTACAGTCCGCTTGGGCGAACTGTTGGATACCCTATTCTTATTCCTATCCCTCATAAGTGGGCGTGGCAAAAGTCTAAGTATGGTTGAATTGTTAAGAACGTTCTACATATTTTGTTATATAACATTTAAAGGATTTTATCGAAAAAAAAAACGCTCCCTAGCTCAAACTTGGGTGTTTCAATAAAATTGTTTTATTTAATTGTGGGCGTGTCAGTAGGCGGATTTAAAAAAAAAATAACACATGAGCGTATATATATTATAAATTTCAGCTCCCTAGCTCAAACTTTAAATTTTCAAAAAAGTTTTTTTTTTAAATTGTGGGCGTGTCAGTGGGCGGATTTTGAAAATATTTACACATGAGCATAAAGGGCCCCCTAGAGAGTATATATTATAAATTTTAGCTCCCTAGCCCAAATTTTGGTTTTTCAATAAAATTGGTTTATTTATTTGTGGGCGTGTCAGTGTGCAGATTTTAAATATTTTATATCCCGAGCAGTTTTAGGAGTCATAGATCATATATAAAAAATTTCAGCTTTCTAGCTCAAAATTCGATTTTTTCAAAAATTTGGTTTTTTTGAGTTTGTATGCGTGTGTCTGTGGGCGGATTTCAAAAATTCGTAAACTTGATTATTTCGGGACCCTAGAGAGTATATGGTTAAAATTTCAGCTCTCTAGGCCCAGTTTAAAGGCCTAATTTTTGCCGACGGACGGACGGACATGGCTAGATCGACATTACTATCGATGCTGATCATAAATATAGTAACTTTTAGGGGTCTACGGGCAATATTAAGGTATGTTACAAACTATACGTCAAAATTAATATACCCTTAGAATAGGGTATAATTAAAGCAGTTGAATCTGTCACCAGTCTAGTCTTTGTAATAAACGTAGCCTATCCAGTTACAATCATATCAATATGGTCATTGGTCGAATATACGAATGTCTACGTAAATTATGCCTTTCCGCAGACTTTACACCAATTGAAACTCGGCGGAAGCTTATAATAACCCTTGTACTACCTCTCATTACCTATGCTGATGTTGTCTACAACACTCTCGACTCATTATCGCAACGTAAACTACAAGTTGCCTTTAATGATGCGGTGCGATATGTTCATGGCCTTCGTAGAAGCGACCACATATCCGTGTATTCTCGGAGGCTTCTTGGTTGCGCTCTGCAAGATTACATCAACGCTAGAAACTGTTTATTCCTTCACAAAATCATATACAGCCAATGCCCTGTATATCTGTTCAATAAGCTTAATTTTCTCAATCTCCCATAACTATGAATATTACACCCCTTCGATACACGCACCTAAACTCCTCACGTCTATTCTTCATTCACGCTGTCAGGCTATGGAACTCTTTGCCTACCCGAATAAAAACCATCGCTAGTTCCAAAACTTTTAAAAGTGCTGTTCTTCTTTATTTCTCATCGACTACTTCTCGCATCTAATACCTCTCACTATCTTTTATCTTCCCTTTCCTTTATAACTTTCTCTTATCTGTTTAAAAATAATGTAATTTAGCTTTAAGATATGTATTTGAATTTAATGTAAATCAATCTTAACGGTCTAAGTACTATAAAAGATACTTTTCTTAATGTAAATACAAACCAACAAAATAAATGAATAAATTGATATTGAAATTGGGGAAATAATAAAGATAATTTTTTATTTTGGATCCCAGATTGAATGTAACAATATCAATCGTATTGACAATCCTTCCTTCAATGCAAAGCAAAAAAGTGTCAAAAACCAGTAGCACGCATGTTTCTCAGAACCGATTCAGATTCTACAGAGCCAGCTAAAAAATTCATTTGGATGTTTAAAAAATGAGTCATGACAATAGGTCCGTTTTTTGTGAAATGTATCCACTGTTGCATGAAAGAACGATCCCAAGAACCATAGCCAGCGGCCATTAATTTTTGGTTTCCAACACAAATTATTGTATGTATCTTCAGCATGTATACAAAGCAGTCCTTCGCGTCGATAATATCCACATCGACAGTGGCTGTCGATAGATTGTTATCGTTTAAATTCACCACTGCTTTGAATGCATTTCACAAAAAAATCCAATGTTTTCCTTAGCGGTGGTGGGAAGTCTACACAGCACAAACAAAAATGAAGCCAAGACAAAAACTACGCATGCTTAACTTTGGAATATTTCCAATGAAATAAATGAAATATGTAAACACTTCTCCATCGAGCGATTCCACCCAAGTTTCGATGAAAGTTAAATACTGTGACGAGCTTCAACATTATTTCAAAATGCGTCGAATATCTGACGTTACAACAAAATGCCTCATTGCACCGTCGACATGACGATCACACGAATGACGCGAGTCGGCCGATCTTGTCCCAAACTGCGTTGACCTGCAATCTGTGTTTCGCTGTTTTTCTCTTTCGGTGTCAATGTGTTCAAACATAAAACGTTGACGATCCCACGACCTGACAACTTTCAAAAATCTGGAATGTTTTGCATTGATGATGTTGACAGGTTTTGTCAATGTTAAAATTGACACCTAACATCCCTTTTGTGAATGAATGTGACCGCATACATGTTAATTTTAAATTCGAGCTTAAGCTTTCAAACAATTTAAATGAACTATGAAAAGTGATAAATTTGCTCTCCAATATGTTAACAAAAACATTATAAAAGACTGTTTTATGCTGGTAGGTCTTATACTTTTAAAAATAGTTAGAACTTCCGAATACACGGAAAACTTCGTTAATTGTGCCAGTGCAAAAAATTGATAACTGCATTAAATGTGAAACCTATATAGGTATATGCTTTCAATTTTTGAAAAAAATAATAATAGAAAAAGTAGTACACATTCAATTTGCAATTTTCTTTTAGAAAAAAACTCTTGTGAGTCTGCATTAAATCTCGTGATTGTAAAATGGAAAGAAACAATGCATGACAAACACAACATCGCTGCAGTGTTCCAAGATCTCCAAAGAGCCTTTGAAACGGTTGAAATAAGTATCTCACTGCAGAAGTTGGAGACCTATGGCGTACGGAACGTGGAATATAAATGGTTCAGCTCATATCTTACTTTACGAAAGCAAGAGGTAAAATTTAACAATGTAATATCGGAGCCAATAGATGTTAACTTGGGAGTGCTACAAGGTACTATTCTAGGACCTTAACTATTAATACTATACATAAATAACATACAAAAATCCTTAAAAAATTGGTGAACTTATATTATTTGCTGACGGTGGATTGATATTTGTTGAGGACTTAAATGTTGATATTATGCAAACTAAATTTAACTGAAGACGTTAGAAATATTAAAGCATTTCTTAAGATGAACAAATTAAAATTAAACGAAAAGAAAACCAAACTTATGTTTTTAACTTAATTACTAACACTGAGCAGTTTGGAAAACTGATCCAGTTGTGTCGCGTGACATTTGAAAACACGCTGTTTCATGAAGAACATGAGGGTTCTCACCTGTCCAGTAACGCATATTTTGCTTATTGACGAAGCCGTTTAACCGCTGAAGATTATTTTGCGATGAAATTCTTCCATCATGTCCAGAGCCCGATTCGAGAACGTACGCCGCTTCATTATGATCAAGTGACTTTAGTTCTTGAGTCAGCTTGATCTTGTAATTGTGTTGGCCATGATCCTTACCCAAAATTTGCAATAAAGTGGTATGAGATAGACCGAGTTCTTGAGAACGGCGTGAAATTGACTGATTTGGCTAACTTGCGACGGACGCCTCTGCGGCAGCAATATTCTCCGAATATTCTAACTCAAAGTTTGTTCACTAGACTTTGAATTGCTTGTCTACTGTGACGAGAATAACGGCCGAAAGTTGGCCTTAACGCTCTTAAAGTTGCGACCACCGACTCGGAATTTCGTAGTTAATTTTAATTATTTGTAAACGTTGTTCGTGTACTTCACCATGATGAAAATATTGATTTTACTGAATATTTTGATATTGACAGTTCGGTAATCGGTTTAAAGGTGAGTTTACACTGAAAGTTTGAAGTTGTCAAGTCGCTAATGAAATACCCTTTATTTAGGAATAATAATCGATAATAAGTTTTCGTAATTTCGTGTATATTTTGATCATACAATCAAAGTACAATTAAGTGAACATCTAGCAAATCAAAATATCCTAAGTCCTCCAATATGGCTTTAGAAAAAAACTTTCTTGTTAGACCTGCGTCAATTATGTATTAAGTGACTGGAAAGAAAATGTGGATAAAAAACATAGGGACGGGCTACAGTCCGCTTGGGCGAACTGTTGGATACCCTATTCTTATTCCCTCATAAGTGGGCGTGACAAAAGTCTAAGTATGGTGGAATTGTTAAGAACGCTCCACATATTTTGTTATATAATATTTAAAGGATTTTATCGCAAAAAACGAAGCTTTTGTAAAAAAACGCTCCCTATCTCAAAATTTGGTTTTCCAATAAAATAGTTTTTTTTTAATTATGGGCTTGTCAGTAGGCGGATTTAAAAAAAAATTGACGCATGAGCATAAAGGGCCCCTAGAGAGTATATATTATTAATTTCAGCTCCCTAGCTTAAACTTTGGTTTTTCCATAAAATTGTTTTATTTAACTGTGGGCTTATCAGTGGGCGGATTTTAAAAATTTTATCTCCCGATCAGTTTTAGGAGTCAAAGATCATATATAAAAAATTTCAGCTTTCTAGATTAAAATTCGATTTTTTCGATAAATTTGTGTTTTTGAGTTTGTGTGCGGATTTCAAAAATTCTTAAACTTGATTATTTCGGGACCCTAGAGAGTATATATTTCAGCTCTTTAGGTCCAGTTTAAAGGCCTAATTTTTGCCGACGGACGGATGGACGGACGGACGAACATGGCTAGATCGACATTACTATCGATGCTGATCATAAATATAAAGGGTGGTTAAATTGTAAGAGCCGATGTTGAATGTGAACCACACCTAAACGTCAAGTTTTTTTCTGCATTTATTTGACATTTCTCAATTTCAGACTAAAGGTAAGATTAGACTGTATGCCATTACTTAATGACCAAATGACCACAAATGACCATGCTGATTCTGACAGATAAAAATGACAAAATTGCATGCAGTGTAATCGGACAATAAGCACGAATGCCAGTATAATGACCATATGCAATTTATTGAAATTTGGTTATGGCATTGCTGTCATTTTTGTCATCTGAAAATTGTCATCTTTTCCAAGCGTGCAGTTATTTAATACTTCAATAACAACATTTTTTCATGATAATAATAATATTAGTGGATAACATTTGCCGTAAATTATTGTAATAATTACATTTTTATTGTATTTTTGTTCAGTGTTAATTAGTGGTTTTCTTGTTGTTTTTATGTGCATGGTTTAGTATTTGTTGTGTAATACCTAGGTATTACTTCAATGTTTCCGATTATCTGTTTTATTTATTTTTTTGAAAAATTAAGTTTCGCTTTAAAATGTACGGCGTTACCACAACTCACTCTGAAAATATAACATCAAATGCCTTTAATGACCAGCAGGGCAAAAATGACCAAAATGGCCTTTGTGGTCACGTAGTCTAATATACTACCTTGACTGCGCGGAACTTTTGGTCATTTGACAGATAATCTTGGCATTTGGCTGTGATCATTTGAATGCCAACTCGGCATACAGTCTAATCTTACCTTAACTCAATTTGAACCATGGAAAGATACACAATCGAGCAACGCGTTAAAGTTATTCAGGCTTATTTTGAAAATGCGCGTTCAAATCAAGATGCATATCGTGCACTTCGTGATTTTTTCGGTCAATTTAATCGTCCAAATGTGCGTACAATCGGAAAAATCGTGCAAAAATTTGCGCAAACCGGGTCTGTAGGAGATGTGAAAACAACAGTGCATGCCCGTACAGCTCGTACTTCAGAAAATATTGCTGCTGTTGGCGATAGTGTGGCTGAAGAGCCGTTCACCTCAACTCGTCGTCGTGCCCAACAATTGCACCTCTCACGCTCGTCGTTGATGAACATTATGCATAAAGACTTCCATTTACGCGCTTACAAGGTGCAATTGGCTCAAGAACTAAAGCCATTTCAAGCGTCGTCAATGGTCAGAATGGTGGCAATAAATGGCAACAGTGGATCATCAATTTTCGAAGAAAATCATCTTCAGTGATATGAGGCACATTTTCACCTCAGTGGGCTCGTCAATAAGCTGAATTGCCGCATTTGGGCAAATGATAATCCAAGAGTGATTGTCGAAAAACCAATGCACCCACAAAGAGTGACTGTTTGGTGCGGTATATGGGCTGGCGGTATCATCGGGCCGTATTTATTCCAAAATGAGGCCGGCAGGCAGTTACTGTGAAAGGTGTTCGCTATCGTGAGATGATAACAAACTTTTTATGGCCCGAATTGGAAGATATGGATGTGGACGATTTGTGGTTTCAACAGGACGGTGCCACCTGCCACACAGCTAACGAAACAATGGCTCACGTGGTGGCAATGTCAATTGATTTGACACCGTTGGACTTCTTTCTTTGGGGTTATTTGAAAGAAAAGGTGTACGTCGATAAGCCAGCAACAATTCAAGAGTTAAAGGATGAGATAATTCGGCACATTAACGGCATAGAACCTCAATTATGCTTCAGCGTCATCGAAAATTTGGACCATCGGATGGAGGTGTGCCGTCAATATTATCATAATAAAAAGAAATGACAATAATTTCCTAAATAATTTGTGTTTTATTCAAAATCAACATCGGCCCTTAAAATTTAACCACCCCTTAGTAACTTTTAGGGGTCTACGGGCAATATTAAGGTATGTTACAAACTATGCGTCAAAATTAATATACCCTTAGAATAGGGTATACAAATGTGGTTGTCGCGGTACAAAAACTATATAAGTGCGCAATACGGTGCACTAAGGTCTGTGCACCATGTTTAGATCGTTCATCATGGGGCGAACACAACGAACCAGAGTAAATGATAACGTGTCATCCCCGATATCAGTTGATATAAGTCAACCACAAAGAACAGTTCTTGGTGTTATTCTGTGTTGTTATATGTTAATGACATGGTGAAAGTCGTGCTGCTCAAAGCTAGTTCTCCCCGCGGATGATGGTCTTTTATATACATATGGAAGTGACTCGGCCACTTGTGTTAATAGTATAAATTCATATTTACGAACTATTAGCGAGTGACTGAAAATGAACCAGGTTATACCAAATACAGAAAAAAACACAGAGTGTATCTTAATTAATAATGCTTCGTCTGCTGTACCGCATAATGTCCTTGTTGATAATGTGCAAATAGAACTTGTGGAAAAGGCAACATTTTGGCATCTTTCTAGACAATAAACTAATTATTTGTGAACAAATTGGTGTTATAAGGAGAATAAGACAAATATATCACTGACCTGTGGCGTTAAACTGTATAATGTGATTATAAAACCCCACTTTGAGTACAGTAGTAGCATCTTATTTGTCTATCCACAATACCAAAAGAACAGACTGCAAGTTTTGTAATATAAAGCTATGCAATAAGTTCTAAAGAGTAATAGATGCACCTCAATTCCTTCCATGATTTCTACACTAAACTGGTTATGTGTGAAATAACAACTCTTTGTGAGCACAGTGACAAAGCAAAAAACACCTAGACGAAATATCAACAATACTATAAACCTATGCTGGGTACCAGGGCACAATGACATCTCGGATAATGAGAAAGCGCATGAACTAGTAAGGCCATAAGAACTCCGCTAAGCACATTAATACAAAGTTTCGACACCGAATCCATGAGTAGAGTAGAGTAAACTTCTACCTAACCTAACCTACCTTCATAAAGTCTATGTTTCATGCACTATATTGGCTTAATATTAATCAACGGTTTATACTCACCCTAATTGCAGTCATTAAAATAAAATATAGCAACACACTAAAATATCTTGCTGACAACATCGAGTTTGTAGGGAATGCACAAACCCGTCACCTACGGGAATGCTGGCGATTTCAGGCTTCAAAGACACGCAACATCGATATCACAGCAAACTCTTTTTTACAAAGGACTTTTATTATTCAATGGGCTACCAAGTGAAATTAAAGATGATTCCAATTTTTATAAGATTTAAAAATAATTGTATATGTTTTCTTAGACTAAGTATTTAAAATTATATAAATTCGTTAGTCTTTTCAACATTGTTAGTCGTATACATTGATATAGAAAAAGATAACACTAATAAAATACTACTACATACTAGTAAAAAAATAAGAAAGGCTTATGAGAGGAAGAGGCTATTGCAGAAGTTAAGTAGGTAATTGAAAAAAAATAAGTTTGAGATACAAGACCCAAACAGTTTTTTCATGTTTTATTTATGGCAGCACAACAGTTTCGGAAGCTAAACTTTTAAAGTATGATATCGAAATAATTTCAAAATGAAGCCAAAGTTTACAAGTATAAGGCTTCAAGTCCTCATCTTTATGATAAAGAAGAATAATTGAAGCACATAAAATGAGAAATAGTTTTTTCCTCCATTTGTTGTCCAACGTAATAGTCATTTTAGAGACGCTTTAGATCGTCGCTGATTAAACCTCAGCCAAATCAATTTGGTAAGGATGATGATATTATGTTTAACGTCCAACTGGACAAAAATATAGCTGACTATACATGTCAAAATAAAAGATAGCCGCAGTTAAAACATTTAGTTCCGTGAACGCTTAATAGCATACAATCATTAAAAATTGTTTTTTTGTGTCTAGTTAAAAAAATAACAAGCAATCAACAAATTGTTTTGGTTGTATATTATAAAAGTTTACTACGTAACTAATCGGGACAAAATGATTTCTAAGAGAACTACGGGTTGTTTTTCTCGAAGAAGCACTTAATCAGCATTATAAGATGGATCGTTTATTTCGAGCGAGTGAGGAGATCAGATTACAGACTTCTTAAAAGAGAAAATGGCGAAAAATACCGTTTGAGTTGGCATAATCATAAGCTAATGCAAGTTTTTGATTGTGTTCCTCTGCTGGCGGTAGCTTTTGGTACTAAAAAGTGACTTCAGTATAAAATAAACCTAGCGTGCGATTTGCATTTGTTCGTGTTTAACTGCGGAGCAATACAAACACTTAATCACAACAACATGATCTGCAGACTGGTATGCACAATATTCTGCAATATGGAGTTACGAGAACTAAGGCAAATTGATCTGCAACACCTTAAAGCAAATAAACAATAAAATTTCAGCTATGGTTGGTTGAGGGTTGGAATGTTTTATAATAAACCTTATGAAGGATAGTAATGAAATATGTCGTTTACATAAAATAAGTCATTGAACATTTTTATTGGGACAATCCTCAGCAAGTTAAATGCCTTGTTTCAGCAGAAGAGGGCTCTCCAGCAAATCTGGATTCTTTGAAGGCCTAAACGCTAAAGACTTATATGTATCTAGAATACAAATGCGTTTGCTACAACTCGTCCAACTCGTATATAAGATGTTATCCAACGTACTGTGTGAACGTCTAAAGCCGTTTTGCAACACGCTAATCGGCACGTACCAGTGTGGCTTCGGCAGATCGACAATAGACCAATTCTTTACACTAAGGCAAATCCTGGAAAAGACCAATGAATTTCAAGTCGAGACCCACCATCTTTTCATCGACTTCAAAGCCGCATATGATAGCATTCATCGCCAGGAGCTCTACTTGGCAACGGCCGAATGCGGGATCCTGGCAAAACTGATCCAGTTGTGTCGCGTGACGCTGGAAAACACGCGGTGCAATGTGTAGTATGGAGACAGTTCTTCCGAACTATTCCAAACCTGTACCGGATCTCGGCAACGAGATGCGCTGTTATGTGACTTCTTTAATCTCGTTCTGGAGCAGATAGTGCTTGGAGCAGGTGTCATTATTGAAGGCACTATCTTCAACAGATCCGTCCAACTACTGGGATACGCCGACGAAATCGACATCATCGGCAGATTTCAGGGTGCCGTTTTAGAGGCTTCCATGGCAACTGAAGAACAGACAAAATTGGTTGGGCTTGAAGTCAACGAGGACAAAACAAACATCTTTCCATCGACTAGGACAAAACGTCACTGTTGATAGCAATAACTTCGAGGTAGTAAGGGAGTTCACCTACCTCGGAGTAAACATCAACTCCACAAAAAACACTCTCCGACGGAGAATTAGCCTACGAAACCGTTGCTACTTCGGTTTGGCGAAACAAATGGGCTCAAAACTGTTTACTAGGAAGACCAAGTGTAAGCTCTAAAAATCACTTTTACTACCAGTTCTGCTTTACGGCGCCGAGTGCTGGACAATAAACAGGAAATGCTAGCTAATTTTGGGTTCCTTCGAAAGAAAAATACTCCGTCGTATATTTGGTCCTGTGTACGAGGAGGGCGCATGAACAACAGCGAACTCTGAGCTTCGAGCGAATGGACAATAATGCTCCTGCGAAGAAGATTTTCGACTCCCAGCCCCCAGGTTCGAGACGACAAGGAAGACCAAACTTTCGTTTTAAAGAACAAGCCATCGCGGATGCCAGAGAGTATGGTCTGAACAACTGGAAGCAGCGTGCGCGCACCCGCTGAGGATGGAAGCCTGCAGTGTATCAGGCAGAGACTCTCCACGGGTCGGGAGCCCGTTAAATGAAATGGTACAACTCGTGGACGTTTTCAGAGTCCCCAAACCTCCGTGTTTAGTTACATTACTAGGTTCATTTGACAGGTCTCTCAAGCTGCTGGCATATTTTAACAGGGCAAAAGTTAAATGCAGTCGAATGATAATTTTGCCGAATTCTGGAAGGCTTTTAAAATGGTAGGTATCGGACTTGACAGAAACAGAACGAAGCAACTACAAACAATGTCTTGATACAGATGATGGAAATGTAGTGTGGTTTGTAAAATCACATGATGACATGAATGCATCATCGACAAAATTACGAATGCTTTAATAACATCAGCATTAGATTTTGTTCATGTTGGAATATGAGGTGTTGATGAAGATGTCAGGTAAAGGAATTTGAGTGTGTTGATAATGCGAAATAACTTGGAATTGCCAAAATCAATTTTTGCAGATAATGTTCAACACTAATCAAATCAGTTTCATTCAAAAAAGTCAAAGTTTTTGTGGAACCAAAAACGACGGATTGGCTTGAATAAAAATTATGCACACAGTTACAGTCTCTAAAAAGTGACCATTGCGTGAAATGACGGACGCATGTGTATTTGTTCACAAACATTTATGGCATTCGTTAGCAAAGCGTTTTCAGTTGCGGCGGTAAGTTTTTCTTAAGTCGTTCTGTTTTGAGTGTTTTGCAACTTCTACAAGAAGCTATTTTTTTTGATAATGATTATAAATAGGTTAGTCTTATTTAATGTAATTTTAGATAGAGTTTGAATAAAATGTGGTCAAAAATAGAATTATAAAAGCATTGTGTACAAGATACATGTATATATTTCCATGTGTTTATCCCAGAAATAAATTCCATATGCGCAAATGTAATCACTCTTCGGGGGGTAAATGTTAACAGATATTCTGAATGAATTGTATGTTGTGCATGTTTGAAAAACAAAGTTGTGTACCTACCTAATTTTGCAATACCGCAACTACGTAAAAAATCACTGCTGTCATACACTTAGATGATGTGGTAGAGTAGTGTAACCTTACATTCACGGCAGCCCAGGAAGCTTATGGAGTTTCAATATCTGTTATTTATAACAAAATTGATGGCAGAACAAACTTACTGTACAAAAAAAGTTTTAATGTCGTGGAATTGCATTGATTGTTAAAGGTCGAGGTCAATTGTTTACCACACCGATCTTCGAGAAATTTGCAAAACTATTTGCGCAATAAAGTAGTTGCGAGATTTGATAGCACAATACGTTATTATTAGCTTATGGACTCCGTTCCATAACCCAAGGCCCGATGAAGATTAGTTCCGAAATTGTAGGAAAAGGCATCCTACTCTATCCCCTAAGAAACCACAGTTTCGACAAAAAGCCGGAAAGATGTACGAAATCTGAAATCATCAACGATTTTTATGAAAAGTTGGAAATAGTTCTACGCAGTATGAAAAATTCAGCATCGTATTTAACGCTGATGAAAACCGTTTTCGTAGCGATCCAAATAAAATCAAAAATAAATCCTATTTAAAAAGTAGTCTTCCTCCATGTTTTTTCTTAATATCATCGAACTTAGGGTAAATGAAAATACATATAGAATTTATTCCTTCTACTTGCTGCAGAGTTGTTTGTTCTTTCTTTAACGACATCGGTGATCTTCAGTCGTGTCAACGCATGGAATTGCATGCACACTTGCAGGGGTGGAATCGGCTAAGGTGATAGTTGACAATCAAAATCATACCTTTACGTCAACGTAAGGTGATTATCAAATTGACAATCACCTTTTTGCCATCAATTTCATGTGACAGCTATTTAGGTGTCGCTTTCATACATTTTTGTTATTTTCATAGGTATGCACCTCGGCTTCAACTCTAAATAAATTAAATGCTTTAGTGAAAAAAGAATATATATTAAATAAATTCAAATAAAAAAGTGAAATTGGAAAATTCGTGAAGTGCAATGTTTACTTCATTAGAACTTTTCTACACAAAGGAAGAAAATAATTACACAAATGTCCAACTATTAAGAAGAAAAATGAGAAATAAAGTAAATATCTTGGAACTTTCAAACCCGATGTAAGAATTCATAGAATTATAAATATTCATTGTTGATTGCTATCATTTATTATTGTGTATTTTAGATTTTTGAAAAACTTTCGCTTATCGAAAGAAGCGTTTGTGTATGTTTTGCGACTGCTTGATTTACCAACTGGAATAAGGTCAACGCATGTTCCACCCATCCTTCAACTGGCTGCAACTTAAAATTTTCTTGGGGGTGGTGGCTATCAAAGACAAGTTATGGCTGACTGAGCTGCACCAATGGGTCAAAGTACGAAGACTGAAATTACTGCTGCAGTCATTAAAAAAATGCAGTCAATACTTTGTCCATTTATGATAAAGTTTTTGCCTAAGGACTCAACAATATCATATTTAAAATTTAAATGATGAAAAATAAACACACATCAGCTGCTCGGAATGACAGCGTCGGCAAGGAAGTGACGTTTAAAACTCTAAGTGCTGCCAATAAATCAATCATTTTTTAGTGATCGCTTTACGCAGAGCAGAGGAGTTGATAATCAAAAACGACAATCAAAAAGCGACAATTAACTATCACCTTAGCCAATTCCACCCCGGACAGTTTCAAGATGCTGAATGTGTCGCTAATCTCACATGAATGGTAAAATTGCCTAGATGTGATTTTTCCCCATAGTCATATTCAACGACAAGATTTTTTTTTGTGAAGGGGGGGGGGGGGGCTGCACCCGTTTTTGCACTGACATCTTTGCTCGCGTTTGCTCCAGGATTAAGCAAATTACACAGCTGCACAAGACCAAATATACGAGCGTTCCACCGCAAAAAGCCAAGTTTTTAGATCACCAATAAGAAGTGTAATTTTCATGGTCTAAATTTAGCAATCCAGTCTAATACTATCTAAAGTATTGGTGTGAATTATCTATTCAATTGCTCTAATTAATTCGACGAACAATAAAGAATACCAAACTTTACAAAATCGTATATGGCAATTCCCAGTTTTCTTTAACTTGGTATTCATTCTAAACTGAATTTTACCTGATGTGCCGATGTCTAACAAAAGATAATAATGTTTAACCATCTTCTAAACAAAGCAATTTTTTATGTACATATTTTGTTTACCTAGTTACTTACCCTTTCTAGCCCTTGAATCGACACCGTCATCATTTAAGTTTCCCACGCGATTTAACGCATTTCCACTATTCATCTTTTGCATTTTAATTGGTGGTGATGCTGATGCCTGATTGACTGCAATGCCACCTCCACTCGATATTGTGGTGGTCGTGGCTGAAATAGATTCATCATTTAATCCGTACTTCTTGTGCAGTAAATTCATGATGTTATTGCGCACACGCTCCACATCGTTCTCTAGTCGATCCAAGTAATTTATTAAATTGTTACACCTGGGGCATACCACATCCTCTACGCTGACAATCACCATAAACGCCTCACCGACCAGTTGTCCAATTTTATTGGGAAACTTGGTGCTGGTGTGTGAAGTGACCATATCGGTTAACATCTGGTTTTGGGTACCATTTGTTGCATCGTCACATATATAGCATCTACCCATTATGCTATTACTGTTCTGTTGCACATTGTTTGTGGAATTTGTTGTGGACGACACTATGGTGGTGCCAACTTTTTGCTTTAGAATGCGCGGCTGATTCGGTCCAGTGACTGTGACAGCGCCACTAGACAACAAATTGTGAATTTTACGAACTGCACTGTTCATTGGATTCATGTCTGGTGAGTTGACTGTTTGTTGTGATGTTCCACCGTACACCTAAGTTAAAAAAAAAAAAGAATTTATTTCGAGTTTAAAAATGCCAAGTAGAAAGAACAAACTGTTATTTTGGATTGTAATTGTATTTTCAATTATTTCGGGTTTTTTTGTGTGGTGTTAGAATATTGACACTCTCAATCTGAAAGCCGCGTCTTTCTTTCGTTGAGCACATTCGAGTTGAACATAAAACAAGGCAGATCGTCAAACAAGCGAGAGAGAAGGTCAAAATAAAATATTTCCCTTTCGACCCATTGGAAAAAGGTAGGGAGAGTTGAATACAAACACACACGTGAATTTGAATTTTCTCAGCTTGGGGTAAAAACTTAACGATACGATGTTTTTTTTACTCCTTTTGTGGTACTACAGCATAAACCAGTATTGCCAGTTTCTTTTTTTCTAACAACTGTAATTTATATTTTTGTCTCAAAAAGGTAACGCTATTTTCTAAGGCGGCGGTTATAAGGTATTGGTAAATTCGTCTGCGACGCTTGCAAACTATAACACAGTAGGTACATACAACAATTATTCTTGTTAAAAAAAAGTGTAATATAATTCCATTTAATATTGAATTTTACTTGGTGTGTTACAGGGCCAAAGTGGTGAACACAATAAAAGTATGTATAGAGGATTCAATTTTCGTGATAAAGTTCTTCTGCTGGTTAATTATATAGGTATGCCCGTAAGTGAAATGGTGCTAGCACGACTTGAGCGAGACGTGCGGGGGAACAAAATCAAAAAATTTAAAAATTGGGTGCGTAAATTTGACGTTGTCTTTTGTGCGCCCCTTGCATGCACATCACGGGGGTGGGGAACCGTGTACCGGATTTCTTATACGCCCAATGGCAGAATTATGTATGTTATTTATATTGGTTGAGAAAATTAATTTTCCATTGTCTCTTTTCTTTGATAAGATACGGAAACAAAAAAAATTTAAAGGTAGTTTAGCTGAGTATCTTCCTGACGCACTTTTTTTATCAGCGAGATTTTCTACACTAAAACATTCAGACTCACCTACTGGTCCGTTGTACTCAAGACACTTAGTTCGTTTACATCAAAGATTCAATCCGATTATAAATTGAAAAACATGATCGCAAATCGAATCGAAACAGAATTAACTGTCCGAACACAACATTTTTCGTGATCGGATTTTAGAACGAACACGTAAACGCATATTGAAACATTGAGTTTGACAAACGAGAGAATATGAGCCCATTCATAAATGCAATATTGCGCAAGATATGCTAAGTAGAGAGTTCACAAACGCATCAATTTTCATCACTGCTAAGCTGAGAATTCATAAATGTAGTAGAGTTTTATTTATTGATCATGCAGATTTCAGAATCGCAGAACTTCAATTTGCGCAGTACCTCCTGCTTTGTATTGCTATTGCTTTGCAAACCTTGCATTTATGAATGGGCCCTACGTATTTGATTCTTTTTTGATTTTCTTTGTACTGTTTTTTTGTTTAGGAATTTTGTCCACAGTAACACAACACAATTTTTGTATTCAGTGGGAACTGTTAAACTGAATTCAATTTCTCAATTCCGCGAAAGCGAAAACTATGTTCCTATTTTCCATTCAGTTTCAATTCAATCTGGGATTCAGTCGTAGTATAACTGAAAAATTATACAATTTACTAGAATATATTTTATTATTATTGAGTTTAAAAAGAAAAGTGCACGACGTCGCGTTTGCGCGCTGACTGATTGAGTTGATAACACGCATTCATACGGTTACCCAAAATGCCCATGTCCGTAAGGGCCAATGCAACACTAAGCTCTAAGCCGGCCGAAGCGGTTTTTCGTTTTACAAATTTGTTTCTCGCGCACTCTATTAATAAAGTATGACGGATATACTTTCGACTCCTACGAGTGATTGTTTGGCTTAAATAATGTTAGGAAGCTATGGGCTGGCAAAGTGATTCGTGAAAGTGTGTGAATGGATAATTTTAGTGGCAACAAAGTGAACATAATGAGGTAGAACTGTTGCTGTTCAATTTTCTATCGATTTAAGATATGATTGTTTTTTCTGTTCCTTCCCGGAAGTCAGGACAGCAAACTTTAACAATTTCTTACAGAAGATGTTTACGATAAAGTAAGAAATGTCCTCATGCTGATAATGTTATCCCACAAAATTTCTTCGAGCTTATTTGTGATACCTCGCAAAACCGTTCAAGTTATTTTTGTTTGTGTTGTAGGGTATTGGCTTGTATCTTGGTTATGTTTATACTCAGAGCAGAGCCTGAGTTGTCAAAAGAAACCCACAACTTTTCTTTGGGCTATGAAACCTCAAATCCGTTAAATTTCTTTCTGTTTGTTTTGTTGGCTCGTGTTTTTTTTTTTTGGTAGAAATACTCACACAGCAACCTCGACTTTGACAGAAGCTAGACTACAGGGAGTTTGAAATCGATTCGAACATAATGAAAAATGCTACTTCGACACCGAACAGAATATTGTTGTTTAGTATACATACATACATGACCGATTGAAAGATCGTATTCAAACTGAAGTTTTTTGCTCTCACCGAATTGAGAGATTGAATTCAGTTTCCCTGTTCGTACTGAATACTTATTTCGCGTTTAGTTATGTTAGTGTCGGTGGTATTTGGTTGCGGTTACCTAAAATTGTTTGGAAAATTAATAAAAATGATAAAGGCGGCGTGTGAAATGTTTTTGCAAAACTCAACCGTTTTATATGAAGTACAAGTGAAGAGAACAGCAAAAAAGCCGCACACACAAGAGATTTTGCGATTTTCAATCCAATCGCAGAAAATTTTGTGATCGGATTGAGTGAATCCCTCAATCTTTCAAATTGCTCTTACATGGAATTCAATTCGGATTGAATCTCTCATGTAAGCGGGATATATGCAAACAATAGAGAAAATTCTTCCAAAATACAAGCGAGTAGAAATTTCGCTCAAAAAGTACTTTTTTTAAAGAAAACTGAGCACTTTGAATTTAGGTTTAACGTTTCCCATAAAAACCATCGGTTCTAGAACGTGCATCGTCCTTGTCAAAGTCGTAGAAATGTTAAACTCTTTCTTAAAAGCCCTACACACGCTCAATGTTACTTGACAAAAATTGAGCCTTATTGCGAAGATCAATCGACAGTTGATAATTGACTATTTTCAATGTGTGCTATTGTGAACAAACGATTCTAAAGGATTTTGTCAATCGCAGTCAATTAAAAAAATTCGATTAACAAAAATACCAAATGAATCGTTTGTTCACAATAGAATTGACGATTTTGTTGTCAAGTAACATTGTTGAAAAATATATAAATTGACAGTCAGCCTTATTGCGAAGATCAACCGACAATTGACTATTTTTAATGTGTGCTATTGTAAACGAACGATTCACTTGGTATTTTTGTCAATCGAATTTTTTAATTGACTGCGATTGACAAAATCCTTTAGAATCGTTCGTTCACAATAGCACACATTGAAAATAATCAACTGTCGATTGATCTTCGCAATAAGGCTCAGGCCCCTATTGCGAGTGGCGATTACTGATAGATGAACGACATTTATCTATTGTCAATCGTCGATTGTAGATTTTGGTATTGTGAATGGTAATTGTGATTGACATTTGTCGATTGACTGTCTAGGTATTCGTGTTATGAAGAAGAATATGCTTTTTATTTGTATTTAACCAACTTACATGTTTGCAAACAATATCTTTTTCTTTTTCACAGACAGTCGATCAGAAAAATTTAAACGACAACAAGCGATTACCAATCGACAAATGTCAATCATTATTACCATTCACAATACCAAAATCTACAATCGACGATTGACAATAGATGAATGTCGCTCATTTATCAGTAATCGCCACTCGCAATAGGGGCCTCAGTGTTTTTGGTGAAATTCTTTTCCGTTGATTCACAAGTGCCAATGAGGATTGACAATTTGTTGTATTTTCCTGCATTCTCGTTTCAGAAATAACAACATTGAAAAGTAACATTGACGCACTCAACAGACGATCAATGTTACTTGACGAGAACATTTTAAAGAGCAAACAAACAATCAATGTTACTTGAAGGATGATTCATTCATGAATGTTAATGCTCTTTAGCGCATTAGCAATTGAAATTGTTTGTTTTATGGCGAGTTCTGTAATTTATTACACAATATAAAAAAATTAGATTCAAAATAACCACCACTTTGGGGGACAGGAATTCTGAACTAGGGGTATGGGATGAAAACACTCGAGCTCGAAACTTCCATAAATTTATAATAAGGGCCGAATTCCAAAACGCAGTACTTCTGCATTACTGCTTAATCAAGCGTTCCAAAACGCAAACGGATTACTATGATGCAATACAGGGTGGCGACGGTGTAGAGGTTAGTGTGTTGGCTTGTGACCCGTGCGGTGCAGGTTCAATCCCCATGGGGAACAAAAACATACGCCACCCATTCTCATGCCTCTACACCAAAAAGGAGGATTTCTGCCTGGTAATACAATGGAACGTTACCGAGTCTGAAAAAAAAATGATGCAATGCATACTTTTCTAAAACGCATTGTGAACGCATCAACTGCGCAAACAAAAGCAAACAGAGCATCGTGAATGATTATAGTTTTAGTTCTTTATTTAGCATTCGTTATTTCTTACATTATGATGCAAATGACATTTGATATTCAGTTTGAACCGCCAAATAAAATAGATTTATCGCCGGAGTCGTAAGTAAAATAATATATGTACTTTGTTATAATTTGCCAATTTTACTTTGATTTGCAGTAATAAAAAATTTACGAATGAGTCCATTAAATTATTGTTTAATTGAAGAAAGCAAAGACATTCTGCGAGTAAACTGCTTCCTTCTCAATAAGGAATATGCTTAAACGTGTTGGCATTGTAGGAACCAATATTGTTTATTAAGCTGTTAAAAAGTTTGGTTGTTATTAATTATTTAGACATTATTGGTGTTTGAAACATTTTACGATAGTTCGCATCAAAGTCGTTCCAAAACGTCAAAAATTGCAAAGCAGCGCAAAAGCATTCATAACCTGGTATTAGGTCCGTTCGCGTACTTTATGTGTAGACAAATTAAAACTGCCAAATCTCCAAAATCGAGAGAGAATCCTCTCATTTCAAAGAAAAGTACGCGAACGCTTTTGTGTAAAAAAATTAAAAACGTTTAAGTTTGGCTTGAAAAGAAGCAACCGCTGTTTTTTTTGCTGGCAAACTCATAGGATTCATTTTCTTACCAGCCGAAATTCTGTGTGAAGAAAAATGAACGAAACTACATTTTTCTTTCGTTCATCTTTTTACCATTTTCTCAGTAGGTACGCGAACGCGTTTGTGTAGTTTTGCACGAAAGTTTATATAAATTTACGTTTGCATATTAGTTGGCGAACGGACCTATTATAAAAGCAGTATGCATTCACAATGCGCATTTTTTGACGTTTTGGAATTTAGCCAAGCACTTTTTTTCATTACTTTATTAAACAAAAATAATACCAAACTTGCGGATCTACCAAATTGAGACTGAAATTTTTTTAATTGGCAAAATTAAAGTGACATGGAATTTACCAATTTATTGATATTCAATTCAACCCAATCCATATACATGTCACAGCATGGTTAACATGCAAATTTTAAAATAATAGCGAAATCAGATAAATCCCTAGTCCGTGTCAATTAAAGTTTAGGCCCACATTATAATAAGCGAATCGAACGAAAACGCTTGCGAATTCAATTATTCAGCATTTTGAGTAGCGATTCCATAAATAAAGTTCCGCTCAAATTTCAAAAATATAGCGAGTTCGATTAATCACGATCGGCAGCGGCAGATCGGTAACAGGCGTATTACTTTTTCAGTTCAGAGCTGAACGCTGAACAAATAAACAATTAGAGCATGCTCTGAACCAAGACTAATCAGAGCGTTCTGATTTGTTTATGAACCACACTTCGCGCTTAGCTGTCATTTGATTAGAATAAAAATCATTTTATTACTTTCTACGCTAGAAAAACAACCCACTACCGTATTTTTGATTTCGTTTTCCTTTGTTCTCCCTCCTCTCTTTCTTTCCTTGGCTGTATTTATTTTTTTACTCAGATTGCTGAAGGCATTTTTTCTCAGCTCAGCAGAGCACTGAGTAGAGCTTGAGCACGTCGAGTATGCTCTGAGCGCTCCGATTTATTTATGAAACACCTTTGAGCACTTCACTGTCATAATATTATAATCAATCATGATCAAAAATAATTTTATTAAATTGCATTACATTTAACACACATTTTAATAATTTCCCTCCGTTCAGTCTATCTTTGGCGGCGTTCTTGACTTGACAGCTTCGTAGTCCAACTTTCCGGTCATTTCATTCAGAGCTCATGGAGCGAGCTCCAATCGCGAAGAAATTCAAGTAGAGCGCCCAGAGCTAAAAAAGAAACAAGGACTTTTGTTTTGACAGGTAAGTGTACTGCTCCGAGCTTAAAAGAAAACGGACTTCAATCAATGAGCTGACAGAGCGCGCTCTAATCAAGCTCTGAACGATAAAAGAAATACAGCTTCAACGCTGCGTGATATCAATTTTTTTTGGCAACTCAGGCTTCGCTCTGAACTAACAACGAAAATCGCCTAATATATTGCTGAATGATTCAAATCCAGTCGAACCAAAATAGTGATTATTTTATACTGCGATTAGCGAAACTTGCTAAAACATTCAAATCCAGTCGATAGTTTGATTCGCTACATAATAATACAATAAAATAAATTTAACCATTAAATTGTATGATAAAAGTTCGGATTTAACAGGAAATCTCAGCGAATTTATTTATTAGACTATGGCAACACTCAAAAAAAAAGTTTTCTCCCTCCACAGTTTGCTCCGTGATATTACCAACAACCGCGCCAAAAAATATTTCACATACAATTTTATTTTATCTTTTGTCCACCACGAAGTTGAAATCTTTTCCCCCGGGGTTGTAATATGCAATGGCGGCATAGCCGCCGTCTTCAATTTGTAGCAAAGCCAACGCAGAAAAAATTAAAATCAAGGGAAAAACGAAGTGTGAGGAGGATTACTATATTTTTACCTTTCGATTATTTGTCGCCGTTGTTGTCTGAACGATTCTCTTCATCATTAACCAAAAAAAAAAATTTAATTTATGCTGAAAATGAGTGCGCTCTCAGCGGCGCGAAACTAATTAATGCCAAGGGAAAATCTATCCGCAACCGTTATAATTTATATTAATTATGATTTTTATTGTTCGTCGAGCGCTTGTTATGATTTATTTTACACAGAGACTGCAGGGGCAAAACGGCAGAGATATATTGGGCATCGAAAAAAATCTTTTTAAAACACTCAATTCAACAACACTCGCGAGTCTCACCGACGAAACGTAACTGAAAGAGAAGAATCGACGAAAGAATGTGGAATAAATGAAAATGGCGGTATCTCGTTGTTCATGTTCTGCTGCTGCTGTAGGCTGGTGCTTGTCGTCTACTTCGTGCACTTTTGCTTTTGTTAAGAGTGGCCTCTCACTTGTGCATCGGTAATACGAAGACGAGTCGTAGATGTGGGACAGAGATGAACACCGTGCAACAAGATGGAGAACCCACTACTCCCCTCTCCTTTAGAGGACTTGCTTTCTCTTTTTGTCGTTATAGTTGCGACGACAGGGTTGCGTGCGAGCAACGAGCACTAGACAAATTTAAGGTTTTTTTCATCCAAATTCGGTTTTATAGATGCACTTCGACGAAAAGTGCTTTTAGTTGGAAACGTGCACAAGGAAATACTTAAGTAAAGTAACTCAACTTCGAAAGCAGATTGAAAATTTATTTTTAAGTTGCGTTTTGCGTTTCCGAAACCGTCGTGCTCCAAATTAAAACGAAAAATGCCGTATGCCGATTAAAATGTACTGACATGACAGTGGGAACAACGACGTGGACTTCCTGTACTGTGCTGTGCGTCATATTTTTCCGAGATATGTTAGCTACAAATAGGGGAACGAATGCAAACTTATGCTGGAGAAATTTAACCTCTCGTGGAGAGGGGAATCGCATTGAAGTACACGCACACGAAAGAAAAGATGCATTTGAATTTTTATCAGCAGTTTTTAACGTAAAAGTTTGTTATAAATAGGTACCAATATTTGCGGCAAACACTCCTTTTTCAAAAACCCAGTTTCACATATGGCACGTGAAAGATATATATTTCTGTCAAGTCCTATTCCAATGACAAAACTGAGTACCTACCCTTCAAGCAAGAGACTCCGTTTTACGTCCGCAAACGGAGTCAATGATATATGGACTACTCGGCATACGGCTCTGCATACAGTTCCGAAAAACAACGTTTTTCGGATCCAATTAGTATGGAAATTGTAACAGCAGCGGACTCAGATGTGTATGCATTGTGACACATTAGCTGTGTTTAATGAAAAAAGATCAGAACAGATCAGATCAGCACACATGAGCGAAAATTGTCAGATCAAGTGAGAACAAAAAAGTACAGCTTCATGTGACAGCTCTCATATCAGCTGTTGAATTGCAATACGAATAAATCTAAATGAAAAGTGAGATTCAAAGTTGCTTTTGATAAATAAAACAAAATGAATACTTCAGACTTTTTAATAGTCGAGATGTTGGAAGATTCTGGCAGTAGCATCTTATTAAGTTCGTCGGGTATTACAACATCGGATACGAGCAATAGCGAATTTCATGCCAAACAAACAAATCAGCTGACATCAGTGACATTTGACGTCTTCAAATTGACACTTTTCACGCAGTTGCCCTTCCTCAAAAGGAGGTGCAGAAAATCCTGTACTTTTCTGATCTTAACTGAGCTGGACAGCGTCATGGAACACAAAGTGACAGAATGTAAAACATTTTGGGGCAAGATTTTTGCTCATGGAACACAAAATCGTGTACTTTTCTGATCTTTTCTGTACTTTTCTGTGCAGCTCAGGTTCATTAAACACACCTATTGAGTTCGCTATGCTCAGCAAAAAACGATCCGAAAAAGGTACAAATCGAGGCCAGATAAGAAGGGAATCGAGTATCGTTAAAATAAAAATCAAAAATGTTTGTTCATGTTTATTTTATTTCTTAGAATACATTTTTCCATTACACCTGCTACCATTTCTGCAACAAATTCTCCTGCAAAAGAAAAGAAGCAAATAAATGTGTATATTATCTATACCAATGTATGTTACATACTTTCATCATGAATTTGTGCCGGTACCATTAAAGTCATTCGAAATTCGGCCCACGTCTTCATCGGTTGCTATTTTTTTGATTTTGATAAATCTAAATTCAAACAAAGTTTAATTTAGCAAACAATTGTGTGGAATAATAAATTCAATTTTAGTTTACCTTTTAAAGAAAATTATATCTGTAGCTGCAGCCAGAGACAGTGTCAGTGACAGATGAACAAATCCGCCATTACAAATAACTACACTCGACTCTCGTTCTTCTTTTTATTGGCAATGTAGTTACAGTCAATTTTACAAACGTGTGCGTGGAACGCCTCATATATCGCGGATCCAAAAATGACGGGAAAAGTTGGGTCAGTGTTTTTGCTTGAAGGGTAGGTCCATGTATAAATGTTGCAGTGAAGTGGTCTAACTTTGACCAAATTGTGCCTTTGATCAAAAATCAGCAGACTGGCAACAAAAAAATAAATTGCTATCATTTGATTTCTACAACTTTTAAATGCGAGGGAGCGAGGCAGTTGATACGGAAGCCAGGTCAGCGATAAAAGAGCCTTTGATAATGTTCTTCTTCGAAAACTGGAGACACAAACAAAAAATTGATTGGACAAACTATAGCTATAACTACATAACATTTTAACCCTAATGTTAAAACAATACACCCCAGTAATGTTCCGCATACATCAGACTTAGACTTGCCCACTCATACATCACGCACAAACACCTTTTCGACAAGGAACAACCCGCCGCTTGACACCTTTGCGAACATAAACCTACCCTCACCATGTCACACCTACTGTCCTGTAAAAAAGTCATCTCACCTGCAAAAACACATCCGACGACCATAGTGAACATTAATAATATTAACCTAGTTTACAAGATTTTTGCCGAAATAAATCTCGTCAACTCTATTTAACACTATTACTTTAGCACTTGTATCTATCCTTTCTTTCCTTTTAATCTACCTAGTTGAAATGCCTGGCAGGTAATGCTAGTTTAATAAGCTATTAATTATGTAATTCTTTTATACTAATAAAATTATAATATTAATAATAAATGCGATTTCCGAGGCGTACTTTTTTTTGCTACTTTTGTTTGTGTTCCCAAACTCTAGTTTTTATTGATGGTAGTGTTAATTTACAATAAACTACTTAATTTATAATAAACTACAAGTCCCTACTATTTTACCCTTTTCATTCATAGAATAAATCACGTGACCAACATTTGGCAAGTTATAGCGAGCTTTCTGTCTACTGCGCTTTCCCTCTTAGTTGGTGGTTGGCTATATATATACATATATATGTTTATATATATATCTTTGTTGGGAACCTCACAGGCGGTCTAGTAGGGAAGCAGTTATGTGAGAGGGATATGATCCCTTTAATCCTGATCATAGCCTCACCGCCATTCAAGGAAGAAGAAGAAGATATATAGGTATTACTCTACATGAAAAAGCAAAGTTCAATGGTTCGGCGTTGAATCCTCCTACATAACCCGTTAACGCAAACGGGCGCAAATATCTTGCAAAGATTTTTTATCTTCAAACGACACAATAGGTCCGTTCGCGTACTTTATGTGTAGAAAAATGAAAAGTGTCAAATCTCGAAAATCGAGAGAGAATTCTCTCATTTCTAAGAAAAGTACGCGAACGCTTTTGTGTAAAAAGTTGAAAAAACATCTTAGTTTGGCTTGAAAAGAAGCAACAGCTGTTTTTTTTTTGCTGGCAAATTCATAGGATTTAATCATTTGACAGTTTTCATTTTCTTACCAGCTGAAATTCTGTGTGATGAAAAATGAACGAAAGTACATTTTTCTTTCGTTCATCTTTTTACCATTTTCTCAGTACGCGAACGCGTTTGTGTAGTTTTGCACGAAAGTTTATATAAATTTACGTTTGCATATTACGTTTGCATAACGGAACTAATGTTTCAACCGATTTTGAAAGTTCCTCGTATGATTTCAGATGTGAAAGCAGACTGAAGTAGTTCAATAGAACTTCAGAGTTATAGCTGTCTATTGTGACATTCTTCATAAATTTATGTTTTATACATATTCCTCTGTAATTATAATTATTTATTTGAAAGTTCGTTATACTGCTACGTTAAACGTCTCGTTATTGGTATACATAATATAAATGTCAACTTGACCAACAATTATTGGCTTGGTTTGCCGTGTGGCACCTACCTTAGAGGGAAATTTCCCCTCTAAAACAACCCAAAGTCGAAATTAGTAGCTCCGTCTTTCTCTAATGTGCAATATATATGTTTTTTCATTGGGTGCAAATGAATTTTGTTGTTGTACTTACTCCTGAAGTTACCTAAGCAACATGACAGCCAAAAGAAACTGTAAACAAATAACAATACGAAAAAAGCCACAGCGTTTATTTACAAGGAAATAAAAATACATTTTCTCAGTCGCCATGAGTTGTTTAAATTAATTCAAATAAAATAAAAGATCGCCAAAATGCGGGGTGTTCTAAAATGGGTCGAAAAAATTAATATACCGAACACCAAAGACGACGATGTAAGGTAGGCTCTTATTATTATTTGCGGTAAGGCAAATACATACATACATCTATCAATTGGTTTTCTAGTGTCCACTCTGTGTGCTACCATCCAGATGGTCAGCATTTAATTGTTGCAGCTGGAGACCGAGTTTTGGTGTATGATCCTACTGATGGAAGCGTTTTAAATACACTTAAGGCACACAAGGACACGGTCCACTGTGTGGCATATGCCAGAGATGGAAAAAAGTTTGCTACTGGTGGAGCTGATAAATCAGTAATCATATGGACCAACAAATTAGAAGGTCTTTTGAAGTATTCGTAAGTAATGCTCTGTAAAAAAGTGGTTCGTCTTTACAATTTATGTTATACCTTGTACTTACCAATTTATGTTTATAAAAAAAAGCATTATTTTCGTAAGGGGCCCTTTCTCTATCGTGAAAGGCAAATATGAGTCATGTTTCGCAAGCTCTTTTGAAGTTGCGATTATTTTTTCTTTACTGCACATGCTCTTTCTTGATTTTTTTTTGTCCACCACGTAAAAGTTTATCTATATCGGGATCTGTACGACTCTTGGTTGTTTGATGAATTAAATCTTCACTTTAAATTGATCATAACCCTGCCAGCTTACTGCATCCCTACTGGTCCACATGGGGGGTACGCCGGTTTGACTTAAACGTTTATCTTCACTTCAGCACTGAGGCTGATGGAAATGCTGGTGCTATTGCATTATTGTGTGATCCATAAGGCCTGCCTCTACAATTTCGACCCGTGCATGCCGTGTTCGCATTATTGATCGATCCTTTTACGATACCTGTGATTTTCGATGTCACCGCACGTTTGCTCACATAAATGGTAAAATTGTTTGATGTTATTTCTCTCATTAGGCTCTTTTTAAGACAAGCGCTGGTTGTTTGGGGCTCTGCAGTAATATTCTTAGCCGGCCCCTTAGGTTAGGTTAGGTTAGGTTGACGTGGCTGTCAGCTAAGGCCGACACACTTAGACCAAAATTAGGTCCATTGTGGTACCACACAGATCTGGGGATTCCCTCACTGCTCGTTGAACCAATGGGAGCTTCTTATGAAGCGTGAAAGACTTCTGACGCCAGTGTTGGCTAAGTCGTTTGTGTCATTAAACAAGAAGTCCCCTAGATGGAGATTTCTTTTGTGGGAGAGCGCAGGACATGTGCAGAGAAGGTGAAGTATAGTCTCCTCCTCCTCCTCGTCCATGCAGCTTCTGCAGAAGTCGTTTGAGTGCACGCCAAGTCTGGAGGCGTGCCTGCCTATTAAGCAGTGTCCTGTGATAACACCTATGGTCGAGCTAATATGCAGTCGGTTTAATGAGATTAGACACTTAGAGCGTCGCAGATCCAGCTTTGGCCAGATTCGCTTAGTCGCTAGACAAGTATTGCTACATGTCCACCTAAGGTTTGTTCTCTCGATTGCTGATAGCTTGAGCAAGAGTTTGCATGTAGCGATTGGTATTCCTAAAGAACCTTTATCAGGTAAACGAGGTAAAGTGGTTCCTTTTTTGGCGAGATCGTCTGCCCTACAGTTACCCGGAATGTCTCTATGTCCCGGCACCCAACAGAGGTGAATGTTGAACTGCTCTGCCATCTCCGAAAGAGATGAGCGGCAATCTTGGGCTACGATGGAATTTGAAGAGACTGAGTCCAGGGACTTAATCGCTGCCTGACTATCCGAGAAGATACGGATATCCTTTGAGGATATCACATTCCTCTTTAGCCACGACAGGGCTTCATTTATCGCTAAAATTTCCGCCTGGAACACGCTACAATAATCTGGAAGACGGAAAGAGAGGCTAAGATTTAGCTTTTCTAAGAAAACGCCCCCACCTACCCCATCGTTGGTTTTAGATCCGTCGGTGTAGAAGTGGATCGATTTATCTTCCGCAAATGCATCATCATCACAGAATGATCTGGAAGGAATGGTGATTTGGAAGTTTTTTTCCGAACTGCAGATGGGGTATGGTGTAGTCTATGTTTCTGTGTAGAGACTTAAAGGAGTCCAAAATGATGGAGTGGCCAATCTTCTTGTTGGTCCACTGTGAGGTAGCTTTTAAGCGGACAGCGGAACTAGCCGCTGTTTGCATGCTGAAGATGTCGAGAGGTATCAGGTGTAACAGAATGTCCAGTGCAGCGGAGGGGGTAGTACGGAGTGCTCCGCTAATGCACAGACACGCTGAACGCTGGACTTTGCCCAGTTTGTCGCGGTTTATAGCTTTATCCAGGGCAGGCCACCAGACGACCACCCCGTAAGTAAGAATTGGTCTAACCACCGCTGTATATAGCCAATGCGTAATACGGGGTTGTATACCCCACTTATTGCCAATGGATTTTTTGCAAGAGAAAAGTGCTACTGTAGCTTTCTTGACTCTTTCTTGTATATTGGATTTCCAACTTAACTTCCTATCGAAGATTAGACCCAAAAATTTTGCTTCGTCAGAGAAGGTTAAGCTTGTACCGCTAATAGAGGGAGGGTCAATATGTGAGATTTTATATTTCCTGGAAAAGAGGACCAACTCGGTTTTGTGGGGGTTAACGCCCAGTCCACACCGATTAGCCCATCTCGTTAGCTTATTAAGAGCGTTTGGAAGGAGTTCCTTTATGGTATTGAGGTGTTTTCCTGAGACGGCTATAGCAACGTCATCAGCATAGGCAATCACCCTGCAGCCCTCCCCTTCCAGGTTTATCAGTACTTTATTCACCACCAAATTCCAGAGAAGGGGAGAAAGAACACCGCCTTGTGGCGTGCCTCTACTGACAGACCTCCTAGCAGATGTAACGCCCAGTTTTGAATTAATAATCCGACTTTCAAGCAGTAGATTAATCAATTCACCAAGCGAGCTATCCACCTTCAGTTCTGTCAGTGCATTTGCGATTGCAGATGTGTTAACGTTGTTAAAGGCGCCTTCTATGTCAAGGAAAGCAACCATGGTATACTCTTTGTGATGAAGAGAGTATTCGATAGTGCGTACTAAGGAGTGAAGAGCGGTTTCCACCGACTTTCCCTTACAGTATGCATGCTGAGCGGCAGAGAACAATTGCGGATTTATGTTCGTGCGAAGATGGATATCAATCAATCGCTCCAGCGTTTTGAGGAGGAATGAATATAGACTAATGGGTCTGAGGTCCTTTGGACTGACGTGGGAATATTTGCCAGCCTTGGGTATGAAAACCACTTTAACTTCTCTCCAAGCCCGGGGAATATGAACCAGGTCTAGACAGCTTTTCAGGTTCATCTCCAGCACAGGCAGGATGATATCCGCTGACATTTGTAGTTCGGCAGGTATTATGCCGTCTGGTCCTGCAGACTTGAAGGGTTTGAAGCTATGTAGCGCCCAAGTCAGCTTTTCCTTAGTAATCAGACCTTGAGAGTAAGTTACCTGTGCAAATGACCTGCAAGGGCGTAAATTGCCGGTAATATTGGAGCTGCCTGGGAAATGAGTGTCAAGTAGCAGATTGAGCGATTCCTCGCTAGATGTCGTCTAAGAGCCGTCTGCCTTCTTAAGGCAGCTAGGCATAATTGGATTAGAAGAGAGGATTTTTCTTAGCCTTGATGCCTCAGATGATTCTTCTATTTTGCCACAGAAGAGTCTCCATGAGGATCTTTTGGCTTTCCTTAGCTCTTTTTTGTATAGTATGAGGGATTCCTTATAGGAGTCCCAATCGGTTATTGCTTTTGAGCTTTTAGCAAGATTGAAGAGTCTTCTGCACTCCTTTCTGAGTGGTCCTAGCTCAGGGGTCCACCAGTGAGGCTTCTTCTTACCCGTGGGTTGTACGAGCGGGCAGGATGCCGCCATTGCTTCGTTAAGGGCCAGGGTGAGTTCATCGACTTTATTGTCGATCTCATTGGAGTCGCAGGATGGACTTAAGTGTACAGATTTAATACGATTATGTAATGTGTCTCTGTATAAGGGCCAATTGGTTTTCCGAGGATTTCGGAAAATGGGTTGACATGGAGGCTCAACATTTAGGTTGAAAAGAAGATAGCGGTGATCCGAAAAAGAGTGATCAGCCGAAACATTCCAGCCCGTAATCATGTCGTTGATGGTATCGGAGACAAGAGTGATGCCAAGGAATTCTTGTCGATTTTTGGTAATGAAGGTGGGTTCATTACCTGAGTTACAAACAATGAGGTTAGTACGTAAGAGATATTCAAAAAGTGACTCACCTCTGTTATTGATGTCTGTGCTGCCCCATACGGTGTGATGAGCGTTAGCATCGCACCCCAATATGAGGTCAGCTTTCTGCCTCCTTGCTTCTTCGATCAACCTCTCTAGGTTATCACCAGGGAGAGGTCCCACTTGATCGTGGGCGAGATACGCTGATACTAGCCAGAATGATCTACCAGCGGTCTCTATTCTTGCCACAGTTGTATCTCGATCGCTGAAATTAGGGAGTAAATAAGCATTAATATTACTTTTCACTAGTATGCACGATCTAGGTTTACCTTTATCGGTCCCATACAGTGAGTAGTATCCAGGAGTCCTGAGTCCTCGAACCAGGTTGTTGTCAATCCAAGGTTCTTGTATCAGGACGATGTCTTCTGCGCCTTTGGTAAGACGAAGAATAAGTGCGGCCGAAGCCTTTATGGAGTGTTGGAGGTTAATCTGAACTAACTGCAGCATTTTCGCTACAATCAGGCAGAGATGCCTCCACCACGGTGTTATTCAGGCCTTCCAATTCCGAGGACGAGTTGAGAAGCTCGTCTTCACTCAGAAGAGCCTTATCCTGATCTTGATCATCAGTCTCCATATCTGACAAAGCGTCGGTTATGGATGGTGATTCGTTGGTTAGCGAGGGTTCATCGTCCTCTAAAGAGGGGAAGGAGATTGAAGCCCCAGGATCTGGGACTACGATCGTAGAGTCAGAGGGAGGAGGAGGAGGAGGGGGAAGTTTACCCGCATCCATTTCATCCTTTTTATAGACCCGCATTTTGACATCGTCTCATGCGAATCTTATGATGTAGTCGTTCTTGGCCAGAGGAGCCAGCGTTTCTTGGTTGATTACAACCACAACACATCTGTAATCGCCCTTCAGCTCTTCCAGTTTGGCAACCTTACAGTTGTGGGTCGGAAGTGAAGGGTTGCTGAATTTCAGGACTTCCAGGATGTCCTCAGGGGTGGATGGTTCCGCAGTGATCCAAATACGAGATCTTGGTCGGCAGGGGATGTCCTCCCTTGCAACAGCCTCGAGCTTTGCATCGGGCCACACCTCTCCAAGCCTACTTATTGCAAGCTTGTAGAGATCGACCGATCTTTGATCATCACACGCGACCAATTTGATGTGACCTTGATGCCACCCTCCTTCATGTGTAAGCGGAGGAGGTCCGGGATGGTTTTTTATGAAGGAAAAGAAGGAGCGCGAAAGCGCTCTCTTGACCATATCCCACTTCTCATGGGTTATAGACCCGTCGATGTCATTGCGGTCGATGACTGCGACCACAATTTTGTCTTTCAAGATGTCACTGAAAGATCTGTGAGGTGTGACAGTGGGAGAGATGCCGGTGTTATGCACTCTCTGCCTCTTGGGAACCGAACTGGTTTCTTCCACTGACCTCTGGCGTTTGATCGACGGGTCGCAGGCCTTAAGGATCTGCTGAGCCCAGTCCAGTTTGGCGATTTGTGCCCCTTCGTGGGCGGCAATACGTCATTACTATTTTATTTTATTTTAATTATTTATTTTCATCAAGCCCGGCGAACCCTTGATGTTATAAAGTTGGAGGGTTACGATACCTTTAATTCTGATCGTTATCTCGCCGTTAAGGAAAAGAAGATTTATTTTCATCAAACGACCATCAATTTCATGCCTGGAGGATCTTCCAAGCATTGAGAATATTTCCACGTTTAATGAGAACAGTTGCAATCATCCGAAACAAGCGCTCACAACAATTATGTGAAACCGTTATTTTAGCGTCGACAAAACGTTCATATTTTCAATAGTCAAATGATATCCTAGTGATCCGACGGAATCACCATAGAAAACTATTGCTGCTACAAACTGCAGCTCTATCGAGCCCTAATCTTGCCAGTTCTGCTTTATGGTGCTGAGTGCTGGATGATTAGCAGGAAGGGAAAGTGGATATTTCTCTTCTCTTTTGAAAGGAAAATCCTTCGTTGGATATTTGGTCCTAAGTGGGACTACATGGCCAAATCGAGCGAATGGGCAATAATGATCGAGCCAAGAGGATTTCCGACTCCCAGTCGCCAGGTTCGAGAAGACAAGGAAGATCAAACATCTGTTTTAAAGACTAATAAGTCACTGCTTCCAGATCGCTTGATCTGGACAGCTGGAAGCAGCGTGCCCGGGATCGCTGAGGATGTAAGGATGCAGTGTCTGACGAAACACCTCACGGTCGGGAGCCCGCTATATAACAATCAAAGATAGTGCTATTTCCAATCAGAGGATGCAAATTCTAAGCTGCTAACGTTTAATAAATTTTCGGTTGTGCAGTATCGTAAATTAAAAAATGTAAATACGTTTAATATTGTTAGATTTGAAGAAGTTACGTTATCATGATTCATAATTTTAGGAATATCCGTCAGCGCGAGGCTACAGAGGATATGACAAAAAAAAATTCTACAGCAACTGGAAAAAGATGACTAGGTATTGCATTGTATAGGGCTCAACGCTATGACAAAGCCGCATCAATATCAGGTGTAGATCGAGGAGTACTGCAAAAAAGCATTGCTTCAATGCATAGACCAATTTCTATACAAGAATTTGTCGCAACGATACCTCGCTTGAAAATCTTTTTTCACTTTCACACAAAAATTTCAAATACGAAACTTTCGAATCCATAGAATTGTAACTAAGAAGTTTTTGATTTTCTCAATTAAAATGGCGTTTTTTAGAAGACAAATATATGAAAAAAATACGACGACTTACGAAACAACGGCGATAAAGACTACATTTCGCATTTGATAGAATAAAATCTGTAAATTATATATTATTTTTTTTAATTACAATATAGGTACAGTGCGATTCACTTGACTAGACGCACCATTTTTTTTCTCATAAATTTATTTTTTTTCATACGTGTTTGTATTAATTATGAAACCATTGCATTCATATGACGGATAATTTAGTTCTTAATGAAAAAAACACAAATACATGCAAGAGACAGTTAAAGTTTTTTTTCAGTTTTTCTTCTCAGGCATGTAAAAACAACAACATTTTTTTGGTTCATATGATTAGACGCACCTACTGTTCGAAAAAATCAAACATAGATTTATTTTTCAATTTTTTTAAATTTTATTTGTATCTTTACTTGAGTTTTTTTTATATTTTCAGTACTTAGTACACCCTCCACGATTTAAAATTAGGTACATCAAAAATTGTAGGCTGAGTTCGTAATTTTAGGCTTTGTTGCCCATGCCCTGCCTAAAATATGCTCAAATACGTTTATGAACACAATTACAACTGCACGTGTGCAGTCGTCAACTTTGTTTAAATTGAGTTCATAATAGCAAACGTTGACAAAATGAGAAATATAAATTATTTGTTAGAAGCTTTTGATTTGATTTGTAGTACCTACATACATTTAAAAAATGGCTATCAACAAAAATATTTTTACTTATTGTTCTAAGCTTTGTGGAAGTTTGTTTTGAACGAACTTAAGCCATTTTGGAAAAACTCAAATTGCGGACATCCGAAAATAGATATGAGGCCGGCAGTCTACCTCACTATTTGGAAGCTTGCAAATAATTGCTCTTTTTGAGAAATAAGCTGTTAATTCAAAGCTAAAGGCTTAACTTTCAAATACTTTATTAAAACAACGAGATTGTTGTTTAAGCAAAAAAAGGTAGATATATTAAATGGCCAGATTTAACAGATGATCAACTAAACCTAAAGGATAGTTTTGCATTTTTAGATTTTGGAACTTTCTTATGATATCCTCCCTATCATAAGCAAACGTGGGCAAAATATTTCTTATTTCTTGCAAAACCTTTCCCCAAAGAACGTTTTTCTTCTTCCGACCAGTTACAAATTCCGATTCCGTTCCTAACCGAATAGAAATGACTAGTTTGGTGTCAGCATCAGACCACAGTTTGGACTCAAATTCAGTCCGGTGAAAGAAAAATAATTAATTTCATATTAAAAGCTAAGAAAACAAAAAATATTATAAAAAATAATTAATTTCATATAAAAAGCTAAGAAAACAAAATAATATTAGGATTATAAATAAATTTAATTAAAAAAATACTCACTTTGCTGCTCTGCCATTTTCGTGCAAATTCAGCAACAGAATAAAAACAAATGCCGACTTGACCGCAAATTGACTGTCGTTTTACTTTTATGAACACAAGTGTTGCCATGCTCATGCAGAGCAATTCATACTACTTGCCTCCTTCGTATATTTGACCTGAAGGCCATCCCCAAACATTCTCAATTGTGTTGAGATCGGGTGAATATGGTGGCCACGCAAAAATTCCACATTTTCATCCGCAAGAAAAACTTTTACAACCCGCGAGTTGTGGATCGACGCGTTATCATGTTGGAAAATATACTGGAGAGGTCCAAACAGTTCTTTTATTGCTGGAAAAGCTGATTGCAAAAGAGCTTTATATGAAACTCCCGTCATTTTGTTCGAAACGAAAACTTATTTGAAAGCACCATAGAATGAAATGGCCCCCCACACCACTACTCCCCCATGAATGATGCCGGTTCAAAAACAATTCTTCTTTTCGGAGATCGTGGAAGTAATAATTATCCAAATTAAATTTTTTTCATCAGAAAAAAACTACTTTTCGCCAATTTAAATCACTTCCAACTTGCGTATCCCATGTCATGTGAAGGCGTTCGAAATCCAAGCGCTGTTGTTTTCTGGTACTGTTGAGAGGTTGCTTTTTTTGCAATGTTTTTAACAGCACCTTAAATAGCTCGACGAACAGTGGATTTGCTGGCAGTTACCCCCGCTATTTCTCTGATTTTGCTCGTGGAGTGAGCTGAATTCGATGCAATTCGTATTATTTTTCTTTTTGCTTGGGCTGTTAATGCTGTCTTTGTTCTTCCTTTTTGATTTTTCCCATATAAGGCACTATTTTGAGGATAATTCCGAACCGCATGTCCACTTTGTCCTATTTTTTTCGCAATACTCCGCATTGAAAAGCCTTCCGATAACTATTTTTTTGCACCCATTTATTGCTTAAAATAAAAGCCAGACACTTGCTAGAATTTGAAATGTAAAATTAAGTCGAGTCCGCGCAACAGATAATTACTAACTAAATTTTCCTATGCGTCTAATCATGTGAACCAACAAAATGCTGCTGTTTTTAAATGACTGAGAAATAAAAGAGAAAACAAAACCGTTATTATCTCTCATTCAGCATGTATTTGTGTTTTTTGAATTAAGAATTAAACTACCTTTCTCATAAATACAATGGTTTGATAATTAATACAAATACTAAAGAAAAAAATTAAATTAAATTAAAAAAAATAGGTACGTCTAATCAAGTGAATCGCACTGCACAATTGAAATGAAGCTACATTGTGGCATCGTCTTGGGGAGCAGTACCCATCTGTAAAGCTTCCTCGACATACAATATACATATGGTGTAAATATTTGCTCAATCGGTCCATTGGTATATAAGTAAGATTGTGGCGTTAACTTAGTAGGAAACACAAATATGAACAATTCTCACAATTTTACTGTACTATATGTTGTGAATTTAAAGTGAATCGGCCGAGTGGTTTAAATGGAGTGATGCCTCATACATACGCACCAAGAATTTTCTATAATATATGTAGCATGTTACCTCTGCCGCACTGGCAGCAACTTTGATCCTCTTCTAGAATCACTATGCGAAGTGGGAGGGACCTACAATTTCAAGCCAAGTGCGAACGGCAATTTGAGAATCTTCTCATGACAATTGATACTCTTGTAGGTTCGTCAGAACTAAATGTTACTTGTCCCCGGCGGGATTTGAACCGTTTTTTAAACTTTTTATTGGTAGTATGTTACCTCTGCCGCACTGGCAGCAACTTTGATTCTCTTCTTGAATCACTATGCGAAGTGGGAGGGACCTACAATTTCAAGCCAAGTGCGAACGGCAAATTTGAGAATCTTCTCATGACAATTGATACTCTTGTAGGTTCGTCAGAACTAAATGTTACTTGTCCCCGGCGGGATTTGAACCGTTTTTTAAACTTTTTATTGGTAGACCATTACCTTAACCACTGAGCCACTGTGGCTTAAAAATGCTCACTGTATAAAACACAGCAATATTCTGATCTACGCCGATGATATGAAAATATATAAATCTGCCACTAATCAGCAACATCGAATTCTTCTTTGGAACCGACATTAATTGCTTAATTTAAATTGAAATAGTTCAATAAGTATGTGTACCTATTTAAAACCATACGTGATTCGCTTTCGATATTTTGAAACACATATAAGATAACTATATAAAAACCTCCAATTTCGCCCATTTAATATCGAGATTATTTCCTCAGTCGATAGCACATTTTTCCACCACTGATTTCTTCTTATTGCGTTGAGTAATGGACACATCCCGATAAAACCCAGTACATTTTCTTTGGCTCGTAGGTTGCACATTGTGCGCTCTTCATTTTGGTCGGCTCTATTGGGCATGTATTTTAACTGCAGAAGCTCACCTCTAGCTTTTTCAATGGCTGGGGACTGTCATTACTTTTACCATGTACTGAAAATGTAGCTTCACTGTGACGAGAGTCCTGTTTCGAGGTGAAGCATGTAGTTAGGGGATTTTTTTAGTAACTCGAAGATTTTTTTGATGAAGGTATCTCAGAAA
The DNA here is from genome assembly GCA_949715645.1 of Portevinia maculata. Classification (NCBI taxonomy): domain Eukaryota; kingdom Metazoa; phylum Arthropoda; class Insecta; order Diptera; family Syrphidae; genus Portevinia; species Portevinia maculata. The sequence goes on along the minus strand of OX454527.1, from coordinate 98,033,901 downwards.
CTTTTGGACTTCATGGTATTGCCGAAAACCCCATACCACTGCGTAGCACATGAAAGACCTTAATACCGCTTCGTATACTTTGTATTTTGCGCTTGATGCAATGTCCCTTTTGCCGAGCAGATTTTACCATTGGCAATTTATTACTCTTTTTCCCAGAACCATCTTTCATCCTTTGCATAGTGACCCGAAACATTTCGGAAGACCATTACCTTCGACTTGCTGGTATTAAGTTCCAAGCTCCATAGCCTAGAGTAATGATGTGACCCGTGTAGGGGCGGGTTAAGAATATCACTACAGCGCACCCCGATAAACAGCGCTTGACGTAAAACGCGACTAGGGGGAAAATCACTTCTAGGCAATTAAACATCCAGGTGAGTCTAGCGACATATTTTACATCTTAAAGCTGTCCCGCTAGTGTGCATTCAAATCCGTGGGTTGACACGACTGGAGATTACCGGTGTCGCAAAAGAAAGATCAAATGAAAATGCATGTACGTTTCGAACTCGTTTAAACTAAAGCACTATGGAAATGTACACTACCCCTTCTGGTACTACATACGCCACCCATTAATGGAGAGGAACGAATAACAGATTGTTTTTCCAACCTCTACACCAAAAAAGAGGATTTCTGCCTGGTATTACAATGGACCGTTACCGAGTCTGAGTGCTCTGGGATTTGGATGTCCTTTTTATAAAAAAAAAATAATAATAAATAATCCTGGGACGGGCAGAAATGCTCGGGTCAGAGCTATTGGGGTTCTATGGGATAGCATAGTAAAGCTTAAGTTTAGGCGAAACCTAAGGGTCCCAAGTTGGAACGTTGGAAGTATGAGTGGTCGAAGCTACGAACTTGATGAGATGATGGTTGCGAGTTGACATCTTATGTGTTCAAGAAACGAAATGGAGAAACACCGGAAATAGAGCGCGTTTCTTAGACGTTAGGATTAAATTTTTCAAGATGTTCTACTCCGGGACGGAACAGGGTAGGAACGGAATCGGTATCATCCTTGCGGCAGAGCTACTTGGCAGCGTCTTGGGCATTTCAAAGTCCTAATTCAACCTGTTAAGCTTCCTCCTTCTTGTAAAAAAAACAACCTCAGTTTTGAGAGGATTGACTGAGACCCGCTAGGCATGATCAAACAGAAAGAACGGCAACATTATTATACCCTATTTTAAGGGTATATTAATTTTGACGCGAAGTTAGTAACATACCTTAATATTGCCCGTAGACCCCTAAATGTTACTATATTTATGATCAGCATCGATATTAATGTCGATATAGCCATGTCCGTCCGTTCGTCCGTCCGTCTGTCCGCAAAAATTAGGCCTGTGAACTGAAGCTAGAGGCTGAAATTTTAACTATATACTCTCTAGGGGCCCGAAATAATCAAGTTTAAGAATTTTCGAAATCCGCCCACATACCTACTCAAAAAAACAAATTTATCGAAAAAATCGAAAACATCCTAAAACTGCTCGGGAGATAAAATTTCTAAAATCCGCCCACTGACACGCCCACAATTAAATAAAACAATTTTATTGAAAAGTCAAAGTTTGAGCTAGGAAACTGAAATTTATAATGTATGTAGACTCTCTAGGTGCCCTTTATACTTATGTTTAAATATGAGGGGTAGGAATAAGAATAGGGTATCCAACAGTTCGCCCAAGCGGACTGTAGCCCGTCCCTATGTTCCACTTCTGCAGTTCGACCATTCTTAGGTGAAACCTTACCATGACGCGTTTGGGTAAAAATTTCGACATTAATAAATAATAAATTAAATACTCTCCATCCTCAAACTAGAAAAAAACATGTAACAAACCCTTATAAAGTCTAGATAATATTACTAAATAGCCCTGGTAGCTATTGCTAGAAGATTCATTTTGTAATTTATTTACTGATTAATAAAGTTATAATAATAATAATAACCTGCTATACAAATACTCAGGCTGTTAGGTATGTATAATACCATGCAAGAGGATTAGCGTCCTTTTTTTTTTTTTTTTTGGATGACTGCCCTATTGTTATTGGTGGAAATGTTGCAATATCTAGTGAGTGTCTTACATTTTACTGGATTCAGTGATAAATTCTGTTTAAGTGCCCACTGTTGTATGATCTCTAGATCTTCTTTCATCATTTCAATTGCATTACTAATCATATCCATCGTTCAGAACAAGTATAATTGGACGTCGTCAGCAAACACATGGGAAGTACAATGTTAAACAATTTATGAGAATTCGTTCCCATAAAGTAAAAATAATATTACAGCCCCTAGTCGAAACCTACGAAACTCCCGTGGCAACTAAAGAACGAAGACATTTGGCTTCCCACTGCCACACATGTGGGTGGGATTAAAAAGGTTGTTGCCGCTTAGGTGGGCTTGCATCTGCTTCAGCGTCGTTTTCTCGAATACTTTGGATAAAAACGGTAAGACTGCGATTGGTCTATACTCAGTGTTACTCCGGCTTTGCGATTTAGGTATTGGTAATATCTTAGCCCTTTCCCACGAAACGTTGGATTTACAAGTGTTATATGTGTTATATGTTTGAAAATGAAAAGAAGCATGAGATTTAACCGATAACACGACTTCAACTACATTTTCATCCGTTAAGCGATTAAAGTTGTAATCTGCTATATTGCCATCGTCGCTAGACTGATTCGTAAACTGTGCGAAATCTTGATATTGAGTTGACCGCACAGAGACCGACACAAACTGCGAATTGAGAACATTAAAGTCTACGTCATCATTTGCACCTGTGAGCTTTCTCCCATTGCCTAGTTTGCCAGAGAACTTTTCCAGGCTGAATTTCAGGGTTAGGGAAATGTTCGTAGGGCTTTTCTTCTATCGTTGGCAAAAAACACATCAAGAAGGTTAGCAGGGTCGTATGAACAGTTTGTACCAGTCGATACATTAACAGATGTCAAGTCAATCATTTTAATTCTTTCCATTAACTGACCATCGAAGCATCGAACGTTAAGCATATTAAAATATAGATCGCCGGTAACAATAATGTTAGGAGAAGAACAAGAAAACCTTATCAGCCCAAACCAAGTAGCGTTTAAACCAGGCAAAGGTTGTGTGGATGCATTGCTGCATATCGACTTCTATATATCAAGCGGACTATCCGCTCGTAATCATGTCACAATTCTCACACTAGACTTCGAAAAAGCGTTCGACAGAATAGGCATTCACGTAGTACTCGACAAGCTTAAAACATGGGGTATCGGCCCCAAAATATATAACTTTGTCTATTCGTTTCTTACCAACAGAAGATTCTGTGTAAAAGCAAATAATTTGTATTCGACATCATATCCGGTTTTCAACGGCATCCCCCAAGGCTCGCCACGGTCGGTGGTACTATTTATTATCGCCTTCGACGACATTAGCAGACTAATAGACAAACACACAACACTAGATCACTGCGCTTACGCAGATGACATATTACATCTTGACTGAACACAATGATCTTGTAAAAACAAGAAACGCTTTACTTAATCTAATGAAAGACATATCAGTATGGTCTACCTATTCAGGTGCTAAACTCTCATTAGACAAATGTAAAACCATACATATTTGCCGAAAGACATCTTGCGGAAATTTAACTTTCAACTATAACAATATCAATATCGAACGTGTTACTAATTTAAGTATTCTTGGAGTAGTATTTAACAACAAATATAATTGGAAGTATCATTGTCTAGAATTAAAAAAAAGCCTAGCTGCGAGGACCAACATTATCAACTACTTAGCCAGTAAAAAATGTAACGCACATATAAACACCCTCTGTGAAATTTCGAGAGCTATAGTTTTGAGCAAAGTCGACTACGGTTTATTCCTCTATGGCAACAGCCCAAAATCTACGATCAACATCATAAAGGCCCCCTACCTTTAAGCCGCTCGCAGGAGTATAAATGCGTTCCCTACAAGCCCCATTAAGAACATATAGGTGGAAGCTGGACTTCCAACTATAGAAGACCGGATCTTGGAGACAAAAGCAAAACTATTTGCCAAGCTTGCTTTCTCAAATGGATTAATTATTCACAAGGACTTTAATACTTACATTAATAGGAAAAGCCCCAGGCGCATGCAATCAGCAATTTCAACATCCATAACATCCGCAAAACAGATGAGTGTTCCTACCGGCTCCTTATGTAAGTATGTCCAATTGTACCCACCATGGCACATTAAGCCCACATCCTTTATCATGGAACTTGTAAAAGACTCTAAAGCAAGCACAGCATCATCTTCATACCGCTCCATCTTCGCCGCTGTCACCTCAGACCTAAGGTCTAGAGGTTGGACTTTTCTATTCACAGACGGATCAGAAATAAAGGACAGTACCTCGTTTGCCGCCACACACGAAAATGGCGACATACATGCTATAGGGATATTATCGAAGAATGCATCCGTCTTCACCGCCGTGGCAACAACTATCCTGAAAACCCTGGATTCAGCCACAAAGGCGCACGGCAAATTCGTTATAGGGACAGACAGTCTATCAGTTATAAACGCCGTACAAAATCCTAATAATAGCGCTGTAATCATTAACAAAATCAGAGATTGGCTCATTAGAATGCCTAATAAGTTAAAAATCATGTGGGTTCCTAGTCATGTTGGAATAAAAGGTAACGAATTTGCGGACAGCACTGCTAACCTTGCTCATCGCGCTCCAGTCTATAAAGTCGCCATCTACACCAAGCAAGACATTTTACGACTCATCAAAACGAAAATTAAACTAAAGCAACTCCTGGATTGGAGTAATTATAACCACCATTACTCAACAATAAACGCCGATAGATCGCATCCAACTTATCCCACCACTTCCTCTAAAACGATGAACACGACCTTTGTCAGATTACGATTATGTCACACAGCGCTCACCCACGAACATCTCCTCAAGAAGGAAAAACCACCTATTTGCCCTTCATGCAACATTTCCATCGATATAAACCATATCTTAGGCATAGGGACATGCCTTGCCTCGATCCAAACTAACCAGCCGTTAGCCCGCTCACAGCACTCAATCTACGAAACCCTAAGATATCCCAGTCACGATAACATTGTAAAAATGTTTAATTTTATAAAACGCTCAAATATTAACATTTAAAAAAAAATCGAACCAATAGAGCCGAAAGCCTCCGCAGCTAGTGCTCTCAATATTTAGCATGTAATTTAAATTATATGTTAATAAATTTTAATAATAATAATAAAATATAGATCGCCGGTAATAATAATGTTAGGAGAAGAACAAGAAATCCCTTCCAGGCACTAAAAAAAGGCGATATATCTATATTTTTATTTGGTCTGTATAACTCCAACTAGCTAACACTCAACACCATATGCAACATTAACAAACAAATAATTGGTTGTACAATTATCGGTTGATTTGGAGACAACATTGACACGTAGTCCATTGCGCATCCAACTCGCCTTGAAGGTGGCAACGATAAGAGTCAGTATACCGCTTAAACTCTTCATGGAGAACCTCAAGGAAAAGACATGTGTGTGTTGAGGCTGCCGGTGTGGATGAGGTAAGTGTTTGTTCGGTCGGGATAGAAGGGTATTCTGGCAATAGTGTTTGTGAAGTTTGCTTGGAGGTCGGAGACTCCCACTTTTCCATTGGTGGTCTTAGTGGATTTGATGTTCGACGTATTCAGTTTGGAAACGGTGGCCTGTTGCTGTTGCGATCAAGTTAGGTTTCCGCGGGTGTTAACTGCAGACGACATCGTGTGGTGGTTTATATATTTGTAATGTATTAACCGCAAGAAACACAAAATACAGTTTCAAGAATAAGTTTATTGTAAGAAATAAGGATAGTTATAAGAATTCTAAATGATTCGAATAAACGTGTCATATGCAAATTTAATGATTCCGCACAATTTGATTAGAAATTACTTATAACATACGGGTTTTAATTGTTTTTAACGGAGCAGAAAAAAATACGTCTATTCACTCTCGAACATCGAAATTTTCTTTTTCGACACTGTATACTTAATATTTACTTTTATATATCCACACAGCCATGGCGACGTGATTCAGTGCCTTTCGTTCAATCCTGTGACCCATCATTTAGCTTCTTGTTCTACATCCGATTTCGCGTTTTGGTCAGCTGAGCAAAAAGCTGTACAGAAGTATAAAATCGCATCTCGTATTAACTCTTGTTCTTGGACCAACGATGGACAGTACTTGGTGCTGGGCTTAGCTAATGGAACGATTTCAATTAGAAACAAGGTAACCCTGTGGCATTTCTGTTTTATAATTATTGAAACATATTCTTCTTTAGTCTGGTGAGGAAAAAGGTCGAATTGAACGTCCTGGCGGACCTAACAGCGCTGTATTTGGGGTCCAATGCAACCCGGTAGCGAATGCAACTAACACTGACTCCATCGCCGTTGTCGACTGGAGCCAAACGTTGTCTTTCCACACACTTGGTGGCCAGATGATTGGAAAAGAACGTGCCTTAGGATTTGATCCGCTTTGCCTTCAATACTTTCCGAATGGAGAATTCATAATTGTCAGCGGATGCTGTCGGTCACTGCAGATTTTCACAAAAGAGGGAGTTCGCTTGGGCACATTGGGTGAATCTTTTGACTCGTGGATATGGTCGATTGCTTTACATCCAAATGGATTTATATACACTGTTGGATGCCAAGATGGAACGTTGGCTTGCTATAGTATTGCTTCAAGTACGGTACACGCACTGTACCGTGAGAGATACGCATTTCGGGAAAATATGTGTGATGTCATCATTCAGCATTTGATTTCGGGTCAAAAAGTTCGCATTAAATGCCGAGATCTTGTGCAAAAAATCGCCATCTACCGAAACCGTTTGGCTGTGCAGCTACCTGAACGAGTGGTTCTCTATGAGCTGAGCTCAGCCGAGGATCAACCGATGCACTACAAAGTCAAGGAGAAGATCACAAAGAAATTTGATTGCAGTTTGTTGGTAGTTTGCGCTCAGCACATTGTTCTGTGTCAAGAGAAACGCCTACAAAGCTTAGACTTTATAGGTGTTTTGCAAAGGGAGTGGATTATGGATAGTTTTATCAGATATATTAAGGTGACTGGAGGTCCTTCAGGGCGGGAGGGCCTAATGATTGGACTAAAGAGCGGGCAGGTAAAATATACTCAACTGAGAAAATAGTTTTGTGAAATTTGTTTGCCATCGTAGGTGTTTAGAATATTTTTGGACAATGCTCTACCGATTTTGATAACAACAGTGATGTCTGCGGTACGTTGTTTGGATCTGAATGTAGGGCGACGACGAATAGCTGTGGTGGATGACGCCGGCAGGTTGGTTGTACGTGATGTGGTGAACGACACAATGCTCTATCAGGTTGCAAGGGACATTATTTCTCGAAAATCCTGTGAATTTAATCGATGTGAGTTTTTTTTTTGTAGGACTCTGGAGTTAATTCCGTTGCATGGAATACCCATTTAGACACTATGCTCTGTTACACCCATACGACAGGGGGCCTCAGCGTTCGGGTGGGCAACTTGCCACCTCGAAGTCCGCAAAATATGATTGGGGTCGTTGTGGGATTGTGTGGAGCAACAGCATTCTGCTTGCGTGGCAACGTTATGCATAATATTCCCCTAGCATTGGGCGCCACCATGTGGCAATTCATCGAAGCTGGCTTTTTTGAGTAAACCTTTCGAAGCCTGTGCAATGGTAGTTTTATTCTAATACCTTCGTTATTTCATTTATAGGGAGGCTTATCAAGTTGCATGCCTTGGAGTGACCACTGCTGATTGGGAGAGCCTGGCCATGGCAGCTCTTGAATCACTTCATTTAAATATTGCGAAGAATGCCTACGTCAAAGTACGAAACCTTCCATGGTTGCAATTGATCCACAGTTTAATGGAAAAGCAAAAGCGTTCAGAAGCTCCTAAAGAGGTGCTACAAGCGGAAAATTTTGCATTTGCTGGTAAATTCAAGGAGGCCGCGAGACTATACCAGAAATGTTCGCAAAAAGAACGTGCTTTGGCCATGTACAGTGATCTTAGAATGTTCGATATGGCTCAAGAGTTTCTCCGCGACGGTGATGAAGATGAGAAACGTGAATTGATTCGAAAACGAGCAGAATGGGCTTGTTCTGTGCACGAACCAAGGGCTGCGGCTGAGCTCCTTCTATCTGCAGGAGAAAATCAACGAGCTATTGAGATCGTGTCACAACAAGGATGGGCTGATGTGTGAGTTTAACTACTTGCTTTTCTAAACGTTGACTCAATTGCAGTTCATTACAGGCTCTATGACATTGGTCGTCGTTTAAGTTTAAATGACCGAAGCTCTCTGGAGTTGGTCGCGTCGCATTTAAAACGACTGAAGGCTCTACCACTGGCCGCTGAGGTTTATAAAAAGCTGGGCGACGAATCACAAGTAATACAGTTACATGTTGAGGCGAGAGATTGGTATGAGGCATTTCGATTGGCTGAGAACCTACCTGAGATGTTACCATTGGTGCACTTTCAACACGCACAATGGTTGGCTGAATCGGATCAGTTCATTGAAGCTCATGAGGGTTATTATAAGAACAAAATTAATTGCTATCGAATTTAAATCGGAAATATTTTTTAGCTTACCTCAAGGCTGGACGGAGCAAAGATGCTAATCGTCTTTTAAAAAGTCTAAGCACCTCGGCGATAGCTGAGGAACGTTTCTTGGACACGAGCTATTTTCATTGGCTAATGGCGAAGCAGTTCTTGCAAGTGTACACTTCAAAAGAGTGAGTTATTTTAAAATTACACATTTTGGGATATTAAAACGGTGGCGTGGCATTATTTAAGTTCATTTCGACGAAAGCATCTATAGCGTTCATAACGACATCGTTCGATCGTTTTCTGACTCTGAGAATTCTTTTGCCAAAATTAAGATTGGATGAATTATTTTCTAAGGACTTGTGGAAGATGGTTCGTGAAATTTGCTAGAGCTGATGGAAAATTATGAGTTTTAGATGGGAAAAAGCCCATCGGCAGAAGTCGGGGTTTTGTAGTTAAATCAATTCATTCTCCAACGGATATCCTGGAAACCATTTTTGAATCAGTTATCACGTCAAGATATGCAACGACAATACTGCATTCTATAGCACATTCTCCATTATTTATACGAGCGGATCTTAAAGGGCGTCAATCGGCTTGTTGTTACAAACTTAAAAACTTACCGTAGATATTGGGTCTCAATTGATAGACAGCGATCATAAATGATCGATCATTTGTTGATTAGTAAACCTTGACGAGTCATAGATAAACTAAAACAACAAATTAAATTAATTTTTTTTTACTAATATGGATTCGAGCGGGTAAACTCCACCTTGTCCTTACACTGGTCAAGGGTGTTGATCCTCAAATCACTAGGGACTTAAATGGAACCGTCGCGATCCCTAGGGACGTAACAAAACCAAACGTTAAATAGAAGAACCTCAATACGTTTCATAATCACGAGTGGAGGAAAGAACATTGATTTGTTTGGATGAACAACCGTATCTTGTATTTGCTGGAGTTACAGCAATGTTTCATGTTTCGCCACAAGACTCTTTATTTCTATGGTGCTGGTCTATTTTCCATTTATTATTTCCGATAAGCTTTTTTATCCACTGGGACTCGGACCCAGACCATCGTCTTCTCAGGCACGCACACTAGCACTTCGTCATTGAAGTCGCAAGTTTCAGATCGTCCTGAAATGTGGTTTTGATTGTTTGTCGATTTTTTAACAAGTGCATACGAGTATACAAGCAATTCAATCTGTTTCTTTCTATTTCTGCAATTTATTCTACATTTGCCAACTATTCGTTGGACAGACTGACCAGGGAGAGATGGTAAAAGATTTGACACAATTGCAATGTTATTTGTAAAAGAATAATAGGTGAGGTGTGCGCCTCAATTGTAGTTTTGAAATTGATAAATACTGTATTTTTACGTCTTAGCAAGACAAAATAGCGAAACACGGTTTGTTTTTCATTGAATGTCCTTTCGTGTGATAACACACTTGCAGTTAGGCTACTTCCGTCAAGACCACCCCCACAGAAATAAGGAGTCTGATGGTGGACTGTGGCGAACCGTGAAACAGTGCTGCAAATCCAGTCGTCCAATTCACGTGGTAGCAATTACAATATGCGGTTGCTCATTCAAACAAATCAAAAGAAAATTGACTTCACACGAAAGGACATTCAATTAAATAACAGACCGTTTTTCGCTATTTCCACTTGCCAAGACCTAAAAATACATCATTTGTCAATTTCAAAACGACAAGTCACACTTCACCTATTGTTCTTTTACAAATAAAGAGGGCATTATAATACAATAAGATACTTCGCGCAGTTCGATTTCATTCCCTCCTTTTGGAGAATGATTTGCGATATTTTATATTTTCTAGTAAAAAGGACTAGATCAGTTTTGGAAGTATTTGCCTTAAATCCACAACTCTGCATCATGTGATCAGTTTCTAACGACTTACCATTCATATACGCATTCTGTGACTACAGTTGCTTCTATATGATCCTGCACTTAATGTTTAAGTGGTTTGAACATTGTGGTTGACAGGCTGATAGGCCTTAACTCATTTGCTGTTGTACGCCCCTGCCTGCCGACTTTGGGTACAAAAACCAGCCAAACATCTCTCCCAGCTCTTGGTTTATACCCAGTTCTTAGGGCCTAAGTCCTCTACACGAAGCTACTCAAGAGAAACTTACCTCATTTGTGATTGTTTCGCTATCTTTGGTGCTTATTGGAGAATGGTCGGAAGAGTACCAGCCCTTAAGATTTATACATGCATTTTTCACAGTCCGTTAGCTGGGCATCCGTTCCCAAAAGCTATTGTGAGCATTTCATTAAAAGCTTTTGCCGCCCTGTCACAGCTATACATTATCAAAAGAAAAGCCTTTTTGTTTAGGCCTTTCCGGGTGCATCGAGAAAAGTTGAATGGGTATTCGTATTTATCCGTTGACTAAATTGAACTGAATTTGTACGTGAAGCAACATAAACACCCCTTGATCTCTGCTCGCTCCATCTAATCTTCCGTCCTTTGAAGGCTTATGATCACATCCTGCAAGTAGCCATGTTACGAAGTCGAGGAGCAATAGCCGCGGACATTCCTGTTATGTTCCAAATTTAAGCTTGCTATCTCGAAGTTTAGGGCCTCAAAATTGGTGATGGAGATGGCTAGATCTACATAACTTTCGATGCTGATCACAAATATAGCAAGTTTTAGGGTTCTATGATCGATGAAGGCATGTTACAAACTACATATTAGTAAAAATTATAATACCCTCAGGATAGGGTATAAAAAGGAGTACAACTCCGGCCGTATGCCTTAAGCTTTAGCGAGAAAAGTAGATCACTGCCCCTATTTCGTTCCAGGCTGCCTTTATCCTGATTAAATTATTTTATTCCAGAGAGCAATCCCCAATGGATCACCACTTAAGAGAGTACAAAAATCATATGACTACAGCCAAAGTATACTATGCATATGGCATTATACACAGTTACCTGAAAGAACCCTTTACAAGTTACTCTCCAATGAGCCTGTTTAATGCAAGTCGATACATAGCCAATGAGATAGAACATAAGGGACCACCCAAGGGCATTAGTATGTTGTAAGTATCCGCCAATAATAGTATTCATTGTGTTTTTAATACTAATCATTTGTCAAAGTGCACTTTACTATACTCTCTCCAAGCAAGCGAAAATCCTAGAGGCGAACAAACTGTGCCTTCAAGTTAACAAAAAGCTACAGTCATTGAAGCCTCCAACTGGTGTTCAGGAGCAAATTGATGTCTGTATGCCAGTGTATGTCATAGTTTTATAGTATAAAATGTATCCTTTCAGATTAATTATTTAAACAGCAAAGCATGTAAAGGTGGATTTAACGACCCAGAGGAATTATTGCCACTTTGCTATAAGTGCTCAAATTATAGCGCACATCTGAGTGGTAATAGTTGTCCTACTTGCAAACAGGACTACATATTTTCATTCGTCTCATTTGGTAAGTTAAAAGGTTCGCGTTTAGTTTTAAATTCATAATTTTGGATTTAATGAATAGAAATTTTACCTTTGGTTGAGTTTTACCCGGAAATGGACATCAGCGATGCAGAAGCTGAGCGACTTCTTATGGCTCCGCCAAAGTCAACCGTGGACAGTGATCCTTTCTTAGAGGTGAGTTGTTATTTGGCAAAAGCTGGATGGTTATATTTTTGGTTTGATACAAATGTGATCATTTCGACTTCATTCGTTTAATTCGCTTTGAAATGCATACTGTTGTACTGATTCGGCGTTAAGTTGTAGGTCCCTTACACTTCGCAGAAGCAAATGGTTGTAGAAGCTAGGTTTAGTACAATGCATTATTAATCATAGTAAAACTGATGACAAAAGAACAAATTGCCAAATAATGGATCTAATCTATCCAACTAACTATTTGCGAGATAAACTTTGCAAGCTCAATTAACAAAAATGACGAAACAAGTTAAAGCAAACAAAACGAAACGTTGAACGAAACTATCGCAAAATAATGTGAAAAAAAACACAAAATAACTTTTGCGAAGTGAACAAAAAGTATTGTGACCAAAACGAAACAATAGTTTGGGAAATAAAAAAGTTGAAAGAAAAGGCACCCTTTCTGATAATTTGAGTTTTCAGGACGTTGCAGGAGCCCTTACACTAAGACTTGATCGGAACGCACTCCGATCTGTGGATCCCAATCATGTTCTGATTGTGAAGCGGCGAGATGCACAGACAAGGAATATTTTTTATAGAAATATTCTGCCAGATTTGCAAGTTACATTCTGTCCAGAATGTTTGTTGGTGGGTACAATCAGATTCCATATTAAATCATCTTAATCGAGTTACAAATTTTTTTAGTTATTTTATGCTGAAGACTTTGAATTACAAGTGCTGCAAAAGGGTCACTGTCCATTCTGTAGAACCCCATCGGAGAAACTTTTCGAAAGTTATTAGACTAAGTGTATTCATTTTCATATTATTTCTTTGCATCGCTTTTGACATTTTCCTATTTTATTAAATGACATTTACAAAAAGATTTATATGTTTTATTATGTTTTATAAAAAAGCTACGAACACCGGCGTAATAAAAGAAGCACTGGACTGAACTGATTGGGAAATTCAATTTTCTAGGTCTGGAAAGCGGCAGAATCAGGAAATATTGTTTTTATCAGCACGAAATTTATTCTGCGACGGTTTGATCGTCCTTTAAGGGTTCTTCAAAACTGAGAAGAACAAACCTGATTGAAGCAAACAAAACCATTTCTTCTGTTTTTTTGGCTTTCTTCAATGTGGACCAATGTTTTTAAATGTGTATACTTAAAAATCAATTAACTTTTTTCTTGGTTTCAATCATTGAATGCAGTGCGGAAGAATCCTTAGAACACGGGGGATACAATCATGTACGCTCCTTTTGGATTCTAATGGAACGTCCGAAAATCGTCTTGTCTTTTCGTTTTTTCTTCGACGTTGGACTTTTAGTAGTAGATTCTTTTTCTGGCTGTTTTTCCAATTCGGCGTCGACTGTTTCTTCTGGTTCGATCTCTTCTTCCGCTACTAGCGCAGGACGGATTTGAAATTTAATTTGATGCAACCTTTTCAAATTCTCTCTCCGCTGTGATGGTTCTTTATTAGAGATATGGTTGTGCATTTCTTGTAAAAATTAAAGCGCTAACTTGTTGTGTATATTCGCAGTTGCTGCACAAAAATGTGGATGTGCAGAACTACTGTACCTAGAGAGCAAACTTGAGTCCCAAAATATGGATTACTTTTAAGAAGCCCTTACCGATTGAGAAGCTCATACATATATGGAGTGGATTGGGATCAATATAGGGATCGATTGTATCAGTCACCTTACCCTGATGCCTGATCCTAACCTTTGGTTTGGGAGTCGGGCTGAGCTGCAAACTAAATATTGAAGGTATCACTTTAGCAAAATGTGATTATTTACATAAGACATTGGAAGAAAATGACATTGATGTGGTACTTCTGCAAGAAACTCACCGCTTACATGAATCTACTCTCTCGTCTCGAGATGAGGTAATTGGGTTCTGTCTAATCGGCGCCCTCTATCATCATGCATACGACATAGCTACTATGTCAGGTCCTCCGTCAAAAATGTGAACGTGATCAAACTAAGGAAGGCGACAACGTGTTACTTACATCTAACATCTACAAACCTCCCAATAGCTCCTGGCTAGTAGAGGTGATTCCATCGTATGAACACCCCGCCCTATATGCAAGAGGTTTTAGCAGCCACCACACTCTCCACGCGGATTATGATAACGGGGCCAAACTGGCAGACTGGACTGGTAAAAACCGCCTGACACTAGTCTTTGATGTCAAGGATAGAGGAACCTTCCACTCTAGACGCTGGAACCGCGACTACAACTCAACTTAGCTTGATCCCACTCCGTCGGACGTGAACAACAAGTGTCCAGGCGGGTCTTATCTGATTTATCTCAAAGCCAACAAAGCCCAAATTCCCACGTTACCGAAATAAAGAGCCCATTGGTAAACTCTACGCACTGGTCGCGAGTTGGAACGCTTTAAGAGATAATGGTAAGGACGCGAGTTGACATCTTGTTTGGTCAGAAAACCAGATACTGGAAATCGGGCGCCTTTTGTGGACGTCAGGACACTAAGGTGCGGATCATGGTAGGAACGAAATCAATATCATTCTTGCGGTAGAGCTACTTGGCAGGTATGCGGAAATCATCGATATGAATCAACGTTCCTGTATAATTGCAAAAGAGGCAGGTTTAAAAACTCCTAGATCACACAACAGGCCTCAGTGACGAAGTGATTCGAAATTGAGGGGCCTGCCGATATTTTTCGAGGTAAAACCGGCGAACCCCACAGACGAACCAGTAGAGATGCAGTGTAGTGGGAGCGTTATGATCTCATTAGTCCAGACATGAAACTCACCATATCGTTCTTTATGTCGTGGTTAGCACTAGGATCAGAACTGTAGCCACGTATCTGCAATTCAGGTTGTCGTCGGGTTACCGAAAATTTGAATGTGGATCTTCGTTGGCTCCTCGCTTTTAGAGGTTTTCACTTGCTGTCAGTTATATATCACAGTTCCTATAGCAATACCTTCCAAATGTTTTTTTTTTATATTCCAGCAGTTTTAGCATATTTTTTTTTTTTTTTTATAATTTGCTTACGCTAAAGGGATTTTTTTCTGTTGTTACAGTACCCTTATAATGCTAAGAACACAGTGTAAGCTACTTGGTATTAGAAAGAATAGAGAGATAGGAAAGAGATGTTTGGGTGCAGTTGTAGGGTTTTTCTCCACCTGCATGCTAGATCTGTCGCATAGGAAAGTTATGACTAATCACAGAATGACTGCAATATATTTCATGAACCCACCTTAAACCCGAAGAAATTAAAAACAAAATGCAAGATTATCGAATGTTGCTTTTTTCGCTAACAACGGTAACTGTTGCCCCTCAGATGATAAATGTATCCGGATGTTGTCTAGGTTCTACACGGGATATTAGCAATAAATCGAATTATTTTTCTTACCTGAACTCTCTGTCATAATGCTGAGAAACAAGAAGCTACATAGAGAATGGGTCTATAAAGTAACGATCCCAGCTTGATTTCGAACAAAATTCCTCTATTATTTAACAAAAAGTGTATATTCATTTGTTGACCTTGTGTTAATAAATCTATTGTGGGTGTACTAAAAAAATTAAGTTATTTGCATATTTGATTCTATTTAAGGAAAATTAATTTTTATTTAAGTTGAAAGTGATTGTTGTATTATGATAATGCAATGGTTTTTCATAAATTAGGGTATCATCTCTTAGAATGTGGAAGCACAGCATACCATATACAATGCTGCGTTTCCACATATATACATATATTCAAATGCAATAAAATAATTCAAATTATCCAACACCCACTATAATGGCCATACCATTTTATTTCAATTGACCTTTCCATTGATTAACACTTTAATAGTCATGCGCAGCCATAATATTTACCTACGTAGTAAGCAACTCTATTTGATGTTGAAGTGGCTCCGTTGTGAGTCCATATGGCTATTGACCAAGAGGTTTAATGGAACACTGCTCCAAACAACTTATCAAAAATTTGCCGTTCGTTACCGGATTAAACCCTTGCCTTAAGGTTAGTTAAGGTTCGTTTAGGAGGGGTGTTCGTACTGTGTGCGGCTTTCATCAAAAAGTCAAAACGGCCATTGTGAGGACCACTGTAGTAAATGGTAGGGCATGAGACAAATAAAACAATTTTTGTCTCCTTATGACTCTTTTAAGATCTGTAACATATCAACCCGCCTATTTCACAGCAGCATAAAATTCCTCCTGAATTATTAATGTTACTCCCTCCAGGGTTCTGTGACGCACCACAACCGCTGTATCGTCAATGTCAATTTTTTTATTTCTATTATGAAAAAATGTTGCCTGTTTCAGTAATATTTTTTCCCAGCGTTCAATACAATTGGAGAAAAAACAATTTCCATCACTGGAACATACATTTACTTTTGACTTTGAAACTACCAAATTCGATAAAATAATCAATTATTCGTTTAGGAACCTTGTTAAGACGGACTAGAAAAAATGCACTTACCTAGAAGAACCTCCATTAAAACCCGATCCAACAGGATGTGGGATCCTCTATTGAAAAATATTCTCCTGTCCCCCTAAAAGAAGTAGATGGGTTCGTAGGGAACTAAAGCGGTCCTTAGACGCTCAATATTATTGTGCAATATTTGATATTGCACAATATTATTGTCCGTCTATGGATACTATTGCAGGGTTGTGCAATATATTAAGGAAAATCAAAACCCTTTTGATATTTATTGCACAATATAAAATATTGTATCGTCTGTGGGTACAATTGCACAATATTTGTTTATTTAATTTTCAAGTGTCGAAGAGTAAACACCTCCGCGAGTGATTTCAGTGAAAATGTCACAAGCAAAAGAGGATGAGAGAAAATTTATTTTAGAGTGTTTCGAAGTGTTGTCTACACAAGTATCAGCTGCCAACTAAATTATTGTATAAAATATTGAACCGTCTGGGGGCCTAGCCAATAATATTGTGCAATATTTTGTACAATAATATTGAGCGTCTAGGGACCGCTCAAGACTTCTCAGAACAAAAACCAGAACATTTTTGAACAAGCCAAACTTACAAGACCCGAGGTTGAATGAAGCGAATATACTCGTAGTAACAGCTTCAAAGAGTTCGAAAAGAAAAGAAAACACTTTCAAATTCTAAAAAAAAATCACCCCAAATGGGCTAGGTAGGTCTGCGAGAACAAAAACTGCTAGACAGCTGCAATGAAGTGCCCCTGGAGCTACTCCAAAAGACCCACTTCCGGCGTTGCACAAACTAAGGAAGTCAGGTAACTAACCCAACTGGAAGACAAGAATTAGTTTTGTGTGAAGAACTGGCAACCATCAAGGATGGACAGAAGTATACCCGCCATAATAAAGCAGACAAGCGAAACTGCTATGCACGGCCTCAGGTTATACTCATAAGTTATCTGAAATCCGGATGTGGGCAAGGATTATAAGCCAATAAGTAGTTCATGGTTTCAGATGAGAACTTTAAAGAGGCTATTAGATTTGCAAATCAATCTCGAAGTCAACGGGTTAATATGTGCTGCACAACACGCACTGTCAAATTCAGATCCGTGCATCGTGCAACCACATACATTAACTGGAACAATCGTAAGACTGTTGTGCGAGAAACGTCACAAGGAGCCTTTTTTGTTCGCTGTCTGTGGGAAGCGATCATGAAATAAATGTTTAGCATTTTTTGATTTTTTTGATACTCTACAATGCTATTATCCAGGCAGACGGCAGTATTGCCATGTCCTCATTCTTAAGTATACCAATTTGTAAACTTTATGATGGAAAAAATAGGCATTTTTCTTTTTTAGCTCCGAGCGGGCCACTGAGCTGTCAAAAAAAGAACTGTGTTACTTTTTTAACTCGGAGCGCTCTAAGCACAAAATTTGTATTTCTTTTTATCTCTGAGCTAGCTCAGGGCTCGCTCGATGAGCTCGATTGAAAATGACCGAGCACATCGAGCGAAAAGCTGAGCGCGGCTGACTTCATACATTATTTGTTCTTTTTCCATAGTTTATTTAGTAGAAATTATAATTTAAATGGAACAATCCTTGACAAAAACTAATTTCAGAAGCAAACCTGACTATTTTGAAAATTAATAAAAAAAAATTATCTAATGACAGTTCAGTGCCCAATTCTGTTTCTTAATTAGATCGGAGCGCTCAGGTTACGTTCAGCTCGGAGCGAGCTCTGATCGCTCGGGCCCCGCTCTGTTCCCCGCTCGGGGCTAAAAAAGAAAAACGCCTAATAAAGAATCTATCTAATCTAATCTACGAGTATCAATGCTATTATACAAGGTGGCGCAAAAGTCATCACCCAGTGGCGTTCACCAATCCGACTGAAAACTACATAGGATAGATGTCAAACGTCGTGGATCATTTAGAACATTGGCACACAGAATTGCCTAAGGCACCCCAAGGGCTGAAAACCCTATGAGAAGATGCTATAATTTTTGCAAATAGCGGCAAATGTCAATTTTACTTTGACATTTGTGAAGTAAACAGATGCCAACTTTTGCGCCACCTTGTATATCACTAACTACCACTAGTAATATGACTCGAAGTTGGAGCCAATTGAGAGATGTAAATATGCTGACCCCATTTCAGGTGACAGTTCAAACAATAGGAAAATAATTATAAACATTATGTGTGTGTATGTATGTATGTAACAAGAATTAACAACATTTGTCAATAAAATATGCATTCATATAGAGGAGAGGGGGACAAGAAGGACCACTTTGGAAGTTCATAACTTTTAAAATTTACCTTTGAATCAAACAGAATTATTTGCACATAAAAGCTTAATTCTTGAACTTCGTCATAATTAGTAATCGACATTATAAAAAAGGAATTTCTGAGCTATAACCAAAAACCAATCACGATCTCAAAAATCCGTTTTGCGCCACTATTGGGGCAATACAGATCACTTGATTTTTTTTGAAGTAAAACTTCTTTTTGCACGCTTGACTTGGGGATTAAGCTGGTGAATGCGTGACGAAAGCGTTACGAAAAGTGTGATCGTATATTACTGTAGGGGTAAGAGAGAGAGAGAGAGGTGTGAGCACACATTTTCTTTCTCTCTTTTTCTCATAGCTAGTGCATATATCTCAGTCATCAATTGGTGATACATAATATGTGTTGCTCACTGTGTTTTGGACGATGGAACAAACATCATATTGATAAGAGAAATAATAAAAGATAAATTTGTTTCTTTATTATTGTGTGTTTATTTTGATTTTACCAAAACTTATATTTATTTTAATTTCTGCGCTACGCGTTTCGAAACGAAAGTTTCTTCTTCAGGCGCTTTTTCTATTGTTTTGTTATTTTTGTATACATTATGTTATGTTGTTTGACAGTTTGTTTTATGTATGCTGGTGTCTTTTGTTTATTCTGCTCTGTCTTAGCTGTGGTTTTATTCTTGTTGCGTTATTAGGTGCTGCACTTGAGTGCTGTGTCATATAGTGCGTTTGTTTTAAATAATAATTTGTCGTTTAGTAATCTGTCCTCTTCTGTTTCGTTGGCTTTGTATATTTCATATTCTTCAAGGGCGTCAAGTAGTCTTCTCTTCTTACATAATTATGTGAATGGGTGAAAGGTTTGGTTCAAAGTCGGAAAAGTTTTGGTTGTTGTCAATTAAGTGTAGAGCGTAGTTGGACTTTGTATTTTGTTTTGGTTTATGTTCTAGTTAATCTTTCCTTCCTGTCTGTCATATGTAATATTTGTTACAGTCGTCGCATTTGACAGACACACAACTGGAGACAAAAAACAACAATGAATCATAATGGTAGTTGTTTACATTTCGCCCAATAACACAGTTAATAATATTATAAGGTTTTTATGTAAAAGACTTATGATTCACGGTCGAGTAGGCTCTGAAGAATAAGCAGAAAACTATCATACGTTGAAACTGATTTTAGCAGAAGAAGATAGACAACTCTTAGTAAACTGTCTACAAGATAAATTAGAACTACAAATGAATAATAACCGAAATGAGCCTACCACAAGACATGAAACAACAATCGATGCAGTTTTCTCTAGGTATCTTTCTAATTTTAATTCGAAAACATAATATGTATCTTATTTCTCATACCATAAGCCTATTGTCTCGGCCCTACCACAGTAATTACTGATATATCCGATAATGAAAATAATGAATAAAAAAAAAATGTCTATTCATAAATATTAATCTAGATATCAATGAAAACCCATAGTAAATCTAAATATTTACAGAAAATATTTATATACACGTACCTATATGTTATACAAATATACATATATAAACATATACATATATATACTTATAGATGGAACTAAGGAAGTTTTACTTTAGTCGTGTGGTCTAAAGCACACACGTTTTTTTTTTAAAGAGAATAAAGAAACAATTTATTTTACGATATTTTTTATAAATATAAATAATTGGAAGCATAAAAGTTAAATAAAATCCTTTAATTGTGTCCTTCTTTTGAATTCAAATAATGATAGTTTTTGGAATCCTAGATATCACGCTTGCTTTCGCATTGTGTTGCTTTTTAAAGCGTCGATAGCTTTTCGTTGATCGTCGCTGGTCCATATGGTGGCTTTTAAAGTCTCTCGAAACTTTATTTAAAAGGTGAAGCAGACGGGTTTTGGTAGTCTGTTTGGCCCCATGCCGTTCTGGTTCGTTTTGCCCCTCAAGGTGTCTTTTAATAATTTTTTTTTTCTGAAAAAGACCTTTATTTCTCATTTGACTCACAAATACAAATAATAACATACACTTTTGCGAAGAAAAAAAGTGTCGCAGAATATAAACCGTCTGTCTGACAATTCAAATTGGCTTCGACATTCTGGTCAGACAACACCCGAAGGAAGGTATGTTAAGATCTTTTCTGAGGTAAATAACCTGACTCAGGTTATAAATGAGCCGACACGAATACCGTAGCAGTCAAACTGCCAACACAATGGACTTATTTCTTACCTCTCACACAGATAAATAGACGTTCGACAGACCATTATATCATATCAGCAATTTTCTCGTACTCCAACCACATAGTTAAAGAAAAAGCGGTATGGCAATACGAAAAAAAAACAATTGGGAACAACTGAACGGTTTCTTTAAGAGTTTTAACTGGTCACTGTGCTTCCTCGACAGCGACGTGGATGCTGCTGCTGATATGGTCACTAACATAATTCACCTGGGCATAAAGTCGTTCATTCCTAACAGGATGAAAAGTATCAAACCCAAGGTAATCGTGTGGTGTGACTCAAGCTGTAAAGAGGCTATCAGGTTAAAAAAGGGAATCTTCAGGTTATTCGAAGCCAACCCATCTGAGGAAAGCCGTACAAATTTTAAACGAGCCAGAAATGACTGCAATGCCCACATTAATCGTGTCAAATTCTCCTATGACCAAAGAGGCAAAAAATACTATACAAAGCCCCAAGGTGGTCATTTGTTAAGAACATCAAGAATTCCGCCTCATCATCTATCCCGACACTCATTTACAATGACATTCCAGCTGTCAGCTCTATAGACAAGGCCAATCTGCTTGCTGATTACTTTGCAGTCAGCTCAACGATTTTAGATTGCGCTTTGTTTCCCCCTGTACTCGAGCGCGTAGAATACTCCATGAGTCCAATCCACTTCCGCACTCGGACAGTGGCTAGAGTACTTCAAGACCTCGACGTTCACAAATCCGCTGGTACAGATGGTATTTCCCCTATTTTTCTGAAGAGATGCTCTTCCTCGCTGGCAAAACCATTGCGCAAGATTTTCTATGTATCCTTTTCTTTACGGCTCTTCGCGACCAGATGGAAAACAGCATTTGTCCAGCCCGTCCTCAAAAAAGGCGAATATTCATCTCCCTCATCCTACCGACCAATTGCAATAACGTCATTTATTTCCAATGTCATGGAATCGCTGATAAACGCTCATGAAATATCTTGAATCCCGAAAATTTCTTAATGACCGGCAGTACGGTTTTCGCAGCAGCATGCCTACAGGTGATTTGATGACTTATGGTTGATTTACACGGTCACACATTCCTAACATGTAAGATTAAAGCGATGCTAAATACTAAATATCCTTGTGACTGAAAGGGACAGCATTACCTAACATGGAAAAAAACGTGACATGTATTCAGGTCGGCCATCTTGTTTACGTGGTAAGAATTATGGGAAAGCTATGCATGTTGATATTTTTATAGCGATGGCTTACGAAATTTCGATTTCCTATAAAACAAAATGTTTTAATCGCCATAATACATTTTTGACATTTCTCTGCTTCACATCGCCGATTGTACCTACTCAAGATGGAAAACACTATTAATACGGCCGCCTTTACGAGATCCATGTTTTTATTTATTTTTTAATTCTACTACAACAAAACCGATGAAAATAAATTTGTTTGTTTACATGTGATCTGTCAAATCTCCATAATAATGTTATAGCAAGTTAAAGTAAGTGACCTCACTCTTACACCTTATTAGCATTGACTGCGGATAAACGGATCTCTCTTTTCGGTTTTGTTGCAAAAATGCGCGTGCGTGATGGTGTAAATGCGCTATTATCTAACAGAAAAGTGGAACCAATCTCTTCACCAAGGTTGTGAAAGATCGTTGTGCTTGACATTTCAAAGGCATTTGACAGAGTTTGCCATCAAGCTTTCTTGTGGAAAAAACGTCCATTTGGAATCGATGATACCTTTGTTCAATGAATTAGAAATTAGCTTTCGGGCCGTTCAATTCAAGTTGTTTTGAACGGTTTCAAGTCTGCAACTCACCAAATAAATGCTGGTGTTCCCCGAGGCTCTGTTTCCATCCACTCCTTAGCCGATGACAGTTCCTTCAGCTTCTCATATTCGTTTCTTGGTTCACGCCCCTCATCTTCGGTTGTGGAACTGCAACGGCAACGTATGTTAAGCTTATGAAATTCCGATCTCGACAGCATAACTCAGTAGGGTGTAACTTATAGAGTGGAATTAAATGATTCCACAACGAAATGCTATCTTCTGCCATTAAAGCAAAAACCCAAACACCATGCCATTGTCCATGGATGGCACTTGCATCGCTGAAACCGAACGGCTTTCCATTCTCGGTATGTGTGTCAATGACAACTTTCGTTGGAATATGTGATCATATTCGATGTCGCCAAGAACGCTGCGAAATGCCTAGGATTCCTAAAGCGCTGCAAGAAATATTTCACCCAGTCCGATCTGGCTCCTATTTATAAGGCGTTTATCCGCCCGTTTTAATTTTAATAAAACCAATAAATAAATAATTTCTTAGTGGTTATTTTTAGGGCCTACCTACACATTATTAATTTGCTATCTGATGACGATTCGGTTCTCGTTGAATTAACATAGGGTAAGGGCTACTGTCTGCTTGGGCGAACTGCTGAATACGCTATTTCTATTCCTATCCCCCATAAAAAAATCTATAAAATTAGATTGATATGCTTTACAGATTTATTTAAAAATAACTGTTTTGTAATTTTTTAAGGGTTTTATCGAACCTTAGTGGGCGTCCGTGGGCGTATTTTGAAAATCTTTGCACATGAGCATTTCGGGTCACTTTTCAGAGATCCGAACGTATTCCAAATTATAGCTTTCTAGCTCAAACTTTGATTTTTCAATAAAACGGTTTTTTCAGAGAGACAACTAGGAGTCGCCCTATGGTCGAAATTCGACCAATTTATTCTCATTGCATTCTCTGATTTCACATGATATAACATTTTTCCGGCATTTTCAAATAACTTCAAGTTTTCAAGCATTTTCAAGTAACTTAAAGTAACTGCAAGCATTTTCAGGTAACTTCAAGTAACTTGAAGCATTTTCAAGTAACTTCAAGTATTTTGAAGCATTTTCAAGTAACTTCAAGCATTTTCAAGTAACTTCAAGCATTCTCAAGTAACTACAAGCATTTTCAAGTAACTTCATGATATAAAATTTTTCCGTTCCGATTGGCAGATTATTGCCTCACACAGCAATGTTGTTGTTGTTGTAATTTCATCCAATTCGCTGCATTTTACCTGCTGTAATTCATAAATTGTGTAATATATGTGGATAATTTTTGTATTGTGCACTTCTATGTATTGTCCCCTACCCAAATATATATATAGTGTTGGCATATATATGTGACGTATAATAGCGAAAAAGGGGGAAAACACGTTATAGGCAACTCCGTATTAAAATATAGATATATTCCCAATTTCAGCTTTCAAATTTCGATTTTTTCGATAAATTAGTTTTTTCAGACTGTGGGCGTGTCAGTGGGCAGTTTTAAAAAAACGTTCAATTGATTATTTCAGACCCCTAGAGAGTATACGTTAGCCGATATTTAGGGCCTTATTTTTGCCGACGGCCGGCGGACGGAAGAAAGGAAATCCAAATCCCAGAGCACTCAGACTCGGTAACGGTCCGGACGGAAATCCTCTTTCTGGTGAGGAGGTTCTAGAAAAAAAGGTGTCATTAGTTTTTCTGCATAAAAAGGTGGCGTGTGTTTTTTGTTCCCCGTGGGGATTGAACCTGCATGTTAAGCACTATGAGTCAAAATTAATAAACTCTTAGAAAAGGGTATAATAAGTGCAGAACTTTCTTGACGATGTCGACAGATATTCAGAGGAAAAGGTTGTGTTTGACTCTCACAAGTACAAAGACGCACAAACTTCAATCTCAAATAAGATGAGTTTGCTTGTTCCATAGGCATCCCGGATCAAAGAGTTTTTCCTAAATAGCAATGGAAAACGACATTAGTCTCTCAACCTGAGTTTGCAGGAAGGCTTTTGAGAAGAGGTGGCATACAACCGATCATGATACAATATTGTTATAAACGGCGATTGTAAGGCACATCCTTAGGCGGTTAACACCAAGTCCTACCTCAAAAATCTGTACATGGTACAGATATTTGCTTGTCCGTGTATAAGAGAATCACTTAAATCCACACCGCAACTAGGTCTGTAGACACTACTTAAGCTATAACTCATTCAGCTTTTAAACGTGGCAGCAAAAGAACACTTTTATACTTTCAGTCAACCAAACTCTGAAACTAGTTCTTTCGGACACTCAAGTTTACTAAATGTATTTAATAAAAGGGAACTTATGCCGCATGCTTCTATCAGACAGCGAAACCAAGGTATGACTTCGAGAAGAAACTTAGGGTCTTAATTTATTTATTTATTTTGTTTATTTATTTATTCCATCTTCGTCTTGCTTAATGGCGGTGATGCTATGATCAGGATTGAATTAATCAAAACCCTCGCACTTAGCTGCATCCCTACGGCTCCGCCTGTGGGGTTCGCCGGTTCAAACTCTGAAAATAACGGCAGCTCTCCCTATTTTGAATCCCTTCGTTACTGAAGCGAATCAAATGCTGGTATTGCTGCTTGTGTGTGATCCAGGAGTTTTTAGCCTGCCTATCTTTCTGCTTTACATTTAAACGTTGATTGATATTGCCTTTTTGACAGATTTCGGTTTCAGATTTCTCCTTAGAACCTGACTGAGCCGGTCGCGCTGCATTTTTTCGAGATAGTTTCTTTGACGTGAAGTAAAACACACCAGGCACTACTTATCATGGTACTAAGGGAAAATCTCAGTTATTGAAGAAAAATCTGAATATAAATTATCAATGTCTGGAATTAAGTCACATTTATAGCCAGCCTGACAGAAATCTGCATAAAGATTACAAGATGATTGTGGATCAATCGACTTATTACTTTTGTACTCCATGCATTGAGCGAACAATAAACTTGTTTGTTTTGAATAAATAGACACCCAAAAAGCATAACAAAAACTAAATTATTAAAAGAGTCATAAATACGTTCCAGAGAATTACCCTCTAAAAAATCGTTCCAGTTTACGGTTCTTTACAAATTATTTAGTACAGTGCAATTAATTAGTATTTGCGGAACTTAAACATTTTCTTTCATTGAGCGGAGCTCGTGCCAAAACGTAATATTCAAATGAAAACATAACGCCTTATGATCGAATGAATTATTTACATAAGTTCTAAATAATATTTGAAATCGTTGCTGATATATTATGTATATCTAATCTAATTTCCTGTTTAGGTCATTCCAAACATAATTAATTTGATATAAATCTAAAGAGGATAATGAGTCAACGACTAATGATTCCACATGTTTATTGATACGAGTATTTAAAGGAATCAAAATTGTATTTTTCTCAAGATGACTAGTTGCCTCTAGTCACCAATATTAAAATCACCGAATATAAATGGGAATTTTTTAATCTTTAATTCACTAACCAACGAAGAAATATTAGAAATATGGTTTGAATAAATTTCAATTTTAATATTAGGATGAATATACGAGTAACTTGCACATTGTCTGCTATTTAAACTTGATTTGACTGCTACCAAGACTCCTCCACCCAAATTCATTCTAGATAAAATTAATCTAGCTGTGCGATAAATAGAGAAAGAAGAGTCGAAAAGTTTCAGATAGAACGATGAGATGACATCGTACTCATGTATGGTCGAAGATGAAAAAAAAATATGATTTGTTTTTGTTCGTAGACTACCAACAACTTATCCGATAGAGTTTGCGCATTTATAATATTGCTATCCCATCTTGACGTCTTTAATTTCAATATCCCCAAATTAAAGTTGACGTAGCGAAGAGTTGATTCGTCAATGTCTCTTTTAATCAGACGACAACAAATAAAAACATAGGGACGGGCTACAGTCCGCTTGGGCGAACTGTTGGATACCCTATTCTTATTGCTATCCCTCATAAGTGGGTGTGACAAAAGTCTAAGTATGGTTGAATTGTTAAGAACGCTCTACATATTTTGTTATATATAACATTTAAAGGATTTTATCAAAAAAAAAAGAAGCTTTTGTAAAAAAAACGCTCCTTAGCTCAAACTTTGATTTTTCAATAAAATTATTTTATTTAATTGTGGGCGTGTCAGTAAGCGGATGTAAAAAAATTAACACATTAGCATAAACGGCCGCTAGAGAGTATTATGTATATTATAAATTTCAGTTCCCTAGCTCAAACTTTGGATTTTCAAAAAAAAAAAAAATTAATTGTGGGCGTGTCAGTTGGCGGATTTTGCAAATGTTTACACATGAGCATAAAGGGCCCCTAGAGAGTATATATGATATATTTCAACTCCCTAGCTCAAACTTTTGATTTTCAATATTTTTTTTTTTAAATTGTGGGCGTGTCATTAGGCAGATTTTGAAAATGTTTACACATGAGCATAAAGGGCCCCCTAGAGAGTATATATTATTAATTTCAACTTCCTATCTCAAACTTTGGATTTTTAAAAAAAGGTTTTTTTTTTTTTAAATTGTAGGCTTGTCAGTAGGCGGATTTTGAAAATTTTTACACATGAGCATAAAGGGCCCCCTAGAGAGCAATAGTATAAATTTCAGCTCCTTAGCTCAAATTTTGGTTTTTCAATAAAATTGTTTTATTTAATTGTGGGCGTGTCAGTGGGCGGATTTTGAAAATTTTATCTCCCGATTAGTTTTAGGAGTCATATCATATATAAAAAATTTCAGCTTTCTAGCTCAAAATTCGATTTTTTCGAAAAATTTGTTTTTTTTTTTTAATTTGTGGGCGTGTCTGTGGGCGGATTTCAAAAATTCTTAAACTTGATCATTTCGGGACCCTAGAGAGTAGGTATATGGTTAAAATTTCAGCTCTCTAGGTCCAGTTTAAAGGCCTAATTTTTGCCGACGGACGGACATGGCTAGATCGACATTACTATCGATGCTGATCATAAATACAGTAACTTTTAGGGGTCTACGGGCAATATTAAGGTATGTTACAAAATATGCGTCAAAATTAATATACCCTTAGAATAGGGTATACAAATTCGGTGGTGTATTCAACTGGCAAAAGAAATTACATTTACGGAGGTTAAACTTTTATCCAAGTGAGAGATGTGTAAGTAAATAGCTCTACCCATACAATCCGTCAATCCGTCGGATCCGTTGATTCAACGGAGAGCCAATAGAATACACGCATTCTTATGGAAGGTGGCCCATAACCAATGGATTCATGAACTTCAACGGATAAAGTAGGCCTACTTTTTTCTTTTCTGTCAGTCGCCGTATGCATACATACAAAAAGTATACCTACTTCACACATTCTAGAAATGAGGTTCACGTATCACGCATTACAAAATTGAGAGAGGCACAATCATTGGCCAAAACATTGGAAAAATGAGAGAAAACTGTCATTGCCGATTGACAAGTAGCTCAATATATCATAGCTCGACTGGGTGATTGGTTGAAATGGCTTAAAATTGTTGGGATGTTTTTGACATTCGACTAGAGTGAGAGTGAGAGTAAGTGTAGGAAAAAATTGTAGGGAATTCCAGCACAAAAATGAAGCCATAGGGAAAAACAACAGATTTTTGAAGTCAACCAGAACTTTTGCAGAATACTTTGCAGACCAGCAACCGAAATTCGGCAAATTGATTTTCCTTATCGAACTTTTCCCTCCGCCGGCATAAAGCCACACCTCTCTATGTACATTTCATTGGGGTAGTTAGCCCAAAGATCAGACTATTGTCTCTGGCTATGGCCACAGACAAGAGAAATATACAGATACAGAATGACAGAACAAAAGCATGTTCCAGAAAAAATGTAAAACCAGCATACACAAATCGAAAAAACCAGCATACACAATACAATACCTGGTATGAACTGCCTGCAACATGAAGGAAGTCAATAAGGATTGTATGATTCGAACAAATATGTATTTTTTTTTCTCAATTTCGTTTTGGTGTGTTGACCTTGTGTGCTGACGATATTAGCCGTGTTTCTTTGCACGCGGATGTAGGGATAATTTGAAATTTGCATGTAAAATACAACAACAACTTATCCTATATACGCTAACTTTAGCGGGGATAGTTATCGCCGCTAAGTCAGTTAGCGGGGATAAACAGTGCTTTCAAAAACCCATTTTCTTCGTTTCTGATGAACTCATGTGATGAATTTTTCAGGAAATGTCAAAGTTTGACATCTCTCCGACCACTAACACATCCCGCCGAATATTTTGTTCGTGATTATACCCTATTCTAAGGGTATATTAATTTTGACGCATAGTTTGTAACATACCTTAATATTGCCCGTAGACCCCTAAAAGTTACTATATTTATGATCAGCATCGATAGTAATGTCGATCTAGCCATGTCCGTCCGTCCGTCCGTCCGTCCGTCCGTCCGTCTGTAGCCAAAAATTAGGCCTTTAAACTGGACCTAGAGAGCTGAAATTTTAACCATATACTCTCTAGGGTCCCGAAATAATCAAGTTTACGAATTTTTGAAATCCGCCCACAGACACGCCCACAAACTCAAAAAAACAAAAATTTGGAAAAAATCGAATTTTGAGCTAGAAAGCTGAAATTTTGTATATATGATCTATGACTCCTAAAACTGCTCGGGATAAACATTTTTCAAAATCCGCCCACTGACACGCCCACAAATAAATAAAACAATTTTTGTATACCCTATTCTAAGGGGATATTAATTTTTGAAAATCCAAAGTTTGAGCTAGGGAGCTGAAATTTATAATATATACTCTCCATGGGCCCATTATGCTCATGTGTAAATATTTTTAAAATCCGCCCACTGACACGCCCACAATTTTTGTTTTTTTTTTGTTTGAAAATTCAAAGTTTGAGCTAGGGAGCTGAAATTTATAATATATACTCTCTAGGGGCCCTTTATTCTCATGTGTTATTTTTTTTTAAATCCGCCCACAATTAAATAAAACAATTTTATTGAAACACCTAAGTTTGAGCTAGGGAGCGTTTTTTTTGATAAAATCCTTTAAATGTTATATAACAAAATATGTAGAGCGTTCTTAACAATTCAACCATACTTAGACTTTTGTCACACCCACTTATGAGGAATAGGAATAAGAACAGGGTATCCAACAGTTCGCCCAAGCGGACTGTAGCCCGTCCCTATGTTTTTATTATTATTTTTTTTTAAACTTCATTATAAAGGTAATTGAATTTAGCAAATCTGTTAATGTGAAATTGTTTTTCATAATTTTAGAATATGCTTGGCATCAATTTCAATTGGCGGAAGTATATATTTTTCAATTTCAGGATTTTCAATACAAATTTCTTAACTACAACTTACAGCTGTGTCACGGTGCATGTCATAGGTGCATGTGTGCTGCCAAGTTTTTTTTGATGAATTCTTAAGCTGCGATAGTCGTTTTCTGATGCCATCCCTATATCCGCGTGCAAAGAAACACGGCTATTATTGTTGTACATGTACTGCTATGGGTTTTTGGAATCTTTATGTTTTTTTATTATTGTCCTTTTTTTGTCATTCATTAGTTCGATGGTTCCTGTTTTTTTAGGCCATGTGTACAAAGAAGAGAAATAAAACACTGAATTTCAATTGATAGCATGAAATAAGAAAAATCTCTGATTTAAATTGGAGATTGGTGAACTTTTATTTCAAACACTCAAATAATGTCAGAAAATAAGCAAAAATCCATTGAATTTCTGTGTTTTCTTTTTTTCATTTTAAACATTGTCGCAAATCCCATGTAAAAGAAAATAGCATGTCAGCTAAAAAAATCGTTTTCCGCAACAATATTTGGTCGCTAGAAAGTACTTATTTCTTTAGTTCCAGTGCTTGCAATATATCACGAAATTAATATTAGAATAAAAACAAATTAAAACGAAATTCAAAGCATAAAAGAAAGAATTCATAAAATAGTTGGTATTTTTTTTTAAATATAATAAAACACAAAAAATCAGACTTGTTCAATAAAAAAAAATATTGTGCCTTCTACCGGACCTTATAAGAAAAGACATTGTTATTGATTTCGTGGCAAATCCTGACAGTTCTTATAGGTTCATTAAATTCTCAAATCGCTTGTTGTTAGTGTTTCTTGTTTTACCTTTTTGGATAGATTTTTTTAGCGTTTTTACTGGTCCAAATACAATTTTTTCTCAACAACACAAGGACCATAAAAGAAAGTGCTTTCAAATGGTGCTCACCACAAATTGGGTCTTCAAACCAATCGGAACAAAACAACTCTGTTTCTTTAATCCACATACATAGATTTTATTTGCGATTTGATATTAATAATTTCTGGGCTATTGTTGTATATATTTTCAAAAACATTCGTTTCAAGTTTGCAAATTTCAAAAAATTTATTTGAAGGTGGAAATAATTTTCCAAAGTCAGATTCTGAATTTAGGTATGCCTTGTGATGAATAAGAAACTCCGAATTTTCAGTTTGCGCCTTATCTTTTTATACCCTATTCTAGGGGTATATTAATTTTGACGCATAGTTTGTAACATACCTTAATATTGCCCGTAGACCCCTAAAAGTTACTATATTTATGATCAGCATCGATAGTAATGTCGATCTAGCTATGTCCATCCGTCCGTTCGTCGGTCCGTCCGTCCGTCCGTCCGTCCGTCGGCAAAAATTAGGCCTTTAAACTGGACCTAGAGAGCTGAAATTTTAACCATATACTCTCTAGGGTCCCGAAATAATCAAGTTTAAGAATTTTTGAAATCCGCCCACAGACACGCCCACAAACTCAAAAAAACAAAATTTTGGAAAAAATCGAATTTTGAGCTAGAGAGCTGAAATTTTTTATATATGATCTATGGCCCATAAAACTGATTGGGACATAAAATTTTCAAAATCCGCCCACTGACACGCCCACAATTAAATAAAATATATTTTTTGAAAAACCAAAAGCCCTTTATGCTCATGTGTAAATATTTTCAAAATCCGCCTACTGACACGCCCACAATTTTTATTTTTTTATTTTTGAAAGTCCAAAGTTTGAGCTAGGGAGCTGAAATTTATAGTATATACTCTCTAGGTGCCCTCTATGCTCATACTTAATTTTTTTTTAAATCCGCCTACTGACACGCCCACAATTAAATAAAACAATTTTATTGAAAAACCAAAGTTTGAGCTAGGGAGCGTTTTTATTTACAAAAGCTTAGTTTGTTCGATAAAATCCTTTAAATTTTTGTCACGCCCACTTATGAGATATAGGAATAAGAATAGGGTATCCAACAGTTCGCCCAAGCGGACTGTAGCCCGCCCCTATGTTTTAATCAATGTTCGGATACAATGCCGACAGGGATCTTTCATCGTTGTAAATAGCTTATAGCAGCAGTAACCAGCAAAGTATCGAATAGACATACTTCTGACAGTTATTGAGGCAGATGGCTGCAACGTTTTGCGTGTCACAGTTATGGATTGACATTGTAGCTGTTTTACAATTATCTACCGAAATTGACTCTTCACTTGTAGTATTTACAATTGCAGACCAGTCAACATCAAGTAATTCATCGGAGTCTTTTTGGCAATTAGCAAATTTTGATGCAAATAGTAGATTCAGTGAAATAATTTTGGCAATAATTGACTGAAATTCGAAAACATTCGGATTCCTTTTATTTGCGTTTCGGGCACGAACATGCGAAAAAAAATTTTCTAGTACATCCTGACTCATTTTTTTTAAGTACAAATAAGAAAAAACGGAATAATCCTTAAAAAGGTCATCGGCCAAAGAGAGGATTTTTAAAATCGAGTATGGATTTGATGTGTTTGTGGTAATCCACTGATGATCCCAAACCACCACATCTGGGTGAAACTCCACAAAATATATATAGTCATACTAGTAATAGTTGACTATATATATATTAATTTTTGACTTTCAGTCATAGCCATACAATAGGCTGAACTAACATTTCTTTTGTTATTCTTCAAATCTGAAGGAACATTTGAATTGGAAATAAGTTCACACTCATCCGTGAGTGGTGACAACACATATACCCCTGGTATAAAACTTTTTGAAAGATGATATGGTCATTACCATTCCCTTAAGGCAATGAACTGTTGTTTTTTTGCAAAGTTGTAAGGACGAAAATAACTCTTTCATTTCAACCAAAAAATCAATATTAATGCTGTTTCTTACTAACGGTGGATGTCCATTTAAAATGTCGAACATTTTGTCCATTTTTTTGAAAAAAATTGAAGTAGATTTGGCCTTACTCTCAACATTTTTAGAGAAAACTGAAGCTTCTAGCATTGTCAATATTGCCGCTGAAACAGTATGTGAAAATACTTGTGTCGCTAGACCAACGGACATTTTTTGAAAATTGGTTGGGTCCAAAAGTGCTCGGCTGATTTTTGGACAAGCTCTAACAAGGTTTTGGGAATCGATTGCATATAATTCCCTCAACACATCCCAGCTGACAATATCTCTATTGGATAAACAAAAGTCCGAAGATAACAAATTTGTTCTAATCGATTTCACTAGATGTGGTACATCAAAGCAGAGATAGATCTTTTGCCTGTTGTAAACAAACCAGTTATTGTAGGTATTTTGTGAACTGCCTTCTTCTTCTTTATGTCCAAGTTTTGAAAACAGGCTTCGGTTTGTTGAACCTTGGTCACATGTTAGTGCTCGCACAAATATTCCAAGTTTTGCACAAACATCCAAGCATTTCATTATCTGTTTTCTTAACTCTGAAACTGGACATGATGTGGAACTCACAACGTAGTTTAAAATATATTTAAAATTGCTGCAGAGTCCCCTTATTATGTCAGGCAGTTTGTCAACCTTTTCTTTGATTTTCGTTAGAACTTCTTCATGAAAACCCGTTAACAATTTTTTTATTTCCATCCACTTGTAGAAAGAAGTGGGATGAGGGAGATGGAAGTCAAGAATTTCTCTCATAAAATTATATAAGGCGGCATTTCTAAAAAATAAATTTTGTGAAATCCATTTTCTTTTTTAGAGTAGGTTTTATTTTTAGTTAAAAGCATACTGGCAAAAACTTTTGCGATATCGTTAACGATAGAGAACGAATCTATTAAATCAGCATTTTTTTTTGAGTTTGTCTTTTTATTTGATTTGTGTGAAAAACTTCCTGTTTTTAATGTTTTCAGTCTGCGTCTTAAGGCTATTTGTTTTAAATTATTTGATTTGCGTATTTGTCGAATAGTCTTTTCCAAATTATAAATTTTTTCTTTTAATTTCAAGATATCTGATTTATAATCTTGAATATCTTTGACGTTCTCAGCATTTTCAGTACATGATGGTTTCTTCAAACATGCATCTGAAAATTTTGCAAATTCATCTAGACTTAAATCGACAGCAGGCTCACCTTTTTGACATACGTACGTTTTGTGACTTGAATCACAACACTATTCGAAACACTATCAAGATTCAGCGTTGGAACAGACCCTTTTTTAAGTTTCTGAATCATAACCGAATCTTTTTCAAAATGTATTTCACATACGTACATATTTCTTGCAACTATATGATCTTTTAAATTGCAAGCGTAACGCCATTTTCTTAAAAGAACCTCTTTCTCTCTTGCTGGGAATTAAAAAAAACTTTCTGCTTAAATTTGCTTGCCGCTGGGCGCGACAAGAATTTATGCAACATTTAATACGGTACCCGTATTCTCTAGTTTTAAACATTATTTCGTTGATAGAGCTGAAAAAAGTGCAAAAAGGTTGAAGACAAGCGCATCCAAATCCATACGTCACAGACTACCTATTAACTAGACAGTCAACTGAGAGGATTTTTTTTCGGATTGCCTACAAGCTGAAAAACTCCACTAAATGGCTTATCTGTATTAGTGTTTGCATGCAAATCAAATGGGAAGCTTGCACACAAATATGATATTTAGTGGAGTCAGGTGTGAAGTTGGCAGCAAAAAAGAAAATTATCGAAATCCTCTCTTAAAATCACCTCAAAATGATGGCACGGTTGCCGATGTTCAATCTACAAATGAAAAAAAAAATATTCAATTTTAACAAAATTTTTATTTTGAACAATGAATCAAAAACTTACAAATATGTAAATACATAATGTTAACTTATAAAAAAAAACAAATTCAGTCTCAAAGTTACAATAAAAAACAAAATAGTTTTTAAAATCACTACAAATCAGAAATAATTAGACCGATTTCATCTTCATCACTTTCATTTACCTCAATATCGGAGGCATTTTTAAAATTATTTCTTAAAAGAACATTTTTAGGAATTTCGTATTCATTCAGAATCAAAATAAATTTTTGTCACTAAACTTTTAAAAATTCCACTAGATATTGCAACAAAGTCACTAAGACGGCAACCGTGGAAAAGACAGAAGAATAAAATTTTCCAGCTGTTAACTTCAGTTTTATTGATTCACATATATTCAACGATAGGACATTTCGAGAGAGGATTCGGCTCTCCCATTTGAGGGGCGCAGCGGACGGGGGTAGTGAGAGTTGACTGTCTAGTATAGGTAGTCTGTGCCATACGTCCTCAGAACAAAATTTGCACTGAAAATGAAAACGAAGTGAATATAGAAAATCGAAATGTCTCGTCGCTCGCTTTGCTTCGCTGATCATACTTGTTGTGAGTTTTCACAAAGAAAAAAAACATCTTTTACAACGTATTTTTTACCTAGCTTGTGCACACACAGATCGCATCCCACACATGTCCTTTTCCATGGCCATGCCCATGGTCACAGGCACAGCTCATACCACCGATCTCGATATGTGATTGAAAATACCTTCTGCGGACAAACAAAGTAAATGTTGGGATTGGGGTTGGCAAATGCAGGTTGCGTGCATGATGATACAATAATCGAAAAACAGAGTAGCTAGAGCCATCTACATTAAGAAAAAGAATTAAACTGGATGTGAACCATATTCTACATCTGTATATTTATCTTGTCTGTGCTATGGCCCTTGCAACGTGTCTTCGAGTCAACTTTATGAGAAAATTGTCAATCCTATCCA
The DNA here is from genome assembly GCA_949715645.1 of Portevinia maculata. Classification (NCBI taxonomy): domain Eukaryota; kingdom Metazoa; phylum Arthropoda; class Insecta; order Diptera; family Syrphidae; genus Portevinia; species Portevinia maculata. The sequence goes on along the minus strand of OX454527.1, from coordinate 97,998,058 downwards.
AATGAGCCCATTCGTATAGGACCTTGTTGGGATAGTACCTATCTTATATAGTGGGATTCAGGCGTTCGGAACCAGACATGACTTTTGTCTCTCCAAAACCCGAATCATTTTCATATACCTAACTAGGCCCTATATTAAACCACAATGGACATCCATTAGCGATGATCGGCATTATACGAGCCAACCAATTTATTTGCATTGTTGTTTTCGTTCACCACACAGTCTTTGGTTGCACTTGAAAATAAGTTATCGTCAATGGTTGTTTGATTTATATTTGTTGTTTGTGTTGTTTCAGAAAAAAATCGATCCCTGTCGGCCTAGTTTCTTTGGTTGTTGTTTTTATTAATTCCGTTGTTTCGGAAGATGATCTGTTCTTTGTTTTGACTTTTATATCTTGGTTCTTGTCTTGTTTTTATACCCTATTCTAGGGGTATATTAATTTTGACGCATAGTTTGTAACATACCTTAATATTGCCCGGAGACCCCTAAAAGTTACTATATTTATGATCAGCATCGATAGTAATGTCGATCTAGCCATGTCCGTCCGTCCGTCCGTCCGTCCGTCGGCAAAAATTAGGCCTTTAAACTGGACCTAGAGAGCTGAAATTTTAACCATATACTCTCTAGGGTCCCGAAATAATCAAGTTTAAGAATTTTTGAAATCCGCCCACAGACACGCCCACAAACTCAAAAAAACAAAATTTTGGAAAAAATCGAATTTTGAGCTAGAGAGCTGAAATTTTTTATATATGATCTATGGCCCATAAAACTGATTGGGACATAAAATGTTCAAAATCCGCCCACTTACACGCCCACAATTAAATAAAACAAATTTTGGGAAAAATTGAATTTTGAGCTAGAAAGCTGAAATTTTTTATATATGATCTTTGGCCCATAAAACTGCTTGGGACATAAAATTTTCAAAATCCGCCCACTGACACGCCCACAATTAAATAAAATATTTTTTTTGAAAAACCAACATTTGAGCTAGGGAGCTGAAATTTTTAATATATACTCTCTAGGTGCCCTTTATGCTCTTACATAATTTTTTTTTAAATCCGCCTACTGACACGCCCACAATTAAATAAAACAATTTTATTGAAAAACCAAAGTTTGAGCTAGGGAGCGTTTTTATTTACAAAAGCTTAGTTTTTTCGATAAAATCCTTTAAATTTTTGTCACGCCCACTTATGAGATATAGGAATAAGAATAGGGTATCCAACAGTTCGCCCAAGCGGACTGTAGCCAGCCCCTATGTTTTTGGCTGGGATCAATGCGTTATTACAATTTAATGTCAGCAATACCCTTCCGTAGCTCACACAGCAGTGCAAAAAAGAGTTACCTGCAGCAATACAATTTTTACGTCGTCACAAATAAGTTTGGGTCTTCATATTAAACAGACAGGACTGGAATTCCCCAACTCTGTCTTAAAGGATTGTCAGCGATTGCAGACCAATTTCTATCCTACCAGATATCGAAACATGTATGGAAAGTATATTTATGGAACGACTGCAGCTTTTTGTATCCAAGCACTCTCTCATATCTACATAGTGTGCTTTATTCATTAATTAGCATTTTCACCATTCACGGTCCGCACTTGTCTGCTACTCGTATTTTGAAGGTCAACAAGTAAAATCTGGAAAACAACATACAAATTGCATGGCATTAGATTCCAACCACAATGCGACCGCATACCGGAATATTTAAGTGAGGTTACTCCTCATTGGGAGTCGTAATATCATACCTCATACCAACGCAGTTTGTGTAAGATATATATTTCCGTGCGATTGCAATATCTTACTTTTTAGTAGGTATCCTATACCTTATAGGTATACTTAAGTGTAAGAGAAAGTTAAAAAAGCAAAATGCAATGATTGTCCCTAACACAAAATAAAATGTTCATCTCTATTGAAAATTAAGAAATTCCTTTCGATAGCCAGGTCGTATATGTCCCCCCATTTCCATATATCTGAAATACGATACAATAGTACGAATTCAATGTTGATAGATAATTTTTACCAATGGCGGGCGTTCGATAGAAAGAGGAACAGCGAGTCGAAAGCCCACAATAAACAATTTAAATAATCTGTTTTGAAAATCCATTTCCAAAATAAAATAAAATTGTCATCCCCCATGTCGAAATTCCTTTCGATCGCCATGATCAGACATTTTTTTCCGATAAAAAAAGGAAATTATTTTGCAAGTATCAAATCAAGTACAAGCGATAGGAACAAATTATATAATCTGCGTTGAAAATCCTAATCGAAGAGAAAAGTAAAGTTTCACCCTCCGAAAATTTCCTTGCAGTCGATCAGGAAATCGAAAACAAATTCTTCATCTTGGATGACCTGCCTCACTTTGAATTTAATATAGGTTAAAAGAAACAAAAATACAAGCTATCAACAAACAAACAAACATCTGTCCACTGCCTAGGACAAAACCTCACTCTTGATAGCAAAAACTTCGAGTTTGTTGAGGATTTCACCTACTTGGAGTAAAAATCAACTCCACAAATGACCTCTTAGTGGAGATCCAACGGAGAATTACCTTAGGAAACCGCCGCTACTTAGGTTTGGCCAAACAAATGGGTGCAAAACTCTTCACTTTAAAAACAAAATGCATGCTTTATCGAACCTTAATCTTTCCAGTCCTGCTTTATGGTGCCGAGTGCGTGACGATAAGTTGGAAAGAGGAGCTAATATTGGATTCTTTTGAAAGAAAAGTACTCCGTCGGATATTTGGTCCCGTGTGTGAGGAGGGCGAATTGAGGAAAGGATATGACCGCGATCTCTATGGGTACCAATATGTGGATGAGGCTTTATCACGTCGACTTCTTTGGCTCGCCCACATTGAGCGAATGGACAATGAGGCTCCAGGCAAGGGGATCTTCGACTCCCAGCACCCAGGTTCAAGAAGACACGCTTGACCGAACCTGAAATAAAGCTTTTTCGCCGTAGATAGTTTTAAGTTTTTGTTTCTTCATACTCGTAAATATATTTATAAATATAAAACCTTAAGCAAGTTTAAAACTATCTTTTTTCGATATAATGTTATCTTCAGGTTGGTATCCTAAAAGATAAACCGGCATTTTAGTCTTCCGTTTAATTTTTTTTTTTTTTTTTTTTTTTTAAATTCTGGCTCGCCAAGGCGATTTATAAAAGGGCGGGTACTTCGACCTAAAAGATCTTTTGTACCGTATGGGCCAGAAAAATTTTAAACTAGTAAAATTTCCACTTTCCGTGTAAAGCGGACAATTTTACCAGTAGAAGAATTCTTTATGTCCTCGGGGCTCAATAGTTCCCTGAGAAAGATCTTCTTTCTAATTCCATTAAGGGCTGGGCATTCACATAAAATGTGTTCAGCTGACTCGTCCTCTTCAAGACAGAGTCGGCACTCAGGAGAATCTGCTATTCTCATTTTGTGTAGATGATATCTTAGACCGTGGTGACCAGTAAGGTAACCTACTAGGTTTTTGATATCATGCCTGCTTAGGTTTAGACATTTGCTGGCATTATGATTGAAGGGCCGAATGGCTCGTTTGGCCTGTCTTAGACCTGGGATGTTATCCCAATGATAGATATATTTTCTATGTTCCCAGATTTTAATTGCTGCCGTTGCTGCTGATCTAGGAGTGCAGCAGAAAGGTTCGGGACCTATGAAAGGTGTTTCTGAACCTTTTCTGGCCAGTTCGTCGGCCTTTTCGTTACCTTCTACCCCGACATGACCCGGAACCCACCATAATTTGGTCTTGTTTCTTGCTCCGAGTATTTGTAGGGTATTGAAGCAGTACATGACTGATTTGGAGTCAATGGTATACGAGCTAAGGGCGTTTATAGCTGCTTGACTGTCCGTGAAAATATGGATGGTTGCACCTTTTATGCCAGATAAGATAATGTGGCTGGCGCATTCTTGAATGGCGTGGAGCTCCGCTTGAAATACGCTGGGACTTTTTCTCATGAGTATCGTAAAGCGTTTGTGTGGTCCGTATATTCCCGCTCCTACCCCCGTTTCCATTTTAGAACCATCAGTATACCACTTTATGCCGTTATGGCTGTTTGGTGGGTTGTTGCTAACCCATGCTTCTCTTTTGGGTATCTCCGTGGAGAACCGTTTGTTGAAGCATAGTGTTTTTTGAATGCGGTCTGTGACCGCGCAGTTCATGTTAAGTTCTGGCAGTTCATCGAGAAGGGTCTTAAGTTCCGGATGATCATTAAGACTTATCTCGTTTAGCTCTATGGCAGCTGTTGGACAGGTACGCATGGCTCCGGAGATACCAAGGCACGCAAGCCGTTGTACCTTTTTGAGCTTCTCTATTGCGACCTTTTGTGTGAATTTTGTCCACCATACTATGGAGGCGTATGTTATGATGGGTCTTATCATCACTGTGTAGATCCAGTGGACGATCTTTGGAGAGATTCCCCAGGTTCTACCATTTGTACGACGACAGGCCCATAAAGCTCTATTAGCTTTACTGATTTTGTTGTTTATGTGAGAGTTCCAGTTAAGTCTCTTGGATTACTCCAAGATACTTGACTTCGTCGGAATACTCTACGATCGTGTCGTTTATTGTGATTAGGCCTAGGTCTAATTTCCTCCTTTTAGTGAAAGGAACGATGACGGCTTTACTGGGATTTATGGAAAGATTTTCCTTAATGCACCAGTCTATGGCTGTCTTTAGAGCATTTTTCATTTTTGATGTGACTCCTATTGAGTCTTTGCACCTAACTATGATGACAATATCATCAGCGTACCCAATTGTGGTGTAGCCCAAACTGCTCATCTTGTGTAGCAGGTCATCGATGACCAATGACCACAGAAGGGCTGAGAGTACTTCCCCTTGTGGGCAGCCCCTTACGGCTGTTACTGATACTGAGGTCGTTCCTGACGAGGAAGTTATTTTGCGACTTTCCAGCATCGCTTTGATCCATTTAATAGTTGGTTTATCTATATTTATATGGTACAAAGCATTTGATATGGATTCATATCCAGTGTTGTCGAAAGCACCCTCTATGTCCAGAAAGGCACAAAGTGCGATCTCTTTGCAACGGTAGGCGTTTTTTATCTCTGTAGTTAGTCTTAACAGAGCGCCTTCCGTGGATTTGCCCTTTTGGTACGTATATTGGTGAGGGTGCAGAGGTATGCTTTTTGATATGCATTCTCTAATGTGAATGTCAATAATCCTTTCCATTGTTTTCAGAAAAAACGATGTCAGGCTTATCGGATAATTAGGTAATTCTCTCGGCTTGTTTCCCGGTTTAGGTATAAATACTACGTTTACCTCCCTCCAGGTAACTGGTATATACCCCTAGTTGAAGCTGAACCTAAATAAGGCAATCATGGATGGTAGTAAAAATTCTATTCCATTTTGAATGAGGGCTGGAAAAATACCGTCTGTACCTGATGCCTTGAATGGTTTAAATGAGTTAATTGCCCATTTAACCTTATCCGAAGTAAAAAGTGTTCCGGATAAACTATGAATTCTGCTGAGGTTTCTTGGAATTGAGACCTCCGCTGTATGGTCGTCTGTAATGACCATCGTGTGAGAACCTGGGAAGTGAGCCTGAAGCAAAATTTTCAGCGTTACTTCCCGGTCGCGTGTGATTGAACCATCTGATTTAATTAACAATCCCATGCCTTTTTCTTGATCCGTTGACAGGGCCCTTTGGAGGCGTGCCACCTCTGGAAGTTTTTCTATCTTCTCACAGTTTGCACGCCATGAGACTCTTTTGGATCTCCGCAACTCTAAGTTGTATATGGTCAGCATGGATTTATATTGTTCCCATGTGCCGGTGCGTTTGGCTTTGTTAAAAAGCTAATTTTAGTTTTAGTTTAGTATGCCAATAATTTATTTTTATTTATTTCAATCTTTGTTTCAAAAAAATCTTAAAGCTAACATCTATTAGAATGCAAAAATAGAAATAAAAGATATTTAATGAGAAGCTTTAAAGTAAAATTGAAACAGTTAGGACCATTCTTTTGCCGGAAGACAAGTGGCGAATGGACCATTAAATAACTAAAGATTATTTTTAAAATAATTGATGGGGGTCAATTTATAATAAGTGTATTGAAAAAAAAGATAAAGAGAAAAGGAAAGCAATTGTTAAAATATTGTGATTAATGCAATTCAACGTTTATGATAAATCAAACTACGACATTTAATAAAGAGTCTATTTCCACATGATTAAACAAAAAGAGAAAGTATATTAATTTTTTAAGAAGACTGATTTGCGTCTCTCACACCTCAGACTTGCAGGTAAAATATTGAATAAACGTGGAGCGGTGACATCGTAAAAGAGTGAAAAGTGTGCTTTTAATATGGTGGGCACTATAACTAAACTCTGGTTATTAACACGTAAGTTATAAGAACCATACAACCTAGAAGTGGAATACCCTGAAATTTCAAAAAATGTTTTTAAAACTTTAAAAAAATATAAATGCTTGAGTGGAAGAATCTTAAGGCCTCTGAATAGTTCAAAGCTAGGGGTTCTGCGGTTAACTTAGCATAAGATTATTTTATTAAATTTTTTTCTCGATTTTTATGCATTAAAGTTCCTAAATTATTTTCTAAAAAGTGTTAATGTTTTATTTCCTCCACAAAAAAGACTAAATTTTTACAGAAAATGTTTGTGTCCGTATACTGAAATAAAAGAGCCCAGACATAAATCTACTGTTCGGATACTAGAGCAGATCGAACGTTTTTTGAAAACATTATTTTTAACTATACACAGTTTATTTATTGTGTGTTCTTCTATTTTATATAATCAAAAACTGCCTAGACTTTCAGAAACACTATAACAATTTGCTGTTAACTTCGTAGTAAGAAAATTAACTAAGGCTAAGTTCAAGAAATGTTGACTATCAAAGACGGTCAAGGTCAACGAAAGCCTGAACAGAAGCCACCTTGTATTAGTACTATAGGTACATGGACTTCAGTAAAGCATTCAACATACTGAACGAACCGTTCCAACTTACTCGAAGCTCCCCGATGCACAGGCATAATAGTGGACTGGCTGTGGGATTACCTGCACGACAGCCGGTTTTGTGTGAAAATCAAGAACGTGTTGAGGGAGAGGAAAAACCTTGAATATGGAGTCCCTGAAGGATAAAAGCTGGGCCCTGTCCCAAGCATGGGGTATGAAAGCTGGGCATGAAATGCTTTACCCAAACGATCTTTTGCGCGCCTTTAAGAAGAGTCATCCTCATGCTTTCGCCGACGATACAGCGATTGTGGTGCATCACAGATCCCTAGAGGTAGCGACATAAATAATGCAGGACGAATTTGATGCTGCTGTGAAATCGAATACAAGGTTCAACTTTTTAATATTGACAAGTTAAAAAAATAAAAAAAACTATCGTCCAAATATAAATTTTTCCGAAGTTCGGCAAATTTTAAAGCACTTCTCTACCGGAAGATATGAACCGATTTTGGTTCTTTTTTATCTCTTTTTAGTCTCCACAATAAGCTATTTCCCGCGGTTCTACGACCCGATCTCTCTAACCCTCAGCTCGAAAGATATTGAAGTGTTTTGAGCTTCACCCAACTGCGACATGTCTCTCATACAATACGGAAAATCGTTAACGATGGTAACCAAATGCCGTTAACTGTTCTCGCTAAGATACCCATCGACGTTAGGTGAACTATATTTGTGATAATATCAGCAGCAGCGATTTAGGAAGCATAGCGACCAGTTAAAACTCCTAAAGAAACCGTTTAATTCTTTCCAAACCCAAACTTAAAACACCACCGGGTTAACACCTTGAGACGTCATCAACATATAACGAAAATAAAATGAGGCTTAGCGTACATCCTTGAGGTACACATTCAACCATATTAAAGTAATTTGTTAAAAACTTAAGTAAAGGTGTTAGCTGTTTATAAACTCTGATAAATTTACAGCCTCGAAGTATACAAAAAAAACGTATAATTATTTCTTTAGCTCTGGATCGCTCTACGCAAATATTTTATAAAAAAACAGAGAGAAGATGGTCTAAAAAAGCTGAGGTTTGATTTGTATAAAACTTCTTTTTTAATACCCCCCCTATCGTTTTCGGATTTAAAGGACCTTTTTTGTTAAGGACCTGTTGGTGAAATAACTTTTTACACAAAAATAGTGCACGGTTTCCAGAGACTTTTTAGACAAATATCTTTTTTAGTGTTTTAACGATCTTTTGTAGTAACACAGGATCTGTTGGTAAAATAACAGTGAGCAGTTTCTACAGACAATTTGAAAAAATATCCTTTTTCGTGTTTCAGGGCCTTTTTGTGGTTCTTTAAACACTTTAACTTTAAACACAAAAACAGTGCGCGGACTTTTTGGACAAATATCATTTTTCGGGTTTTCATGACCTTTTATGTGGTTTTAAGGACCTGTTGGTAAAATAACTTAGAACACAAAAATAGAGCCTGGTTTCTAGAAACATTTTGGAAAAATATCATTTTTCGGGTTTTAAAGACCTTTTTGTGGCTACAAAGGACCTGTTGGTAAAAAACAATGCGCGGGTTTAAGAGACAATTTGGAAAAACATCATTTTTCGGGTTTTAAGGACGTTTTTGTGTATGCAAGGACCTGTTTCTAAAATAACTTTAATAACACAAAACAGTGCGTGGTTTCTAAAGACAATGTGGAAAAATATCCTTTTTCGGGTTTAATGACCTTTTTTGGTTTCAAGGACCTGTTGGTAAAATAACTTAAAACAAAAAAATAGAGCCTGGTTTCTAAAGACATAAAATATCATTTTTCGGATTTGTTCGACCTTTTTGTGGTTACCAAGGACGTTTTGGCAAAATAACAGTGCCCAGTTTCTACAGACAATTTGGAAAAATATCCTTTTTTTGTTTCGTTTCTTGGTTTCTAGAGAACATTATGAAAAATATCCTTTTTCGGGTTTTAAGGACCTGTTAGTAAAATAACTGTACTAACACAAAAAAGTGCGCGGTTTCTAGAGATGTTTTTGAAACATATCTTTTTTATGGTTTAAAGTACTAATTGGTAAAATACATGCAGCGCAACTTCCGTAACAGTGACAAGCTAACAAGGACAAGTTTACGACGCCGAAGACAAACGTTCCCACTTGTAACCATAAGAAAGATTCCAGAAATAACTACTGGAGTCCCCTGCAATGTCTCCCGGATAGTGATACTGATGATAAGATCGCGTCCAATGTCTTAAAAACGGTGTATGTTCCCCTAATTAAACTTATGCAAAAATCTAGTGAATATCTGCACGACATATTCAAGTCATTAAATATATCTAAAATTGCATTAAACAAATTTCAATCGGTATCAAAATCTTATGTGAGTCTACTGACTTCTACAATAAAGTTATCTATTCTCTATGGTATGGCAGATATGGACACTGCTTTGCTTAAAAACGAACTTATAGGTAAAACTAAATCTTAAGTGTATTGGGATAAAAAAAAAAAAAATATGAACACTATAGTGACACTTTCTATATGGTTGCCTTTGAAAATGGTTCCTGTTAAACAGTACGATTTAAAAAAGCGTTATCGTTCAATATTCCATACGCAAATAAATTGGAACTACCAGAATATTAAAAGGTAAGCTCACACAATGCCACAACTGCCAAATGTTTGGTCATGGAGAAAGAAATTGAAATATTAATACATATTGTGCCATTTGCGCCGATTCGCATAAGACTACTGAATGTGATAGCAACATAGCTCTAACACAATGCTCAAATTGCAGAGGTTCTCACAAATCCACAGATCCCGTATGTGTTGTCAGAACAAACTCCTTGGTGGTGATGGAGAAATCGGCAAAGCATAAAAGCTCTTTTCAACACGTTTTGTTAAATTTTTTGTCTGAATTTCCTGCTGAACTACCGCAGCACAACATTAATTTTGGGAGCGAACATTTAGCAGACATTCGAGGTTCAAATGCAGGGGAGAATTTCGCACACACCAATGTTAACGGCCCGCGGCCCAAGCAGCATTCCGGTAGCAACATTCCTTCTAATACTTCCAATGTGCTCTTCACGGCCGAAGAATCAAGTTCCTTATTTACGGAAATGATTACAAAATTATTTGTTTGTAAAACTAGAATAGAACAGTTCAATGTTATCGCACATTTAGCTATTAAGTTCTTATACCCTAATGTTAAGAAATATGATAGATAGATACCTAAGAACTATAACTTGAAATGCAAGAGTTATTGGCAGCAAAACTATTGAATTTATCCATTGTTTTTTAAATATGTAGTATCAACATTGATATTGCCATGTTAACCGAAACTTGGTTACATAATGATTTTAAACTATCTACACCCAAGCATATATGCTATTGCAATGATTGAATGCATAGAGTGATGGTGTTGCTTGAAAGCTTATTCGTGGGGAAAAATTTTGTCTAGCCGTTTTCTAACGCTTCCGGGTTGTTTAATATTTCTTCTAAGTCCCACTTATTTCCCATCTGGTTCTCGTGGTTGTCCATATGTCCTTGACTTACTAGTTAGTTTGTAAGTTAAATTGACTTTTATTTCTATAAGTATGTTACAATTAAAGCTTAGACTAAGTCATAATGGGTTTGGCCTATGGCCGACTACCAGTATTTGACTTATTTGTTACAAATCTTCCCAGCTTAATAACTCAGCCAATTGTTGTAAACATGTTTTTTTTTTATTTTTTTATATTTTTAAAAGGAAATCCCAATCCCAAAGCACTTAGACTCGGTAACGGTCCATTATACTACCTGGCAGAAATCCTCTTCTTTGTGTAGAGGTGAAAATAAGGTGTTATTCGTTTCTCTCCATTAATGGGTGGCGTATGTTTTTGTTCTCCATGTAACATGCAACGCACGGGTCACAAGCCAACACACTACCACCTACACCGTCGTCACCCTGTAAACATGCATAGTTCATACCATATCTCAGTTTTTGTTCGACTTGAAGAATGCCAACTGGGCACGCTTTTGAACAGAAATTAATTCTGTACTGCGAAGCTTAACAGTAAGTCTAGAAAGCGTTTCTAGTAAAGCAAGTGTTGACGATATTTTAAATAAATCTTCGTCAAACATACATAAAGCTGCTTACAAAAGTATTCCAAAAAAGCCAAAAAATGGCGTGTATGCTTCCGAGTTATATTTTGGAGTTTATCAAATTAAGAAATATCTGCAGGAAAAACTGGCAAAGATATCGGCATGTATTTTACAGTACCCAAGCTTAATAAACTGGTTTCCCAAAATATATCCCAACATCCCAATAAAGACTGGAATAAAAAAATAAGTACCTACCCTTGAAAAAAACGCCAAACCTCTTTGGAATATTGTCCAGGTAATTAAAAATAAAACAAGACAGCTGCCATTTCTCAAAGATTCTTTAAACACACATTTTTCGGATGTAGACAAAGCAACTGCACTAGCTTTAAATTTTGCAACAAACCCCAGCATTTCGAACAATCTAGGTGATCCGGAAACAGAATCCTGCGTAAGCACCAGAGTTCAAGAATATTATGTAAATAATGCCAGACTAACAGCTCCAACAAGATTTGTTTCTGATGAAGATGTTCTGTATATAGTCAATACCTATCTTAGAAAAAAAGATATCTGAGGGTATCGATTGTATTTGAAATACATACATAAAGCATTTGCCCAAATATGTACAATCACGGTAGTACATTGGCGGAAATTTAGTCTGATGCTGTGTCATACAACAACATACAATAAATTTCTGGATGAAGATTTACAACTTCATTTAATAAGATGATTAAAATATGTTGCACCAAATCGGATCAGATAAACAACGTGTACAGGCATTTGCTAAGTAGGTTCGCAACCAAATTTAACTTGTTAATTTATATTTTGCAATTCACACTATCTTAACTATGTGTTATTAATACAGATCAGTTATAAAAAATTTATTGCATGATATGCAGATTATTATTTTGCGTTTCAAAATTTCGTTTGGTTTAATAAAAAGTGGTCATGGTCATCATCTCATACGCGTCAAAAAGGCGCCAGATCTACATATTTTATAAGTTACCTAGCATTAGATTTAGCCTAGAGCTATTCTGTTGATTGTGGTGTGCGCAGTGGCTCAGTGGTTAGTGTGTTGGACTACTGACCACAGATGAGCTATAAGAGATAGTCAACTTCCAAAAGAAAAACACCTGAAAAACCGCATTATGCCTCATGTGAAAAGGTGTTAGCATAGAAATGCTGCTTAGAAATACAAGATGCTAAATGAGTTTTTCATGTGCGCCAGTAATTTTCGTAGGTGTGAAGTTAGGAGCAAACTTGTTTAACAGAGTTAATAGCATAGTTGGCAAAGTAATCTACGTTACTTAACTATCAGAATCCATAGCAGATTTTATAAATACATTTTATTGTTTCCAACAAAAAAAAAGAGTCATGTCAGCCATATTTAGTCAGCACTATTTCAAAAAAGAGTCAGGTAATGCCATTTCGATGTTTCACATGTATTCACAGATAAGGAATTTTTAGAGAGGATTAGGGAACTCCCACTGCGCGTCTTAGGGGACAGGGAATGTGGAAGTCGACTATCGCATATGGCTCATCTGAGCTACTCAGCTTAGGCATTCCAGTAACACCTAAAGTTTTTTCACTAACCCACCTCTTGCCAAAACATGACAAACATCCAAGAGTATCAATTTTCATGGGAAACTTTTCAAATCTGCCGTCGGCATTGTTTGCAGGTCTATTCAATTTGTCCGGTAAAAATATACCTTTTCAATGGTTGGAGAAGTTATATGTCTTAGACGCTGTATTGGCCGTTAATGACCAACAATTTTTTTGTATTCGTTTCAATTTAAGTTGCAGGTACAAGGTGGCGCAAAAATAACCTTCCGATGTTTTTTTGGCTGTAATTTAAAAAAAAATGAAAAACTTTGATTCTTCTTGTGAATTATTTTTATTTGGTCTTTTAATTTTGTTTACATCAAGTCGAGAATATGATGCCATGTAAATGGCCGCCGCCACAGTTGATTGTCATTTGAGCCCTTTTTATGGCATTTTCCATCACTTTGGCCAAAACTTCCGGCGATAGGTCCTCACATTGTTGACGGATATTGTCTTTAAGAGCTGCAAGAGTCTGAGGTTTGTTGACATAAACCCGCGACTTCAAAAAGCGTCACAAAAAGAAGTCTGGGGCGGTCAAATCAGGCGATCTTGCTGGCCAGTGCAAATCGCCAAAACGGGAGATTAGGCGCCCGGGAAATGCTTCCTTCAGCATATCGGTTGTGGCACGTGCAGTGTGTGCCGTTGCACCGTCCTGTTGGAACCACATGTTTTCCAATCCCAATTCATCAAGTTGCGGCAAAAAGAACTCGTTGATCATTGCTCTGTAGCGCTCACCATTCACAGTAACCGTTTGGCCCGCGACGTCTTCGAAGAAAAAAGGTCAGATGACTCCTCCAGCGAAAACAGCACACCATACAGTGACTTTGAGCGGGTGTAATGGCTCTTCGTGGGTTACACGCGGATTTTCAGTGCCACAGACGCGTACATTTTGCTTATTTACGTACCCACTAAGATGGAAATGGGCCTCATCACTCATGATTATTTTTGATGAAAAATCATCTTCCTCTTGGTGGTGATTAAGGATGGCTTGAGTGTATGTTAGACGCGATTGGCGGTCAGCAGCTAACAGCTGATGCAATGTCTGGACTTTGTACGGAAACATCTTCAAATCTTGTACCAAAATTCGCTGTAAAGACCGTCGACTGATACCCATTTGCGTGGCACGTCGTCTGGTCGATGTCGACGGCGCTTCCATGATATCTTCGGCTACAGCAGCAATATTCTCTGCAGAACGGCTACTCCGGGGTCTGCCACGCCTGGCAGCATCTCGTATTGTGCCAGTCTCTTCGAGGCGAGCGGCTAAACGTCGCAGTGTTTCACCAGTAGGCGTTGGACGGGTAGGAAATCTGCGACGAAATTCACGTTGTGCCAAAGTCACCGACCGATTATTGCTCACATAAATAGTCACCAATATTCCGCGTTCTGGAGCAGTGTAGCGTAACATTGTTTATTAACGTGTATTTCGCATGTGTTTACTACACAAATGTCAAAACAGAACTGACATTAGGGGCCAATCGCAAAATTTATAGCATTTTCTGATAGGAGGATTACTTTTGCGCCACCTTGTATAACTCTATAATAGTTATGACTTATTATTGACCCACCTAGTCGGGACAAACGAAGTGTGGAGTTATTTGCCTTCACAAGAGGTCATACTTCCATTATACAGTCTTTGATGGCACAAACAAAAATTCTGATCCACTTAAGAGAAGGATCATTGAGAAGTATTGATTGATTGATTGATAGTCAGTGGTTAGAGTTCTCTGTGTTTGTGGGACAGTGTTTAGTTTGGTACATTAAACAACTTAGTGAGCAATAGCGCCCGAAGGTATAGAGGGCAGTGTTCTGGCTTGTGACTCGTGCGGTGCAGGTTCAAACCTCAATGATGGGAACAATAAAATACGCTGACCATTAATGGAGACAAACGAATGACATCTTGTTTCTCCAACCTTTAAACCAAAAGAGATAGGAATCTGAGCCTGAGTGCTCTGGGATTTTTAATTCGTTTTTTCAATAAAAAAAACAAACCTAGTAAGAAGCTAGGTTTATTTTATTTTCCAAGAGTCTAATAAATACCTTATATAATATATCCAAATGTCTTTAGAGTGATTTTGAAATATATTGTTTGGATATTCTTTCAATTGGTGCTAAAAATATAACTTTTTAGAATGGTTAAATAAGCTCAATCTTGATGCTATTTTCTGCGCTGGCTGATAGGGTATTTATGGCACTTTCATATTTCTCCGGGCTGAGTTACTGACTACTTTACAGGCACCTGCATTGGCCTCCATTTTCATCTCATTAATCAACTTATGTTAGCTTTCGAAACGAGCCAAAAGAGAATCATTAAAAAACCTCTGGCAAACAATTTGCGACAACCGAAGTAGAGCCCACATCCACAGAATTCTCTCTAAACAACACACTTATTTGGTTGGTATAATGAAAACAATTCCTATATTAGTACATACTTAGCTGAAATACTACTCGCAAGCTCCATAGCAGTTTCTATATCTCCGGAAAATCCCCTCCACAACAGGTTAAATAGACCACAAAAAGAGAGGATTGGAATAGATCAAATGCAATCATTCATTAAGATAAGATAGTCTGGGCACTGAGCTCGATTCAACCATTCAAGGCCCGGGAGAAGACGGAATATTTCTATCACTACTTTAAAGGGCATCCTGCACCTGCTACCTGCAATAATCAACCCATTTAGAGCAAGCCATGCTTGGGAATACATACCAAAGACCTGGAAGGAGGTTGTTGTCAAATATGTACCTAAGGTAGGAAACAGACCGCCAGAACTATGAATGTTGTATCGACCAATCAGCCTCACTTACTTTTTCCTCAAAACAATGGAAACAAATCCTTGATAAGCATATCAGAGATGGGATACTTCAAACGAACCCCCTCACATGAATCAATTTGCTTTTCATTTCGGAAAATCAACGAAAAACGCTTTACAAAATCTCGCCTCGAGAATTCAAAGATCTCTCAGGTTTGCTTTTCTTAGATATTGAGGGAGAAATTTATAAAATAGATCTCTCCCACATATACGGAGGTATCCAAAACATAGAAGAAGATAGTACAATACAGTCAACTCTCGATTATCCGGCATTCTATTAACCGGCAAACCTATTAACCGGGAAATTCATTTTCAAAAATTTAATTATTTCCAAATCGATTATCCGGGGTTCACTCTATCATCCGTGATATATACTTTAAAAGAAACCCGGGTGATAAGCCTTTTTAACTATGTATGTATGTAGGTATATGTATTTTGTTTTAAGTTTTTGTGTTTGTTGACTGCCAAAGTTATGTATTTTATTTGAAATAAATGGAAAATCATTGTATGAAGTGCGTTTCTTCTCTTACAATATGATTTTCGATTATCCGGGATTTCCGATTTTCCGGCATGAGCTCGGTCCCGAGCACCCCGGTTAATCGAGAGTTGACTGTATGTAAATGGATAAAACACATGCTAGAGGATAAAATAATAAAAACCTGAATAGGAAGCAGCAAGCTCAGCGTCATGCCTTCTCAGCCCTTCTATGAAATGAAATGCTGATTACTCTGCACTAACGATGGTTTCTACATCCATATATATCCAATGATATTTGGTGAAGCAATAGAATTTTCAAAGGAAATTTCTAAAATTTGGTAACATTGTGGAGGCGTTTATAACATCACGATTCAATTGCAATGTCTACTGAATAAAATTGATACTGACAGTTTGCAATTTGACAATTGGTTTAACAGATATAAGTCTCCGAAATAAAAAAAAACCTTTTATATGTCAGATAGAAGCCGTTTCGTTTTTCAGGCTGAAATGCATGCAATAGTTCTCTGAGTCAGAGAGGATCTAAAGCAGGGCAGCTTTGCTTGCAATTAAGTCGTTTAAGATAGCATCAACAAAACTATTCTGTTATTGGCTGTTATAAACAGATAGTCTACTTCAATTGGGTACCAGAAGAAAGCGAATATGACTACTATGAAAAAGCAGGCGAACTAGCCAGAAAGGATCTTCATCTGTGTTCATGATTCAACACTATTCTGCGGCCTACAATTTTATATTATTAAAAGCAGTATTAAACATAGGGACGGGCTACAGTCCGCTTGGGCGAACTGTTGGATACCCTATTCTTATTCCTATCCCTCATAAGTGGGCGTGACAAAAGTCTAAGTATGGTTGAATTGTTAAGAACGCTCTACATATTTTGCTATATAATATTTAAAGGATTTTATCGAAAAAAAACTCTCACTAGCTCAAACTTGGGTATTTCAATAAATTGTTTTATTTAATTGTGGGCGTGTCAGTAGGCGGATTTTAAAAAAAATTAACACATGAGCATAAAGGGCCCCTAGAGAGTATATATTATAAATTTCAGCTCCCTAGCTCAAACTTTGGATTTTCAAAAAAAAAATTTTTTAAAATTGTGGGCGTGTAGTAGGCGGATTTTGAAAATATTCACACATGAGCATAAAGGGCCCCCTAGAAAGTATATACAGTATTTTACGGATATAAGAAACACTTATATAAGAAAAACTGGCTTATAAGAAACGCAATCCAAAACACCGTGTCTTTTCCTTACATTTTTCTCTAAAATCATGCGTATATAAAGGCCAGCATTTACTGTAACACACATGCTTCAGTGCACCAACATTGATTCGATCTCCAAAACCATTTCCGGAAAAGGCCTTCAAGAACTATTAACAGTTATATCCTTCACCAATATAAAACATATTAATGAAATTATTTTAAAACTAGAATTATTAGTTCGATTTAGTTTATAATTATTTAGCTCAAAGCCCTAGTAGGTAGAGCTCAATTCTTTAATTATTGTTTAAGTAATTTATTTATGTATCAATAAAGTTGTAATAATAATAAGAGACTCCCCTATAATAAAAACACGGTTATAAGATACTCATTTTTATGCACATAAATGACAGTTTCCAACTTTCCAATGGAAGGAGAGTAATAGGTTGAAAAGAGAGCGAATACTCTATATTATTGTAACATTTGCATTCGACGTTTATGTTATTGCTTATTTATGTTTATTTTGCTCTTTGGATAACTCTTGCTTTGTTTTTCAATTAAAAATACTCAAAAAAAGGAACACCGATTCCCTAAAATTTAAAATTAAAATATTAAAATATTACAAAAAGAATTGGCAAATAAATTTAAAATTTCTGAAAGCACATTGTGAAAAATAATTAGGAACTTCGATGAAATTGAAAAACAAAAATTTATTTGCAAAAATTTCGACAAAAAAAGGGAAAGAAAACCAAAACATGAACTTTTAAATAAAACTATAACCAAATGGTTTGAACAAATTTCAGAGAAAAGCGCTAAATTGACAGGACCTGTATTGTTACTTGTTAGAGAAGGTTCAACAATTCGCGAGCCAACTGGATATCCCTGATTTTGACGCTAATCAAGGCTGGCTTCATCGATGGAAGAAAAATGAGAACATTCGTTTTAAAAAGCTTCACGGTGAATTGTGTTCTGCTAATGGAGAAGCAGCACAAAATTTCAAGGAGTTTGTTATTACAAATCTCTTGGAAAGATATGTTGAAGATGTGTTCAATGCAGCTGAGACTGGCTTGCTTTATAAAGCGCTGCCCGATGGAAAATATATTTCAGGAAACCAAACAGTAAGCGGCCAAAAAATTCTAAAGGACAGAATAATTTTACTTTGACTTTACTGAGGAGATAGAAATATGTAATATGTCTAGCAAGACAATATTTTATTAATTTTTATATGTGATGTTATGATGAAAAGAATTTTTTTTATTTATGTTACTTTTGTTATTTTGTTCAAGTTTTTTATGTTCTTAAATAAATGGAGAAATACCTACATATCTATGGCAATGATATGTTCATGTTAAGAAGCATGTTGCCACAAATTTTCTTTCACTAGTGATAAATATTTAATCGTACATCACATTTTATATAAGAAATTTTCTTTCTTATATCCGTTGTTTGCATATAAGAAAAACTCTGATATAAGAAACACATTTCTTGGATTTTCAGAGTTTCTTATATCCGTGGTGTACTATTATAAATTTCAGCTCCCTAGCTCAAACTTTGGATTTTCAAAAAAAGTTTAAATTGCGGGCGTGTCAGTAAGCGGATTTTGAAAATATTTACACATGAGCTTGAAAGGCGCCTACAGAGAGAGAGATTTCAGCTCCCTAGCTCAAATTTTGGTTTTTCAATAAAATTGTTTGTTTTAATTGTGTTTTAAAAGTGGGCGGATTTTGAAAATATTTACACATGAGCATAAAGGGCCCCCTAGAGAGTATATATTATAAATTTCAGCTAACTAGCTCAAACTTTGGATTTAAAAAAAAAAAAAAAATTGAAATTGTGGGCGTGTCAGTTGGCGGATTTTGAAAATATTTACACATGAGCTTAAATGGCCCCTAGAGAGTATATATTATAAATTTCAGCTCCCTAGCTCAAATTTTGGTTTTTCAATAAAATTGTTTTATTTATTTGTGGGTGTGTCTGTGGGCGGATTTTGAAAAAAAATTATCCCGAGCAGTTTTAGGAGTCATAGATCATATATAAATAATTTCAGCTTTCTATCTCAAAATTCGATTTTTTCCAAAATTTTGTTTTTTTTAGTTTGTGGGCGTGTCTGTGGGCGGATTTCAAAAATTCGTAAACTTTATTATTTCGGGACCCTAGAGAGTATATGGTTAAAATTTCAGCTCTCTAGGTCCAGTTTAAAGGCCTAATTTTTGCCGACGGACGGACGGACGGACATGGCTAGATCGACATTACTATCGATGCTGATCATAAATATAGTAACTTTTAGGGGTCTACGGGCAATGTTAAGGTATGTTACAAACTATGCGTCAAAATTAATATACCCTTAGAATAGGGTATAAAAACTGGCTTAAAGGCAAAATACGCTACTACTGGAAGGAAACCTAAGGTAATAGACAAGCTTAAAACTGTATGCCAAACACTTCCCATAAAAGAACGAAACCACTCCTACAAGTAAACAGGAATCAGTTTCGACTGGTTACAGGTTTCCCGACAGGGCACTGCAGTGTCAAAAAATACATTATGGCTATGGGTAATGAACAAGACAATGTCTGTAGAATGTGCAACTAAGATGAAAAAACAACGAAGCACTAATTATGCAACTACAACTTGCGTAGTCAAAACACGTCAGCATTACCTAGGTAAGTTCTACCTTGAAGCAGCAAATAAAGCTGACAGCTTACCTGAAGATTAAACTGCTTTTATAACAAGCTGCAGCATTATGGCTGAGCTTAAAACTAGAGGATATCACAAAAGACCCCACTTGTGGCCGCTTTGATCCGGGTTTCTTCTTACCATCTTTACTCTACAATCTACAATCTAGTTTTCGAGACAATCTTCATATCTTAATTATTTGTTTTATGGATTAAAAAGGCAACAATTAATCGCATCTATAAGCTGCACAAAACAGTACCTACATATTTCGTTGAATCATAAATCAATGCCATCTAAGCCCAACAACATTCTTTCATTAAACATTATGTAGATACTAAAACTCCCACACGAGACAAATTGATAACTCAATAATTTATTTAAAACAAAAGTACCAAAGCAAACTGAAACCAATTCAATGACACTGAATCTATTAATCTGGTGACACAGATTTACATTGAGAGTGAGACGTCTTGCTGCATCAAAAACGTGTTCTTCTTTTCATTAACAAGTTTACTTCACGCAAGACAAAACTCTTTTATGACCAAACCGTGCTTGTGTCTTCATATGCAATAGAAAAGGGTGACCATCATCACTGCAAAAAAAAAACGAAAGCGAATCGCTTAAAACCATACAACAACACCTAAGAGACCTGAAAAACATAAGCAAACAATTTACTTTTGACTGAACCCACACTAGTAGGTATTTTATTTGTTTTATTTAGTTTGGGGAAGTAGGGTAGAGGAAGAAATCAGTAACTTAACAATTAGGACAGGCAACCGATTTGAAGAGTTACCATCTTCTAAGAATTCTTAACCTCTAAGGGGAAGGTTATCCTCCTGTGGTGGATGAGTCCGGATGTATTCCAAGGACCTAAGGATATAATCTGGGATTGGTGGGCCAACTGGCAAATGTGCACCAGTTGGATGGTATCCGTTCTCGTCAGCGGTGTACAGCAATTGGATTTGTTCACCTTGGGGGGCCACCCATTGTGCCGAACCGCTTACTCCGGCGATGTTTCCGCTCTCTTGGACAGCGATGCCGTTGGTGGTATCAAATGCGTAGGCAAAGTTACCTTCAGCATCGGCAGGATCGTTCTGGAAGCTGCGCACCTCAGCATCCTTGTCGATGTGGTCAGCAGCGGCTAATCCCAGAAGAACGGTCACAAGAATCTATTGAGTGAAAGAATGCTTTACTACTAATTCATTCTGTGCGCGGAGTATCCAATTTATTAGCGGACGTCAAACACATTATACTTACAAGTTTGAACATCTTGAGCTATTTGTTGAATGATATCACAAAAGAAACGAGGATGGTACTGTTGAAGATCTGCACTACAGCCATCGCTTTTATACACGAAAATAAAACTTGTTCACCATGGGCAAGTCATTGGTTTTAACTATTACTGTATCATTGCGGGAGATGCCGCATTTTTGTGAATAACATTTTACCCACTTATTAACATATACGAGTATGCATATCGATGCAAAAATTCGAGATCTGCCTCATTCGAGAAAAAAGAAAATTTTGGCAACCAGTTGAATTCATTTTGGATAGGGCTTTGGTTAAACCTTTTAAGCATAATTGGATTAAATAAAAAATAATGTGAACGAATTTATCCGATGATCGTATTCATATTCAAACTGTCCATATGCCCCTGCCCCTATGTTAAACAATGCCAGAAATAAGTGAAATACCCAAGTTTTCCCTTTTCTTGAAATTAATTGTTTTATATAAGCTTAGTCGTAAGATATGCATATTTAAGTCCGAAATGCAATTCGTTTTAATAATAAAGTTAAGTTTATAGAGCTCATTTCAAAACTGGCAAGCTTTATTTAGTAAATTGGTAATTTTAAATTATATTTATCATTTGTAAGACGATGAAGTAATACAAAGGAATTTAAAGGTAAAAAGTTATCGCACGAAATATTTTTACATTGGTATTGCTTGAAATATCTTTGCATTGGTATTGCTGGTTGGTAGTGGTTGAGTGTTGTAGGATTAGGGTAAGCACTGATCAACCCGGCGATGCCCAGCATCGTAACACACACTCTATATTAATTGTGTTTATTTTACCTTCTCATGGTTACTATCGGGTACTGGTCATGTATACCCAACCATGGCTTGCTAAACTTTTAAGCGCGAGTGTTGAACAAGAACAAAATAGCTTTATAATATACTGGACTAGCTGATGAGTCAAAAGTCTTATATGAGCCTCTCAGAATTACAACGTACAGCATGGGAATTCAATGGATTAAACCAACGTTGTAGTCGACAGTCAGGAAGACATATACGGGGTCATCCAACAAGAGGTTTAATTTTAAATTGATTAAAGAGGTGACATCTTAACTTTAATCTAAAATAACTGGAACGTGCGGACGCTATGCATCCCAGGTGCTAATCAAAAACACGAGTCTGTCCTCACGCGGCATAAGGCCCATATCAGCGCGATCCATGAAATACGATGAATAATATCAGGTATGATAAAAAGAAAACAAATTGCAACATTTATAATAAACGCCGTCATAAAAGATTGCGCGGATTCGTCGTGGGAAATCGGCCTAGGACAAAAAGTATATCATTCAAGCCGTGACCGCCTGCTGTGATCCGCATCAAAACTAGGTTTCAAAGCATAAACATAAGCATATGTATGTGCACATGCCCCTACCGACGAGGCTGCAGATTCTTTAAAGTAGAAGTTTTAGGATCTCCTGGCCGCAGCCTACCGAACCTGGTCGGAGTACAATGTCAAAGTTGTGGTCGGGGGTTCGAATGATAGTCGGTAAGAAAAACATTTACGATGGATTAATTTGAAAGACAGACGCTACGACCAGACAGATAACGGCTACCAAGAAGTTGATTTAGCAGCAGCTCGCACTACATTGATAAGTAGCACTAAGTTTCCAAGGTAAAGGCAGTTTTGTCACAAATATGTCCGCTCCTTCTCCACAGTCCATTTTATTTTGTAGGTTAGGTAAGGTAAAGCTGAAGTGGTAATCAGCAAAAACTGATACACTTAGACAAGTGTTAGGTCCATTGTGATACCACATAAATCTATTTCCACCCTATCCAGTGAACCAGAGCTTTTTATCTACCGCAAGGGACTTTTATTCCTCCTTCTCCCTTCCTCCTCTTCGTTCATGCAGCTTCTACAGAAAGCGTATGAATAAACGCCAACCCTTGTTGTATGCTTGTCTATTCGATTGTTCGCAATCATGACACCAATCGAAGCACCAGTGTACTGTATGTTAAGAGAGATCAAACACTTAAAGCATTTCAGATCCATCTTTGGCATGCGAATTTAAAATGAGTTTGCATGTCGCGACTATTTTGAGGGTAAAATAGGCAGTATAGGTTCATTTTTGGCTAGTTCATTTCATTTCATGGTTATCCTTGACGTCGAAAAAGCGTTTGATACAGTATGGCAAGAGGGCTTACTGCACAAACTACTAAGCCTACGTTTCCCAATCTACCTAGTGAAATTAGTCCAGTCATTTTTATCAGGGCGTTCTTTCAAAGTTTCTGTTAATAACTGGTTGTCAGCAGGTTTCTCATTTGACGTAGGGGTACCCCAGGGTTCGGTTCTTGGGCCAATCCTATATTTACACGCACGATTTTCCAAAATTAACCAACTGTGAAACTGTCATTTTTGCAGACGACACATGCATTTATTCATCAGATTCAGTTGGTTTAAACATTGAAACGAAATTGCAACCTGACTTTAATGTCATCCAAACATACTTTGCCAATTGGAAAATTAAATTAAATGCTTCAAAGATTCAGGCTGTCTTTTTTACTAGAAAAAGAAAAGTCTGCTTCTTACCAAGCAACAGACTAGTAATATTAATAATATACAAACAGATTGGAAATCAAGTGCTAAGTATCTTGGGGTCCACCTTGACAAGTCGTTAACATTTAGCCTTCATGTCCAAGAAACAATCAGGAAAATTAATATCACAACTAAAATGCTGTATTCATTTATAAACAGAAGATCAAAAATGAGCCGAGAAAACAAACTCATCATTTTTTAAAGTAATTTTTCAAGCAATCTTGTTTTATGGATCTCCAGTTTGGGGAAAATTTGCAAAAAGCCACATACGTAGACTACAGATAACCCAAAACAAACTACTGAAAATGATTTTAAACTTACCTTGGCATTTTTCGACCGAAGAACTGCATGTGATCTCAAACATTGAAAAAATATCAGTAAGACTGAATAAATTATTTGATCGCTGCAGATGGTCTTGCAGCTCCTCTGACAACCCCTTGATTTTAGGTCTTCTACATTAAACAAACATAAAATCACTACTTGTTTCACTTATTTGTTATTATTTATTTATTTACTATATTTATTATTATTTATTTGTTTATTATTTATTTATTTATTATTTATTTATTTATTATTTATTATAATTGTTATTATTTATTTATTTATTTATCTAGTCATTTATTTATATATTTATCTATTTATTTATAATTAAAATTGTTAAATTATTTATATATGCATATATATTTCTTTAAATTATTTATATCTGTTAACTTATTATATTTGTCAATTATATCTATATTTGTTAATCTATTTATATATATTTATTTAGTAATTGTACTTGTTAATGTACGTTATCCTATTATAAGTTCGGCTTGAGGTTTTTTCCATCGAAACATGTTTTGGTTTCAAGTTATGGTGAGGGTACGGGTATCGCACACAGTCCTACCCACTGAAATTATTTTACAATAAATGAAAACCGCGTTTTCCTCAATTTGACGTTTGACGCAAGGCTATTTGTATGGAATGGTAAGTTATAGAGCAAATCTCTCAACAAATTGAGATCGCTGTTTTCGTTTTTGGGGCGAATCTAGAATTGCTCTTTTTCTTCAATGAAACATGCAAAACCGAAAAAGATTTTCCCTTGTGAGCAAAAGAGCAAATCTTTTCTTCAATGAAAAACGCCGAAAATTGACTTCCCTGATGCAACGAGCTATAGATTCACTGTAACCATAATTGGATCAAGGTTCCCAATTTGTGGGGAATTCCCCAAACTGCGGGGCACCTCAACTCGTTTGGCGATTTTAAGGAGACTGGCACTACGCGGGAAAATGCTGGGGTTTTAACATTTTAGCATTTAGTACGTTATCTAAGGACGATACATTAACGGTTTGATGATTTTAATAAAAAAGCTATTAATTATTAAGTTTTTTTGGGAAAATGGGTAAATGGTTGTTAAAGGTTCCGAATAAAAAACCACAAGATCATAAGGTAACTTAATTACTGAATTTGTTTCAATTTTATGCATAATTTTATTTTTAGCTAACCCGAGGAGGAAATATCGGTACCGGAAGCTTCAAAATCTGCTGCAGAAGCAGATGCTAGTTCCAATCCCAATCCGGTTTCAATTTTAACAAGCTTGACTACCAGTGACAGTGAGTAGAATCCACAAGCGAAAAAGGCAAGACGCTTCCATAAATTTAACGATTTGTGGGTCAAAGAAACGGGCTTCATAAGTTGGTTACGGAAAGCGAAAGATACCAACAAGAAAGACGGAAATAACTTGTCACTTTGGCAGCCTGTTTAATCTTCCTTTATCGCTCATGGATACCTTGGGTCCACTCTGCGAAAACATTTTTTCCGATTCAACTATAGCTAAAAATACAAATTTACATAGAACCAAAGCTACATCCGTAGCAAGAAATGTTCTAGGAAACACGTTTATAGAGGATACTATTGAAAATTTTTCAATAAATGGAACCTTTTTTTTCTTAATTTAATTTGTTTAATTTGGTGGGGGCATGCGCCCCCATTTATTCATCTTAATACAAGCTATATGTCTTTAAATAAACTAAGACTCTAGACTTCTTAATACTAATATTACAAGGTAAAACTAAAGACTACGACTTATAGTAAAGTTAGGGTTTATGGAGAAGGAGGCTAAGTTTAATGGAGGGAGTGCTGCGGTTGAAATCAAAAATGGAAATGTTTGAATGCACCTTCCGCAGCATGCGGGAAATTGGTTCGTTGGAGCCATAGAACGTGCGGTGGGTTGGTAGAACAAGTTTTTCGACTTCTTTGATGATTTCGCCCGTACAAGCAGTAGCCGGGGCGCCGGAGCGGGGGTCGTCTTCAATGCGCTCTCTGCCTCTTTTGAACTCACTTGACCACTTTTGCACAGTTATGAGGGTTAGTATTAAAGGAGATGGAGTTGTAAAGGGACGGGCAATCGATAGAGCCTGAGAGGAGGCGATGAATGAAGATAATATCTGCTGCATCCCTGCGGTCTTCGAGGCTATTCAAGTTAATGAGTTTGAGGCGGTCTTGATAGGGAGGCAGAATTAGGGGATCGTTCCAAGAAAGTCCGCGGAGAGCAAATCGAAGAAAACGTCGTTGTATGTTTTCGATTCTGATTACATGAACTTGCTGAAAGGGTGACCACGTTTGGCTGGCGTATTCGAGGAGGGGGCAGACAAAAGTAATGTATAGAGATCTGGTCACGTAGGGATCAGAGAATTCTTTTGACCACCGTTTAATGAACCCAAGGGAAATTAAGCTCGCGATCGTACAATATGCCAAGGTCACGAAGAGACTGTACGATAGATATAGGTTGATCATTAAGAAGGTAAAAACGGGGCGGGAACTTGTTGTATTTACGTGATAAGGTTATGGATTGGGATTTCGCAACATTGAGCTCTAGGCAGTTTTTGAGACACCAAATAGAAAAACTATCTAGGTCTTGTTGTAGCAAGCAGGAGTCTTGTGATGAAGATATTTTTTTTTTTTACGCTGGGAGGTGGTAATCTTCCAAAGACGAAACCGAGCCCGTACTCAGTAACAGTGTGGTGATTTCTACCCACTAACCCCTTCTTCCGTCTTCCCGTTTTCCCTGTGATACAACCTTCTTGGTATTTCATTGTCACAGGGCGGGGTTTAGCCAGCTTTCCAATTATTGCACCTAGTAGTTAAAGTAGTAGTAGTAGTAGTTAAAATCTAATTATTTGTCCATAGAGGATTTAATACTGTTTTTGTTTTATTTTTCGAACTATGTAGCTAGTTCAAAAGGTTTTATTCTTCTTAACCTCCTAGTCATATTGCTAGTATTTAATAGTTCCTTCATTTCTGAGCTGACGTGATTGAGAAGCTTAAGTTTATGTCTATTAGCTACTTTTTTGACTTCATCTTCAATCATTTCTATTTCTAGATCTCTATGCAGATCAGCGTTTCTTATGTACCATGGTGCATTTATTATATTCCGTAGAACTTTGTTTTGAAATGTTTGAATTTTCTGTAAATTTGTTTTGCATGTGCAGGCCCACAGTTGGAGCCCGTAGATCCATACTGGTTTTAGAATTTGCTTATAAAGCAGTAATTTATTGTAATTTGACAAACAAGAGTATTTCCCTGTAAGCCAATACATTTTACTGTAGCGCATATTTAGTTCTTCTCTTTTTTTCTTTACATGTGCTTTCCAGGGCAGTTTTGCGTCTTGTGTCATGCCTAGATATTTGGCCGTGTTTGCGTAATCTACTTCTTTATCATTTATGAATACTGGTATGTGCTGAACATTTGTATTTGTAAAATTTATATGGATTTTTTTTAGTTCATTTAGTTTAATTTGCCAATTTTTTGTCTGAACATTTGTATTTGTAAAATTTATATGGATTTTTTTTAGTTCATTTAGTTTAATTTGCCAATTTTTTGTCCATTTTGTTATATTGTTCACTGCCTTCTGTAGTTTTTTTGTCGCTACTTCTACAGTTTCTCCCACAGCAAGTACAGCAGTATCATCTGCAAATGTTGCCACAGTTGTTTCATCACTGTTCGGCAAGTCGCTAGTAAATAAGAGATATAATACAGGACCTAACACACTTCCTTGTGGTACACCAGCTTTTATTTCTCATAATGTGGAGTAGTCATTTCCTTGTTTAATTCTAAAGAATCTCTCTAATATATAGGACTCTAAAATTTCTGAAAATTGTTTTGGCAGATGCTTTTGCAATTTACAGATCAGTCCTTTGTGCCATACTTT
The DNA here is from genome assembly GCA_949715645.1 of Portevinia maculata. NCBI lineage: Eukaryota > Metazoa > Arthropoda > Insecta > Diptera > Syrphidae > Portevinia > Portevinia maculata. The sequence goes on along the minus strand of OX454527.1, from coordinate 97,970,281 downwards.
GTCGAAAGATTGTGCTATATCGAGAAATATAGTAGAGCATATCTTTTTTTCTTCAAATGCTTTTTCGATTTTATCTGTTATTCTATGCACCTGATCGATCGTGGACGATTCAGACGTTTAATCAACATCTTTTCGAATAACTTGGACAACATAGGTAGCATAGATATGAGGCGATAGGAGGTGACTTCACTAGGCCGTTTGCCTGGTTTTGGTATCATAATCACCTCCGCGACTTTCCACATGCTAGGTACATACCTTATCCTGAATGCTGCATTTATGATCTGTGCTAGTTTCTTTAAGCCCTTTTTTGAGAATTGTTTTAGGATTTCCCCTGATATTAAATCAAATCCCGGGGCTTTTTTAGTACTGATGCCCTTTTTTATTTCATTGGCAATTTCTTTAGCCGTTACCGGTTGAATGTGTCTTTCCTCTTCGCACAATTCTTCGCTTTCTTGACAGTCTTTATCTTCATATGGTTGAAAGACGCCTTCAAGATATTCAGCAAATAAATTAGCTTTTTCTTTGTTGTTTTTTGCCCAGTTACCTTCACTGTTTTTAACTGGTGGAATGTGAGCAATTGGCCTTTTCATTTTCTGAAGATATGTGTTTGAAAAATTTGGTGTCATCGGCATAGAGAGAGATATAGGAGTGTTTAATAACCCTTTCCAGATCGTTTATAGTTAAGCTGAAGAGAAGTGGACCTAGGTTGACTGCCTTGTGGTACACCAGAGGTTGCCAGGAATGGGGCAGATAGGACGGACCTGAAGCTAACATTATATAAACGGTTTTCCAGATAAGATGATATCCATTTCAGCAGTATTGGTTCGAGACCAAGGGTGGACAATTTGAAAAGAATTAATTTATGGGATATCTTATCAAAAGCTTTACTAAAATCAGTCGCAATAACATCGACTTCTTTACCACTTTCTAAGGCCGTTAGCGCAGAAGACGCGAATTCAACGAGGTTAGTGGTGGTTGATCTACCTTTTAGAAAGCCATGTTGGTTTTGGGAAATTAAGCATCGAAAGCTTAAGGATTCGTACAAAATGCTTTCTAGGAGTTCGGGTATATGCGAAAGTTTGGCTATCGGGCGATAATTAGTAACTTCACTCTTTAATCCCTTTTTATGAATCGGCGTTATGAAGGAGGACTTCCATATCTGTGGAAAGTCCCCTTGAGATAGTGAGAGCATAAGGAGGTGCGAAAGGGGGTAGGAGAGCACGAGGGAACACTTCTTAAGAAAAATAACGGGAATACCATCTGGGCCAGGTGAATATTCATCATTAAGTTTTTGCAACTTATTTTCAATTACAGAAGGTTCAAAAGTTTGAGAGAGAAAGGGACCACTGGAGTACTCGAGTAGGTAGTTGAAATAAGAATGATCTGGTACAAAGGAGTTGTCGGCAAAAGATTTTTTGAAAAAGGTGGCAACAAAATTAGCAATGGTTTGTGGATCAGTTGAAGATATGTTTTCGTAAGATAGGGATGGGGGTAACCGTCGGATTTTTTCTTGTAGTTAACGAATCGGAAAAAGATTTAGGGTCGCTTATAAGATTGGCTTGCGAATTGTTAATACAAGGTGGCGCAAAAATAACCTTCCTATGTTTTTTGGTCACCGACCGATTATTGCTCAAATAAATAGTCACCAATATTCCGCGTTCTGTAGCAGTGTAGCGTAACATTGTTTATTAACGTGTATTTCGCATGTATTTACTACACAAATGTCAAAACAGAACTGACATTAGGGGCCAATCGCAAAATTTATAGCATTTTCTGATAGGAGGATTACTTTTGCGCCACCTTGTATATCTTTGATAGAGGGTGTTATAAGCCTGGGTGAATTGAAGGTATGAGCCGAGATAGTTGGAATAGTCAGAAAAAGACTTGTTTCGAAGGAAAACTGACCATAATTTGTTTCTCTTGTTGCGTAACGATCGTAGTCTTCGATTATATCAAGGGGGGTATGTATAGAAGGGTTTCGGCCGAGAAATAGGGACAAAAAGTTAGATAGAAAAGAATAATACCCTGTAAAACAAGGAGAGGGCATCATTTACAGGGAGATTGGCAAACTCAAATGAGACTTTGCTGAGGTGTTCATTTATTTTACGGAAATTGGCTTTAATAATGGATGAAACGACGGATCAGCGGACTTTAAAAAAGTGTTCTTTTACTGTCGAAACAACAACGAAAGAAATAAAATTGAACATTTATTTCTGGATATGGTTGAAGTTTCATCAGGAACTGCATCTAGACTTTATGACTGCTTAATTCAAATGCTTGAAAACAAAAACATATCCATTGAAAACATGGTTGGATTTTCTTCAGACACTACAAACTTTATGGTTTTGTGAACACTGTTCTGTTTTTGCTTTTCTTAAGAAGAATTTGCCTCACATTGCACTTATAAAATGCTCCTGTCATATGATACACCTGCCTTCATCAAAAGCTTGTCTACGAAACGTCTTGTCTACGAAGCGTTCCATTGGAGCTTATTTCAGTAGAAGTTCATATCGACAGCTTAAACTCAAAGAGTTTCAGAAGTTCTTTCAAGTGAAGATACACAAAATTCTTGCACATGCTCAAACACGATGGCTCTGGTTAAAAGCTTGTGTAGATCGTGTGATAGAGCAGTACGTTCCACTGAATGCCTATGCAACAGAATCTGTCTTTTCCGAACCTTCGAACAACTAACTTCGAAAAATGCTGACCAATTTACTCTGATATAATAGTTCATGTCCTACGTGCTTTCACTGGTAATGGATTATAATACCATGTTTCAATCAGAAACATCACTTCTGAATAGGTTGAAGCCAGAAGTAGAAAAACTTTTGAAAATGCTTTCTGCTAACTACCTGGTAATGAGTTACGTCCTTGTGATATTTGATACGTGATATTTTTTTAGCTCTGAATTCAAAAATGCTATATATTTCATATCTTTAGAGAAAATGTATGTTGGAGTAAAGGCTACGGAAAGCTATGGAACATATAAAAAGAGACGAAAATGTACCCATTTCAGCTATTTCAAGTTTCTATAAAACATGCCAAGATTTTTGCATCAAATTGACGTCGGACATTTCAAAGAGATTTGGTTTTAAGGATGCATTATTTTCTACTTTTTCCATTGTTAATCCATCAGAAACTCAGCAGTTCAACACAAAAGCAATGCTGCCTGTGCTGAAGCGATTTCCAGTGCTTGAGAAGTTAGTGACACTTCAAAAAGTAGATGACGAGTGGTGATCGAACGTTATGTTGGATTTTGTTCGACATTGACTTGATAAAGATAGTGCTGAAAACTACTGGGGTAAGGTGTTTAGACTTAAAAACAATGCGGGACATGGACAGTTTCCAAATTTAAAAATTTTCATCTGCCTTCAATTCACTGAACTGAAAAACATAAAAACTGAAAACAGAAATCGCCTACATACGATAATCTAGCATCTTTAATTGCAACCAGAGAAGAAATTAAAAAAGGGGGTAGTTTGAAATTTGATCCATCAAAGAGGATGTTAGGAGCAAAAAGATATGGCAAAAAACAATGACTGAAAAAAAATAAATAAATAAAATTTATCGATTTTCTATCAAAACCTGTTTTTTTTACTAGATAATTTTGTGGGAAATTGGTTCTTTGTTCTTCTCCAATTCGGGTAATTTAACATCGAATTTTGGCGAATTTAGGAAACTATCATCGGCAACACTGGTTCGCATATAGGTTCCTCGGCGAGATATGACAGTCTACCAACGCGGGTAACTGAGGGCAATCAACCTGATTTGTAATCAGGTCTCTTACGAACTTAATGCGGAAGTATCTACGAAGAGCATCGAGGGACGGCAGTTGTAGGATTCGAATTATTTTAGAATATTGGAGTGATAACCCAGACTGGAAAGTTTGTGTAACAAGATGAAGTGTTAAACTCTGTCAAATGCCTTGGTAACGTCTGTAAATATAACATCAGTTAAGCAGGCGTTTTCGAAATGAGCAATTATAGAACCCGCGGAAATAAATAAATTCGTTACGATATATTTACCTCAAACAAATCCGTGTTGCATCTCCGAGATAAGCTGTTTGGTCAGAAAAACTTATTAACCGATGAGTATTTTTTCAAACAATCCGGGTATGGGTGGTAGTTTGCAGATATTTCTTTAATTAGACACGTTCTGTAATGATCCAGATTTAAAGATGGGTGATAGAAACGATAATTTCCAATTATCAAGGAAATAACCTATTGAAATAGACAGGTTGAAAATAACCCTAACAGGTTTAACTAAAACATCGGCACATGATTTACCTAAGCAATGTCATGGAATGCCATCAGAACCCTTCTTTTTCGTGGAGATTAAGTTCAACAATTCCGTATGAAATTTCTTGGTACCCCATATATGCTGACGATATCCAAATTTACTTAAGTTGCCCTCTTGGCATGATTGAAAATTTTGTAAAAAAAAATATAAATCAAGATCTCAAAAACATACTGGACTGGTCCATGCAGAATGGTTTAAGTCTTAATCCGAATAAATGCAAATGTTTGGTTATATAAAGAACAAAATTTGGATTTGTCGTATTTTCGGCTTGTAATAATAAATAATTCACCCACACAATTTGGGAATCGGCGAAAAACTTGGGCTTGGTGTTTAATCCCTCCCTCATATGGAATAACCATATCAACGCAATTGTGGGAAAAACATACGGCATCCTAAGAAGCTTGTGGACAGCTCAATCATTCACCCCATTCAAACAATCAGTTGAACAGTCGCACCTAAGTTATGTTTTAGAACTTAATTTGTTGTTGTATTATTTGCACCGATGGGAAAAGAAAACACATTCAAAAGAAAGGTACATTAATGCTCAATGAAATAAGCAAAACTTCAATTTGATAAGTGGCCCATAACAGAAGTTTTACTCTCTTTTTCCTATACCATGCTAAAATGTATGCATTTTTTGGTTCCTTTGAATAATATAATAATAATATAATTTATCTAATATTTTTAGCTTCCTGTTTGCTGCGACCAGAGAAATAACGTTATTTTTTCCTATGTGTTGTGTATTCTTTGTCGGGTACTTTTGGGACTACACTCGTATCTACTTCTGCTTCCTTTAATGGAGGTGATGCTATGATCAGGATTAAGGGGATCATAACCCTCCCACTTAACTGCGTCCCTACTGTTGCGCTTGCGGGGTTCGCCGGTTCGACCTCAGAAAATAACGGCAGGCATCCCGATTATGAATCACTTCGTGGCTGACACTAATCAAATGCTGCATTTTGTGTGATCCAGGAGTTTTTAGTCCTGCCTCTCTTTCGCGTTTGTATTGGAACGTTGATTGATATTGCATTTTTGAAAGGGTTCATTGGATCTTTCCTTTGTACATGGCAGTAGAAACTGAGCCAGTTGCGCTCCATTTTTTTCCCAGATAGGTTCTTTGACATAAAGGCTTCCTCGGATCTTAGAACTCCTTATTCGATCAATCTTTGTTACTCGTGCTGTCATGCGAAGCATCTTCATCTCAGCTACCATCAACATTGTGAACCGCGGTGAAGAGCTTTTATTTCAGCTTAGGGGCATTTTTCGATCACACTCTCATTTACAAGGACATTCAAGCTGTCAGCTCTATAGATAAGGCCAATCTGCTTGCTGCTCACTTTGCAGTCAGCTCAACGCTCCCAGATTGTGCTTTGTCTCCCCCTGTACTCGAGCGCGTAGAATTCTCTATGGGACCAATCCACTTTCGCACTCGTACAGTGGCTAGAGTACTTCAAGATCTTGACGTTCACAAATCCGCTGGTCCAGATGGTATTTCCCCTATCGTTCTGAAGAGGTGTTCTTCTTCGCTGGCAAAACCATTGCGTAAGCTTTTCCATCTGTCCTATTCTTCAGGACTCATCCCGGGAAGATGGAAAACAGCATTTGTCCAGCCTGTACCAAAAAAAGGCGAATCTTCTTCTCCCTCCTCCTACCGACCAATTGCACTTACGTCCCTTCTTTCTAAGGTCATGGAAGCGCTGATAAATCGTCAGCTAATGAAATATCTTGAATCGCGAAAACTTCTTAATGACCGGCAGTATGGTTTTCGTAGCAACAGGTCCACTGGTGATTTGATGACGTATCTAACCAAAAAGTGAAACCAATCTCTTCATCAAGGTGGTGAAAGTAAGATTGTTGCGCTTGATATTTCAAAGGCATTTGACAGAGTTTGGCATCAAGCTCTCTTGTCGAAAATGCGTGCATTTGGAATCGATGATACTCTTCTTCAATGGATTAGAAATTACCTTTCGGACCGTTCAATTCACGTTGTTTTGGACGGTTTCAAGTCTGCAACTTACCAAATAAATGCAGGTGTCCCCAAGGCTCTGTTCTGTCCCCGACTCTCTTTCTCATTTTTATAAATGATCTCCTGTCTGTTACTTCTAATCCAATCCATTCCCTTGCTGATGACAGTACCCTCAGCTTCTCATATTCGTTTCTTGGGTCACGCCCCTCATCTTCGGGTGTGGAACTGGAACGGCAACGTATGTTAAGCTCATTAAATTCCGATCTTAACAGCATAACTCAGTGGGGTAAAACCAATAGAGTGGAATTTAATGCTTCCAAAACACAATTTTAATGCTTCCAAAACACATTGCTGTCTTCTGTCATTCAAGCAAAACCCACACACACTGCCATTATCTATGAATGGCACTTGCATCGCTGAAACCGAAAGACTTTCCATTCTCGGTATGTGTGTTAATGACAACCTTCATTGGAATGACCACATATTCGATGTCGCCAAGAACGTCGCGAAATGTCTAGACTTCCTTAAGCGTTGTAAGAAATATTTCACCCCTTCTGATCTGGCTACAATTTATAAGGCGTTTATTCATCCGAAACTCGAGTACAACGCTCATATCTGGTTCGGTGCATCAATAACTTATTTGGAGCTACTTGACAGGATCCAAAAACGCGCGATAAACCTCATTGGCGACCGAGACATCGCAAGATCAATTAACTCTCTTAGTCATCGTCGTAATGTCTCCTGCCTTTCGTTATTTTATCGTTATTTCCACCATAAGTGCTCAAACGAAATAGCCAGTTGCATTCCCCCCCTTGAACATTTCAACCGCAATACCCACCATGCAAAGAATGCTCATGAGTTCACCCTCAAGCCTGTGTTCGGACGTACAGTGAAGTTCAAAGAAACTTTCCTCAGCCGTACAACACGAATGTGGAATGCTCTTCCCCGCTTTTTTCCCTGCACATTATAACCTACAAACATTCAAAACCAACGTGCATCGGCATCTCTCCTTTTCTTCTCACCCTAATTTCCTTAATGCCAGCGCTGTGTAGCTAATACATTATAAGGGTCCCAACAAATCCCTTAAGTGCGCGCTTATTATAAAAAAAAAACATAGGGACGGGCTACAGTCCGCTTGGGCGAACTGTTGGATACCCTATTCTTATTCCTATCCCTCATAAGTGGGCGTGACAAAAGTCTAAGTATGGTTGAATTGTTAAGAACGCTCTACATATTTTGTTATATAACATTTAAAGGAATTTATCAAAAAAAACGCTCCCTAGCTCAAACTTGGGTGTTTCAATAAAATTGTTTTATTTAATTGTGGGCGTGTCAGTAGACGGATTTAAAAAAAATTAACACATGAGAATAAAGGGCTACTAGAAAGTATATATTATAAATTTCAGCTCCCTAGCTCAAACTTTGAATTTTCAAAAAAAAAAAAAAATTAATTGTGGGCGTGTCAGTGGGCGGATTTTGAAAATATTTACACATGAGCATAAAGGGCCCATAGAGAGTATATACTATAAATTTCAGCTCCCTAGCTGAAACTTTGGATTTTCAAAAATTAATATACCCTTAGAATAGGGTAAACAAAAATTATTTTATTTATTTGTGGGCGTGTCAGTGGGCGGATTTTTAAAATTTTTTATCCCGAGCAGTTTTAGGAGTCATAGATCATATATACAAAATTTCAGCTTTCTAGCTCAAAATTCGATTTATTCCAAAATTGGGTTTTTTTGAGTTTGTGGGCGTGTCTGTGGGCGGATTTCAAAAATTCGTAAACTTGATTATTTCGGGACCCTAGAGAGTATATGGTTAAAATTTCAGCTCTCTAGGTCCAGTTTAAAGGCCTAATTTTTGGCTACAGACGGACGGACGGACGGACGGACGGACATGGCTAGATCGACATTACTATCGATGCTGATCATAAATATAGTAACTTTTAGGGGTCTACGGGCAATATTAAGGTATGTTACAAACTATGCGTCAAAATTAATATACCCTTAGAATAGGGTATAAACAGATACAGAATAAGGCTGAGTTTCCCGCCACTTCATCCATCCGAAGTTTGCGCGATGCTTAATGTCATTATCATAGCGATTCGGGAGATCCGTTTATCAATAATATTTTTTAGCACAAAAGAAAGGAAAAAGTAGAATCTTTTCATTTTAACCAACAAAAAGTTGCATAGGCCAACAAAATGAATTTTTCGTTCAGAGCAGAGCACTGAACAGAGGTCAAACATGTCGAGCATGGTCTGAAACGAACGTGCTCAAGGCGGTTTGAATTGATTATGAAAGAAATTTGATGTTTTAGCCGCATATGATAGGACATATCATATATTATTTTTAGAAAAAAATATAATAGTATTAAATTCTTTTACCTTTTTCTTCAGCAAAAGAAGCCTCTACCGTCATTCTGAACACATGTGCAGAAGTTTCCATGCTGAGAATACAGAAAATATACTTTTTATTGGGCGAGTACACAATTTAAATTCTGCAGCCACTACAATTCTGCAAGTTGTCTCTATTTCTAAACCTACTGCGGAAGTAAATTTGAGGCGTTTGGGATAACTTGTTTATGCATTGATTGTCTGTTTTTTTGTTGTCTTTTTACAATTGGCCCATGCATTTTTTTTATTTCGCTAAAATTAAACCAGTTTTTATACCCTATTCTAAGGGTATATTAATTTTGACGCATAGTTTGTAACATACCTTAATATTGCCCGTAGACCCCTAAAAGTTACTATATTTATGATCAGCATCGATAGTAATGTCGATCTAGCCATGTCCGTCCGTCCGTCCGTCCGTCTGTAGCCAAAAATTAGGCCTTTAAACTGGACCTAGAGAGCTGAAATTTTAACCATATACTCTCTAGGGTCCCGAAATAATCAAGTTTACGAATTTTTGAAATCCGCCCACAGACACGCCCACAAACTCAAAAAAACCAAATTTTGGAAAAAATCGAATTTTGAGCTAGAAAGCTGAAATTTTTTATATATGATCTATGACTCCTAAAACTGCTCGGGATAAAAAATTTTCAAAATCCGCCCACTGACACCTAAGTTTGAGCTAGGGAGCGTTTTTTTGATAAAATCCTTTAAATGTTTTATAACAAAATATGTAGAGCGTTCTTAACAATTCAACCATACTTAGACTTTTGTCACGCCCACTTATGAGGGATAGGAATAAGAATAGGGTATCCAACAGTTCGCCCAAGCGGACTGTAGCCCGTCCCTATGTTTGTTTTACTAAATTGTACCTCCTGTATTGTTGGTGTATCGTTGACTGCTTAGCTTTTGTCAGTGCATTCTGAGCTTATAGAGTAGGTCTAGGTACGCTCTGATCAAGCTCTGAACCGAAAACGATGTACAATTTGAAAGCTCTGATGTATCTGATCCATAAAATTGACAGCTCAGGCTTTGCTCAGCGCCCAAAAAGGATAAATGTAAAAGCTAGAAACAGATTACCATGGCTTTTTTTGTCGGGCCGTGAGGCTTTTGACACTGGAGCGCTCAGACTTAATGCTGGTTCATTGTACATGTACTGATTACCACTGTAAGAGATGGCTATATATGCTATACATAAATATTTTGCTTCCTTCTCTCTCCGTTTCTTGTATCTACTGTCTTTTTCTTGTATCTTATTCATTATCCATTGTTACTTATTTTTATTTTAGTCTCAATAAAATTCTTCAACACAAAGGACATGTTATTTTTATCTCTCTGCTACAACAGGTTATGGGCCCAGACACGGACGGAAACTTTTAGTTTGTTTTTTTTGTAGTTAAAGTATTATTTCGGATCACATTAATTTGTGGAAATAAAGGGATTAAAAAGTGTCTGAGTTTTTTGGGTGTAAAAAAAACCAAATCGGTATTTGCACAATGGATTCGGCTGATCTATGCAGAATAGAAAAGCTTCAAACGGCGGAGCAGTGGAAGACTTGGAAATTCGGAATAAAAATTATTTTGAGTGCCAGTGAGACCGCAGCAGCGGTAAATGTTTCATTTGTAAGAAACCAGGACATTGGAAGCGAGAATGTCCGAAGAGGAGAAATTGCAGAAACGAAAACAATGACAACAACAGAGATGCATTTCTTTCTACGCTTTTGTGTTGTGACATGGATGGCGATAACCAACGCTCGTACATGGATTCCGGAGCAACAGATCATATGACGTTCGAAAAGGAATTGTTTTCATCATATAAGGTTTTTGATCAACCCCAAAAAGAGGGTATAGGAAACGGAGAACTAATAAATGCTTACGGTTGTGGCGATGTGCAAATTCTTTCATACAATAAATCTACTTGGTTAAATAAATTTTTAAAAAATGTTCTTTACGTGCCGGATATCAAAGTGAACTTGTTTTCTTCGAATTCAGCCCTGGACAAAGGCCTACGGTTAGTATCGGATAGGGAGGAGTGTACTTGACGGAAACAAAATAGTGACCGTTGGAATTCGTGAAAAATCGTTGTTCCGAATGAAGTTTAAAATTCAAACGCCAAGTGCTAATGTTGCGACAAGAGTTAATGATTTAAAAATCTGGCATGAACGCCTAGCACATCAGAACATACAAAAAGTTAAACTTTTCTTAAAAAACAAGAAAATTTCAGTTTTGGATAATGATTTCTTTTGTGAGGCATGTGTTTTCGGAAAGCATTCAAAATCAAAATTTCATGCAAGTGAGAACAGAGCAAAGCAGCCTGGTGAACTCGTTCATTCGGATCTTTGCGGACCCATGCAACATGCATCGCTGTCCGAATCGAACTACTTCTTGTTATTTAAGGATGTTTTTTCAAACTACCGCTCAGTATATTTTCTAAAACACAAAAGTGAGGTTCCTTTCTGTTTCAAGAATTTTGTTCACAAACTCAAAGCAGAAACCGGGTTCAATCTTAAAACTATTCGCACTGATAATGGAACGGAATTTCTCAATAAGGAGTTTGAAGATGTGTTGAAGAATTTTGGAATACTCCAACAGACCTCAGTCCCATATTGCCCACAGCAAAACGGCAGAGCGGAACGTGAGATGAGAACTCTCGTGGAAGCTGGAAGGACGATGATCCATGCTAAAAATTTGCCGCTTGAATTGTGGGCGGAAGCTGTCAACACTGCTGTTTTTGTCATAAACAGAACATCACTGAACGACGACCAGAAAACACCTTATGAGTTGTGGACCGGAAATAACTTACCCTCAAATTTTGTCGAATGGAAAGTTTTCGGAGAGGAATGCTTTGTTCGTGTTCCTGAACAAAAAAGGTGGAAGTGGGACATGAAGTCAGAAAAAGGACATTTCGTGGGATATATCGAAGGTGTCAAAGGTTACCGAATCTGGATTCCGAAAACCGATAAAATAGAGGTGAGTCGTGATATTGTTTATCCAAAAGTAGTTCCAGAATACACGGACAGTGCAAAAGTGCAAAATGAGGACTCCTGAAAATGATGTTGTTCTTGTTGAACCAAATGATCAGCCAGTGTGTTCAAACGGTGATGAATCTTACCATCCAGAAGAGCATCTGGAGGTGCAAGCAGATGTTAACGAAACACCACTGAGGAATCGTTTAAGAAGTTCAGCAAGGAAGCAGAGCAATACAGTATCAGCAATGTTAGCGGGCAGTGCATTTATAGCTGAACTTATGGAACCGACCACGTTCGAAGAAGCATTGCAGTCGAGGGATTCGTGTAAGTGGGAGCAGGCTATGGCAACTGAAATGGAAGCACTAAGGAACAACCAAACTTGGGAGCTTGTTTCACCGCCAGATGACCGAAAGATTATAGATAATAAATGGATTTACAAAATTAAAGGTTCCAGCACAAATGAACAAGATCGTTTTAAGACTAGACTCATTATTAGAGGTTTTTCTCAAGTAAAAGGTTTGGACTATGAGGAGACATTTAGTCCAGTAGCGAGATTTTCCTCAATAAAAACAGTTCTTCGTTTATCTGCACTTAAAGGGTACAAAATTAAAAATTTGGACATCAAAACTGCTTTTCTGAATAGACAACTCAAGGAAGATATTTTTATGATGCAGCCCAAAGGTTTTGAAGACGGTACCAATCGTGTTTGCAAACTTCTTAGAAGCCTCTATGGACTAAAACAGGCTTCACGAGTGTGGCACGAAAAATTCACAAATTTCCTTCGATCTTTTAATCTAACGACTACAAGAGCAGACCCGTGTGTTTTTGTGGGTAATGACATCATCATGGCAATATACATTGACGACGGTATCATCGCAGCGAAGGATAACGACAAAATTCAGGCGGTTATTGACTTCTTGGGGAAAAAATTCGACGTCAAAGTATTTGATGCTAAATACTTTCTTGGTTTGGAGATTTTTCAAAAGGCAGATTTGCATCAATCAAGGAGGTTTTGCGGACAAAATAATAGCGAAATTCGGAATGATGGATGCGCATGATGTCTCAACACCTGCAGATACATCAGCATTTGAAATTTTCGGCAACAATATTTCATGTAACAGCAATTTTCCATATCGAGCAGCAGTTGGAAGTTTAATGTACCTTTCTGTTGGAACGCGACCGTACATCTCATATGCTTTGGGAGTTGTTAGCCGATATATGGAAAAGCCATCCGAGTTGCACGTTAAAGCATTGAAGCGTATCATAAGATACGTTAAAGGAACTCGAAATTATGGTATTGTTTTTAATTCAAAGTCTAAATTTACTTTTGAATCCTATAGCGATGCTGACTACGCTGGTGATCGCAACACCAATAGATCAACTAGTGGATACGTCTGTTTTCTGGGAGATGGTCCTATCTCATGGGGTTCTCAACAACAACGCTGCGTAGCGCTATCAATGACGGAGTCGGAGTACATAGCGGCTGCTGAAGCTGTAAAAGAAATATCATGGCTAAAGCTTTTGTTTGATGATATTCGTTTTTGCTACCAAAAGTCCACACTCTATCTGGACAACCAAAGCGCTATCAGGCTTGTGAAGAACCCCGAATTTCACAAAAGGATTAAGCATGCGGATGTGAAATACCATTTCATTTGGGAAAAATATGCACAAAACGATTTTGATATTGAACATGTCCCATCAGAGTTGCAGAAAGCTGATATCTTCACGAAAGCGCTACCCAAAGAGCGTTTCAAGACATTTAGGAAGATGATAGGCATACTACCGCAGTCAGAAGACTCAAATTAATTTTTTTTTGTTTTATTCTAAGAAAAATTTTGTAGACAAAAGTTTTGTTTAAGTAAAATATTGATGAAAGTGGGAGTGTAAGAGATGGCTATATATGCTATACATAAATATTTTGCTTCCTTCTCTCTCCGTTTCTTGTATCTACTGTCTTTTTCTTGTATCTTATTCATTATCCATTGTTACTTATTTTTATTTTAGTCTCAATAAAATTCTTCAACACAAAGGACGTGTTATTTTTATCTCTCTGCTACAACAACCACAGAGTTACTGCAACTTCGAATCGGACAAGCACGCTCCACGTTTTGGAGTTAAGGGCTTTTGTGGGGTTTAAACACATTAGCACATCAACCTCAACTTCCAATTCAACGTTAGACTCAAATCCTAAATATGCCCTATATCTTTGTATATACAGTGAAATTTCACTTGAGCGGACATCAATGGTGCAAGATTAGAGGTAGGGAAATTAAAGGAAATTATCCACCTTTAAGCTAAGAATAAGTCTTCATTTTCACTTATTTATGGTATATTATTTGTTTGTTTTGATGGAAGTTTGGGGTAGGTTATTTCAAGGAGGTGTATATCAGAGTATTTCTACTTATTAACATATCAAGCATTTATTGCAACTAGGGACACTCTCCACCTGTTCCTCTTTTGTTAAAAATTTTAAGTACCGCTATGTTTCACATACATGAGAAATAGATGGCTATAAGAAATATTAATTGTTAACGCCTACGTAAATCGAAACAAGTGCCCCAATGCAAAAATTGACAAAGATATGGGCATACACATAGATACTGCAACTCAAATCCAAGATGTGTTAAATGTACAGGAAGTCACCACACTAATGAATGTGAGAAGAAAGAGACATCCTAAATGTGCAAACTGTAATGAAAACCATCCTGCTAGCTACAGAGGTTGTTTAGTTGCTAAAGAAATCCAACTTGCAAGAAACAAAAAGCAAAAAAAAAAAAAAACTCAAATAAGGAGGAGCAAACAGTTAAAAAGAACTTGCAAAAGAGCCCACAGAAAGAAAAGCCTAAAGACCAAGCGATAATCAAAAGGACCCGAGACAAAAGACGGCGGGTCCAAAAATGACATTACGCTCAGGCAGCATCAATAAATACTCAAATACCAGCAGATAAAACGGTAAAACGCAAAGTAGAGCCAAACACTAGCATGGAAAACCTCATGAAAAAAATCCTAAACAGGATTGGCTCCATGGAAAAATCGAATAAAACGATATTAGATAGAATATTGTTGTTAGCGAGACAAAACTGCAACAAAAGAGCTATTACCAAAAGACAGACATGATGAATAAAATAAAAATTCTTGAATGAAATACTAATGGTATCGAGAGTCGCAGGGACGAGATGCAAGTGACTCTTGACATACACCAGATAGATAGATATATGTCTCATTTCAGAGACGCACTTTAAATTGACTACTGACTTTAAACTGCAAGGATATGAATTCTATCACTCCTCACATCCTTATAACTGTGCAAAAGGTGGGACCGCAGTGTTAATAAAGAATACAATAAAACACCATATAGAAGCAAAATTCCAATCATGTGCCATCCAAGGAATTTCCATATGTGTAGAAACGAGCAGTGGACTAATATCTGTTGCAGCAGTATACTGCTCTCCTAGCTATAGACTAAAGAAAAATGATTTTAAATGTCTTTTCCGCATATTTCACAATAGATTAATCGCGGGAGGGGATTTTAACGCCAAAAATAAGTATTGGGGATCTAGATTGACTAATACTAGAGGCAGAGAACTATATGAAGCAATTAAAGAAGATGGCGCCAAATATCACTCAACGGGAAAACCTACCTATTGGCCAACAGATAGAAATAAAACCCCAGATCTTGTCGACGTCTTTCTATCCAAAAATATATCTTCAAATAAAATAAGCATAGAGGAAGGACCTGATCTTCAAGCAGATCATTCCTCTATACTCTTAACACTTAGCGATAAAATAATAATAAAAGACCATAGCCCAAAACTAGTAAATAGAAGACTGACTGATTGGAACTACTTCAGACAGAAGTTGGAAGAAAGTATCCAACTGTCACCAGCTATTCAAAGAGAAGATCAACTAGAAGAAGCAGTCCAAATATTGACGCTCAGAATATAAAAAGCTGCGTCGGCTGCCACTCCCAAAACAACAAAAAAGATCAAACAAAACTCTTATCCTCCCGAAATATGTGAAATTATTACAGAAAAGAGGAACGCTAGAAAACGCTGGCAACAGACAAGGGCGCCAAGCGACAAGACCACACTGAATAACTTAAATTATAAGCTCAGAAAATCTGTAAGAGAATTAAATAATGAGTCTTTGAAAACTTACCTTACAAGTCTTACAAATGATGCTAGTACCGACTACTCGCTCTGCAAGGCAACAAAGAAAATGAACAGGCCAATAGCTTACATTCCGCCAGTAAAAACCAGAGAAGGTAACTGGGCAAAAAGCAGCCAAGAGAAAGCAAACACTTTCGCTGAGTATCTTGAAGACGTATTCAAACCTTATGAAGATAAAGGTTATCAAGGACTCGGAATAAGGTGCGAAGTAGATAGACCTATTCGGCCGGTAACAGCTAAAGAACTTCCCAAAGAAATTAATGAAAGCATAAATATAAAAAAGGCCCCGGGGTTTGATTTGATTACAGGATAAATTTTGAAGCAATTTCCACGAAAATGTTGTGCTCTACAGTATTTCTTGATATAGCACAAGCTTTCGATATAGTCCGGCACAAAGGACTGATACACAAATTACAAAAGCGCCGAAGCTGTATGTGACCATTCTGGAGTCTTATATATCAGATAGATTCTTCAGATTTTTTTTTTTTTTTGCTAGGTGAAAATCGTTGAAAGACATCGCTTGCGAGCTTTGCGATAGTGTGTGACTTGAATCACCCACTAAAAACACCCAGTGAAGGCATGATGTTACTATCCTTCCAGTAATCGCACCTAGTCTAAAGACTAATCAGCAATTTTGCTGTAACATTTGCTTACATATGTACTTATGTACTGTTTTTAGGAACTAACTTTGGTTTGTTACCTTTTGTTTCTTAATTCATTATCACTTTGTTCGTGTTATTATGTTGTAACACATATATTTCTTTTCTTTTTACCTAGTTAACTAGTACAAAAGGTTTAGATTACGTAGAGTTAATCTTCTAACTAAATTGTTGTTATTAAGTAGTTGAACTACTTCTAAATTAGCATGGTTGTGAAGCCTAACTTCATGTCTTCTTGCGATCTTCCGAACCTCGTCCTCTACCATTTCAATTTTTAAATCCCTATGTAGATCAGCATTACGTATGTACCACGGCGCATTAACAATATTGCGTAATACTTTGTTTTGAAAGCATTGTATGCTTTGAAGATTTGTCTTTCTTGTGCACCCCCATAACTGGAGGCCATATGTCCAAATTGGTTTTAATATTTGCTTGTAGAGAAGCAGTTTGTTGTAGATTGAGAGGCATGAATTCCTCCCTATGAACCAATACATTTTATTGTATCGTATATCTAGTTCATCTCGTTTTTTTTAACATGTGTTTTCCAACGCAACTTGGCGTCCAAAGTCAAGCCTAAATACTTAGCTGAGTTCGAATGCAGAACTACTTTATTTTTTATGTACACAGGTATGTGTTGTACGTTTTTATTCGTAAAGGTAATATGAACCAACTTTAGTTTATTTAATTTTATTTGCCATTTTTTGGTCCATTTGGATATATCATTTACTGTCCTTTGCAGTTTTTCTGTATCTTCCTGTGCGGTTTTCCTACTGCAAGTACAGCAGTATCGTCTGCAAAAGTGGCAACTGTAGTTTCGTCATTTTGTGGTAGGTCGTTCGTGTATAGAAGGAACAGTACTGGTCCCAACACACTACCTTGCGGAACTCCAGCTTTGATGTGTTTCAATTCGGAGTACTCATTCTCTTGCTTAATTCTAAATAATAGTTTCATTATATACGACTCTAGTATTTCATGGTACTCTTTTGGAAGATATTTTTGTAGCTTACGGATTAATCCTTTGTGCCAGACTTTATCAAAAGCCTGTGTTACATCAAGGAGGATGACAGAAAATATTTGTTTTTCTTCTAAAGCTTTTTCTACTATATCAGTTATTCTGTGGACCTGATCTATTGTTGAGTATTTATTTCTGAATCCAAACTGATGGTTTGGGATCAGTGTCTTTTCTTCTAGAATCGGATGGAGGCGATTTAGGAGCATTTTTTCGAATAGCTCCTGTCTAAGCTGCAATGATATCGGCCGATATGACGTTACTTCACTGGGCAATTTTCCCGGCTTAGGTACCATGATAACTTACGCAACCTTCAACAAGCGCGGAACATACCTTAGTCTGAACGCAGCATTTATTATCTGTGCTATTTTTTTCATACCTTTCTTAGGCAGTTTTTTCAGAATTTCACCCGTTATTAGATCAAATCCCGGGGCTTTTTTCGGGTTGATCTTTTCTTTTATTTCTTTGGCTATTTCCCTAGAGGTTACTGCTGGAATTCTTCAGAATTAAACAAGATGCAGAGTACTCAACATTAAGAGAGATTAAAGCTGGTGTACCGCAAGTCAGTGTGGTCCAGTTCAATACGTACTTTTAACTGGCGATCTGCCTGAAAGTGAAGAAACCACCATAGCTACTTTTGCAGATGACACAGCTGTCCTTTTTTTTTTTTTTTTTTTTGTTTTTTTATAAAAAAGGAAATCCAAATCCCAGAGCACTCAGACTCGTTAACGGTCTATTGTACTACCAGGCAGAAATCCTCCTTTTGGTGTAGAGGCATGTGAATGGGTGGCGTATGTTGTTGT
Organism: Portevinia maculata; assembly: GCA_949715645.1. Lineage (NCBI taxonomy): Eukaryota > Metazoa > Arthropoda > Insecta > Diptera > Syrphidae > Portevinia > Portevinia maculata. The sequence goes on along the minus strand of OX454527.1, from coordinate 97,952,016 downwards.
TCCCCATGGGGATTGAACCTGCACCGCACTGGTCACAAGCCAACACACTAACCTCTACACCGTCGCCACCCTACAGCTGTCCTTGCTGTGGGAGCAACTGTCGAAATAGCAACAAAAAAGTTTCAAACAGGAATAAACAATATTTCAGAATGGACTAAGAAATGGCAGACAAGATTAAATGACCTTAAGTCAGTCTATATTAATTTTACGTATAAAAACCTACCACACATTCCAGTCTACATTAACAACAATGTAGTGGAATATTCAAACACAGACAAATATCTAGGCATGACTCCAGACGCTAAACTGCGTTGGAAAGCGCACGTAAAGAAAAAAAAAGATGAGTTGAACATGCGATACACTAAAATAAATTGGCTTATTGGGAGATACTCATCCCTGCCTAACTACAATAAGTTATTGCTATACACGCAAGTTCTGATACCAGTATGGACCTACGGGCTCCAGTTGTGGGCATGCACATGCCAAACAAATTTACAAACAATTCAGATTTTCCAAAATAAAGTACTAAGGAACATAGTTAATGCACCTTGGTACATACGCAATGCCGATCTGCATAAAGATCTAAATGTTGAAATGGTTGAAGATGAAGTTAAGAAAGTTGCTCAAAGGCATAGAAGTAGTCTTCTCTACCATATAAGCACAGAAATAACAGAACTAATAAATAATGACAATGCAATCAGGAGATTGAGACGGGTAAAACCTCTTGATCTATAAGAGTTAGCTAGGGCTAAGAAATCAGGTATTGATTTCAAACAAGAAAAAAGTTTAGAAATGCGACAAACGGCGGATTTATCTGTTAAATTCAACAAATATGTAGTTCAAAAACAAATTGCCGATTAGTCGTCGACTAGGTGCAATCTCATTCGGGAAGGCGAATGTCGATCCCCGGTAGTTTTTATACCCTATTCTAGGGGTATATTAATTTTGACGCATAGTTTGTAACATACCTTAATATTGCCCGTAGACCCCTAAAAGTTACTATATTTATGATCAGCATCGATAGTAATGTCGATCTAGCCATGTCCGTCCGTCCGTCCGTCCGTCCGTCCGTCGGCAAAAATTAGGCTTTTAAACTGGACCTAGAGAGCTGAAATTTTAACCATATACTCTCTAGGGTCCCGAAATAATCAAGTTTACGAATTTTTGAAATCCGCCCACAGACACGCCCACAAACTCAAAAAAACAAAATTTTGGAAAAAATCGAATTTTGAGCTAGGAAGCTGAAATTTTTTATATATGATCTATGACTCCTAAAACTGCTCGGGATATAAAATTTTCAAAATCCGCCCACTGCCACGCCCACAAAAAAATAAAACAATTTTATTGAAAAACCAAAATTTGAGCTAGGGAGCTGAACTTTTTAATATATACTCTCTAGGGGCCCTTTAAGCTCATGTATAAATATTTTCAAAATCCACCCAGTGACACGCCCACAAATAAATAAAACAATTTTTTGGAAAATCCAAAGTTTGAGCTAGGGAGCTGAAATTTATAATATATACTCTCTAGGGGCGCTTTATGCTCATGTGTTAATTTTTTTTAAATCCGCCTACTGACACGCCCACAATTAAATAAAATAATTTTATTGAAACACCCAAGTTTGAGCTAGGGAGCGTTTTTTGTGATAAAATCCTTTAAATGTTATATAACAAAATATGTAGAGCGTTCTTAACAATTCAACCATACTTAGACTTTAGTCACGCCCACTTATGAGGGATAGGAATAAGAATAGGGTATGCAACAGTTCGCCCAAGCGGACTGTAGCCCGTCCCTATGTTTTTTTAGATGAGTTAAAGTCTCTCACTATTGCAGAAGCATCGCTCGCGTACTAGCTCTGCAATGTCTTTCGATGATTTTTACTTCCAGCAAATTCCCAACACAAATAAAAGAAAAAAAATATTGTTAAATGCAATGTTAATCTTGTGACGGACAGATGTGCTCGGGTAGAGCTATTCGGTTTCCGGGGGATAGCAAAGTAATGCTTTAGCTTGGGCGAAACCTAAGGGTCGTGAGTTTGAACGTTGGAAGTATGAGTGGTCGGAGCGACGAGCTCGCAGAAATGATGGTTAAAAGGCGAGTTGACATCTTATGTGTTCAGGAAACGAAATGGCGACACACCACAAATCGGGCGCGTTTCTTATACGTTAGGACAAAAGCATTCAACATGTTCTACTAATTAACTTTTGTTTGTTGGCGGAGATTTGAACGGCAATGTCGGTCAGTTAAACGAAGACTATAAAGACTGCCATGGAGGACTGGGATACGCCACCAGGAACCTTCCGCGTGAAGGTATCCGAAGCATGTGCAAGTCGTACGGTCTTATCATTCTTCAACAAAGCCGTAACCGGGTCACTTACAGCAGTGGCGGAAACGAACCCAGATTGATTACTATTTGGTAGCACGTTTCATGAAGCCGCGGGTTAAAGATTGCAAAGTGATCCTGAAAGAGGCAATCGCCCAGCAACACCACCTCTTCCGGACAGCAAATATGCAAAATTCTCTCCATCATAACATCAACAAAGTAGAGGATGCAGAGTGCAGAGCAGATATGTGCAATTCCCTTTAACGATCTTGCTTAAATAGAGCTAAATCACTGCTATCGGCTTCAAAATGACATTGTCAACACGGCAAAGAAACATGGTGGTGGCCAAATGAAGCTAAAGCAGTGACAAAAAAGTCTCATTCAAAGCTTAGTCAAAGCACTCCACTAATAATGGAGATGGAAAAGGTCGCCTCGAATTGGAATACAGACTTTGCAAGAGGCTAGCAAATTGCAATTATCTACCCATCTCATTGAATTGTAAAAAGCGTTTTGAAGAAGTTCTTTTAGAGTATTAAAGTTCCTTTTCCAGACATGTCAGCAGCTGGTTTACTAATAGCTTCCAAGGAAGAGTTCCTCTACTTAGAGATATCACACCCAATTTTGAGTTTATAATCAGTAGATTAAGCAATTCACCACATTAGCCATCTAACTTCAGATCCGTCAGTGCGGCTGCGATCGCGGATGTTTTGACGTCATTAAAAGCGCTTTCTATATCCAGTGGTGCTACCTACATGCAGAGCTATTCCCACAGATTCGCCTTTGCAATACGTATGTTGAGCCGTGTCTCGTATCAATGTAAGTACGTAGATGGATATCCATTAGTCCTTCTAGCGTTTTTATAAGGAATGATGAAAGACAAATGAATCTAAGAACCTTTGGACTTATATGGGAATATTTACCGGCTTGGGTTATGAAAACTACTTTCAGACAAGTTATACTTTACAAGTTAAGGCTAATGATGACCAATATTCTACTCTACTTAAGTTGTTATATCCCAAAAAACCACATCAAAAATGTTGCTATATTAAGTTAATTAAATAAGCTAACTAAATAGAAAAATAAATCAAATGATTGTGTGGGAAGCTCACAAATAACGTGGAAATGATGCCGTCATCTAAATCTCAAAGAAGAATTTATTCGCAAATACCTTAAAAGGAAAAACAGTCAAAAAGCAAACACATACGCGAGTATTTTTTTACAGTATTTTTTTAACGGAGGTATTTATTATCATTTTTTTTTTGTTAGAAAAAAAAGCAAAAATAAATTGCGATAGGTCAATGATTTGGACAATCATCTCCTTTTCAACCTTGTTATCCTCTGTATTGTTGGTTTACATTATAGGGTTGGGCTTGTTGAAATCTAAACGGATTTTTCGTGGGCTTTGGTGGGGTATTCTGGCCTCTCAATGGATAGTTTACGCCGCTTGGTTCAATCCCCTTTGGTGGGTGAGTTCTAATGTATTCCAGAGCCCTAAGAATTGCTTCTGGGATTGGTGGTGGTGTAGGCAAGTGATCTCCAACTGGATGGTATCCGTTCTCATCGGCAGTATAGGATAAGTGAATTGGAACACCTTCAGGAGACACCCATGCGGCACTGCCACTTACACCCGCAATGTTTCCAGATTGTTCGACAGCAATTCCATTGCTACTCTCAAAGCCATAGTTGAAGTTGCCTTGAGCATCGGCAGCCTGGTTCCGGTAGTTTCGTACTTGGGCATCCTTGTTAATATGGTCAGCGGCTGCTAATCCAGAAAGGATGGCGACGAAAATCTATTGAACGAAAGAAGTTCATATGTAATGCTATCCATCTTGTGTACGGCGTAGGAGGTTGTCACTTACAAGCTTAAACATCTTGAGTTCTTTACTGAATGATATCCCAAAAAACACTAGGAACACACTGTTGATGATTTTGATTATTGCTTAAGCTTTTATACTCAAAATCTGCACACCCCCGTCAAACACAACGACGCAACGTGCACTGTTATTCTGTCGGGAATAGTGATGACTGATGGTATTTTATGATGTCCAAATTGGTCGCTTTATATTACCATTTGCGACAAATAAAACAAACAATTTACGACGATACAAATTTGGAGGTGTCTTGGAAAAAATATTTCATTCCGTTAGCTGATTCTAGTGTATTTTTAGTATATATTATTATAAATGTATCTTAAATGAATGTTCAAGTTTATAAGACCCATGAATAGTTTATAGAGTAGCATTCCTATTATAGTAAGGAAATACGACAACTAAGAATGTTATAAGTTATTTCCTTTCGACAGGAACTCATGATACCAATTTGTTTTTATTACGTTACGCAATACTCCTTTTATTGTCTATGATCCCAACCACCACATCTGGATGAAACGCCAAATTTGAAAAAGGTCACTATTATGTAGGTACATATTCACATCATATTCTTTTTCTCCAAACTTACTTTTTACAGAAATTTTAAACTGGAAATACCTGTTCGAATCTGATGATCTTTATTTTGGTCTTGCCTAATAAATTCTTACCGCTTATCTTTCAAGTGTCGGAGAAATCACCGATTCAAAAATATCTGAAATAGGACGAGGGTCGTATCGTATGACCTACTTACCTCATCTGTCGAAAAAAAACGAATTTTCCTGGAAAAGTTAAGCAGAGGGAAAGAATAGAGAAATCGGCAGTTCATGTCTGCATGATTCTTGGTCTATCGGGACGATAAAGGTTATCATTTATAGAGATCCCCTTTCATACATATGTACATCCATATATAAAAGAGTCTGTCTACCATCAATACACAGCCCAAACCACTAATAGCCTGTGAGTCGAAGATCCTCTTTGCTGGAGAATTATTGTTCAGTCGTTTGATGGCCGAAACAATGTAGTCAACGTGTTGTGGCTTTTTGGTTTACATCCACATCTTGGCACAACTCATAGAGTTCGCGGTTACTAGAAAAGATTTTCGTCAGATCTCCGCAAAGGTGTCACTCGTGGAGTTGATATTTACTTCGAGGTAGGTGAACTCTTACTTTTTGCCAATTGTAGTTTTTCCTTCAAATGCGTAAATATTCAAAGCTGCTTTGGGCTGGCAGCACCTGTTTTGAGTACAACGAAGAGTGCGGGAAGAAAGCACACAAACGCTATCCGTGTGTTTCTTTATTTTTTCCGGATAAGTAGTAGTAGTAGTAGTAGTAGTAGTGGATTTATTAATTCATAAAAAGTGGTATTTACAAAACAGTTGAAAAAAAAAACATAAATCTTTTGAGGCATGGCCGGAAGGGCCGTCAGCCAGATGATATCTCTTGTTAATACATTTTCGAGTTTTGTGAATTAATGGTGCTTTGGTATCAAGTTTGATTAAATTTAAAATTCAAAATTCTTCTCTTATTATTTGCTTTCTATATGTAAGTGCTATTTTTATATATTGCGATAATTTTTTCCAATCTGTTCCATTTAAAATTGCTATGAGGTCCGTTCGTTCTAAGTAATTCCGTTTCCATATTTGTCGCCGTATCTCAGCTAGAATCGGACATCTTGCGATGAAATGCAGTACATTTTCCCTTTCGTTGCTGTTGCATAAGGAGCAGTTAAGTGTTAAGTCATTGCGATGCGGTATGAAATTAAGCGGTAATAGTTCCCCTCTTGCTCGGAATACCAATGATATAGTTTCACTGTTAAACTTGTCGTTGAAGTAGCTGGCTTCTCCTAGATCGTGTTGGAGTTCAGGATAAAGTTCCCTATGTACTGAGCTTTTTGCTCGCTCAATGTTTTCTTTTCTTGTTTTAGAATGGAGCTTTTCGAGAAGGTTATGAAGGAATGGCGTCCATTCTGATAAATTATCCAAGCTGAGATTGAAAGAGAGTTCACAAAAGTCTGCTAGATTTTTCCATTCCTCAAACCATGAGCTTTTCGACCTTACTATCGAGACTGCAATCTTTCTTGCTACTTTACCTTCGTGACTGTACATGAGTTTCGTGATGTAATTAAAGTGGAGTTTTAGAGACGTGAGATACAGTGGTGATAGTTCAGTTTCGATGAGTAGCATGTAGTTAGGTGTTGTGTCAGGTAGTCGAAATTGCCGCTTTAGAAAGAACCTTAAGAGTTTTTCAGTGGTTTCTGACCGATTCCAGCCCCATGCTTCCGCAGCATAAAGCATTATTGATCTGGACGTTGCCAGAAAAACTTTAAATTTTGCGCTAGCTGATAGGTCTTTATTTCCGTAAACATTTTTCCATACCGTCCCGATCGCATTTTTGGAAGAGGAGAGCTTTTTGACCAGGTGTTTTTCCAGGTTCAAGTTGCTTGTTATAGTGTACCCCAAATATTGGTATTCCTTTATAGTTTCTATAGCCTCTACTCCATAGCACCATTTTTCGTTTGCAGCTAATCGTCCTGTTCCTCTCCGAAATACCATTGTTTTTGATTTGCTTAGGCTAATAGTTAGGTTCCACTTCAAGCAGTACTCGCGCAATTTGTTTATCATTAGCTGAAGGGACTCGGGTGATTCAGCTAAAAGGACTATGTCATCTGCGTACATCAGTATTTTGATTTGAAACCCATCGATTGATATACCACACGGCATGTCTTTTGTTAGGTCTTCGATATAGAGGCAAAAACCTAAAGGGCTGAGATTGCATCCTTGTTTCAATCCTGCTAACGCCAGGAACCAATCTGATAAATTTTGCCCATCCCAAACTGCATAGAGGGTTTCACTATAGATGTCCTCAATCATTCTTCCAAACTTGAGAGACATCCCATCTCTAAAGAATTTAAAAATTAAGGTTTTTCTGTCGATGGAATCAAACGCGGCTCGAAAATCAATGAAAAATGCATATAATTTTCTTCGTTTTCGTAGATAGATCTCTGCAATATTGGTCAGGCTAAATATGTGGTCTACTGTTGAATATCCTTTTCTAAATCCAATTTGGAATTCACTGAGAAGGTGGTTGCTGTCAATCCATGCTGCGAGTCGGCGTCTTAGAATTTCCATAAAGATTTTAAGCGATGTGTTGAGAAAAGCAATACCTCGGTAGTTGGATGGGTCCATCTCGTCTCCTTTTTTTAATATGGGAAAGAGTATAGATTTTCGGAACGCCTCTGGTGTTTCTCCTGTAGTGAAAATGTCATTATACACTTTTGTGAGATGTGAAAGGAAATCTGTTGTTGCATATTTCCAGAATTCATTTGGGATCCGATCAACCCCCGGAGCTTTGTTGTCTTTTATTTTCGCTACAACTGACTGTACTTCAGATATCGTTATTTCTCTATCTAAAGTTAGATTTTCGATATTTGGTCGAGCGTATTGGATTGGTGGAGCAAAAAGTTCCGCGTTCAATTGTCCTTCAAAATGGTGTCGTAGTGTTGCTGCAGGTAAAAGTGTTTTTGTTGCGAAGGTTTTTCCTTTTATCTGTTGTATTCCTTTCCAGAATTCGGACGGGTTTCTGCAGTAAGTTAAACTTTCTGCTTGTTTTTTGAAGAAGTTTACTTTTTTGGTTCTACATAAAGCTTTATACGCTCGATTTGCTGCAAGATATGCTTTTTTAAGAGAGTCGGCATTAAAATGTTGGTATAGGTGCAGAAGTGTAAAGGACCTTTTCCGCGAAGCTTCACAGTCTTTATCATACCAGATCGATTTATTTTTGCAGGGCCTAGGGTTTAGATGGTGTGAGTTCGCTGTCGATGTTATTACGCTCTGCAATACATCAATTGTTGGTTGGTGCTCATGCAGTCCATGTTCTGTTATACTACGATTTAAATTGTTCTGATATACTTCGACTCGGTTTTTCTGCCATTTTAGTTTTGGGAGAAGTGCATTTTCTTTTTCGAGCTGTGGTTGGTTGTCTGATTCTGTAGAGGTTAGAGTGGTAATCAATGGCATATGGTCGGAATAAATCTGACTATCCACTTCAAAATCAAATATGTTGCAGACTATATCAGTGGACGCGAAGATATAGTCGATAACAGATTGGCCTGGATTTCGGATGAAAGTTAGTTTACCTTCTTCATCTCCTTTTTGTGTACCATTCATTATGGTCAGATCGAAAGCACTTCCCATTTCCAATATGCTTTTCCCCCTTGCGTTGATTTCTGTGTCTTTCGAATTTCTTGGGTTAGAACGGGTTCCAAAAGATACGCATTGTTCTTGTCCGGTTCGCGCGTTAAAATCCCCTAAGAGAATGCAGTGGTTTTCTCCCAATATTTGCATTGTGTCCAGTAAAATAGTGAAATCCGTTTGCCAATGTGAACAATTTAAATATATTGGAACTAGATTTATGGTTTTTTTGTCTATTGCGATTTCTAAGTATTTGAATTCTTCTATTTCTTTAAAAGTGCATTGAATTGTCGACAATGATTTTTTGAATCCATAGAGTGCTCCATCCGATGCTCTTCCTTTCGTCGCTCCATTCCGTTTTATTGCTCCTATCCAACACAGCTCATAATCCTTGAAAAATTCTTCGAAGTATTTTTGGTTTTGCTGCATAGTGTGAGTTTCGTATAGTAAAAATATTTCATACGTATTGACATAATAAAAAAAATCGCAATATATTTTTTTGTTTGATAGACCATTGATATTGTAACTTAATATTTTAATTTTCTTAAAACTAACATCTTTTTCTATATTCTGGCTGACTGTTAAATCCTAGTTTGAACGTGCATTTACTTGAACTGCATTACCAGCATCATTTCCAAAATTCTGCCGTTGAGATGTAGATGGCGGTAGAAGATTCGATGATGACTTCTGCGTGACGTAAACCGATGACATTTGCGGGTTATTATTTATGTTTTGGTTAATAAGACTTTCTCGCTGTAAATTGATTTTAAACTTTGACGAAAGAACGCTTTTTCCGGATAAGGAATAGAAAAGACAGAATATTCGATTTTTATCCGGAATATCCAGAATGGAATGAATAAAGAAACAAAAATGGACCGAATAGAATGACAGCCATTCGGCGCGTTCAATTTGCAAGTCAACTGCAAGTTCACTACTAATTAAATGTCTATCACTTGCCAAACGATGGTCACGTGAGTTATTTGATCAATGAGAAAAGGTAAAATAGTAGTCACTAGTAGTTGACTTGTAAATTGAACGCGCCCATTTGTCTATTGACCAGCGCTGCCACTTAGCTCAAGAACAAGTACAACATTTACTACTTACAATTAATATATTTTTTCTACTCTCACATGTGAGGTAATACTCCACTACGGCACTAAAATAAAAACATATATAATAAAATAAATATGAGAAGAGAAACCTTAAGAAAATACAATTTAAGTTCACAAAAACAATAATAATAACGATATCTCAGTAATACAAATTACATTAAATTAATTAAATACCCTTATTATCGTTGTCAAAAATCAATTATTGATAAGCGACAAAATTTATTAATTGATCGATATTTTGGTACTATGAATGTCAATTAACAAATAATTCATCCACTGTGAACACTGACAAGCAAAATGCGATAGAGCACGTGCGTAAAGCTATCTCTTTCTGAAGTGCCGCATTTCTTTCTTAAACGTAAAGAAAAAATTGAAGTATACAATTTCAGTAATTTGCAGAAATTGTATGAAAAATTATTGCGATTGTTAATAAAGTGTATATTTAGGTGAAATCAAAGGGAAATTTTCTCCTTATTGAGGAAAAACCTGAGTAAGTATGTCAGGGCAAACAAAATATATAAAAACAGTGAACATGTTGACCAAAATGACTTGTGCAGCTCCTGATGCAGCAATTTAAAGTCATTTTCATTTTTTTGTACAATTTTGTTATTAATTAATTGTTTTTGTTCGTTTATACTTAGTAGTATTAAAAATATGTATATAGCAAATTCGTTCAACCTAATTTGTTTCCAAAAAAAAAAACATATTTGCCAAAAGTTCATTTTTATTTCTCGTACACAATTCTACAATATTTTTTACGTTTTACTGTTCAAAAATAGTGTTTAGGTACTCCTTCTTAATTTTATAGCGCAAATAATTTGATTATTCAATTAATCAGCTGAGTACTACTATTGGGAAAACGTATTAAAATTTAATTTTATTTTGTTGTTAGTTGCTTTCTTTAAGCTCATGCTTTTGTGACTGCTTTTTGTTCATAAGATTTATGGAAGTGAAGTTCCAGTGATTGTATCTATTCAATACATATTATTTTATTTTCCAAAAAAGCAATTCTACTCACATTTCGTTTTAAAAATGTTGTTTTACAAACAAAAACAGCGAATGAATTCTCTAAATTTATTTGTCAGTGACGAATTTGTGATTGACTGAACATTTTAAAGCTATCAATATTTTCGACAACCAAAACAATATGTAGCGGAAAACGACGTGTCCCTATTTAAGTCTCCACAGCTGCGTTTCTTAACGAAGTACCCAATGCAGTAATATACAACTTTTGCTCAGATAAAGCATAATATATTATTTATTACTAAGATATTGTTATTATTTTTATGAATAACATTATATTCTCGTGTTGTTATTATGTTAAATATGTTGAATCGAAGGAAAAAAGTAAAACATTAAATATGTTGTCCTTTCGAGTAAGGATTTAGTACAAGTTCAAAAAACATGCACCTTTTTATGTAGCATAAGTGGCAACACTGCTCATGAAATCATCTTGTCACCAACTACTAACATCTATGCGGCATTTCATGCCCACAGAAGAACATTTTAAAAATGTATATTTGATTCTGGAAGGAAATTAAAAATATATAATAAAAAAATAATTAACTTAAAACAACACACATAAAAATATAAAAAAAGACAATAAATTTGCAATAAATGCTCATCCATTTGATTGTTTGCTGTTGCTTCTATTTTTTTTTTGATCAAGTGCATCTGTCAAACAAGGGAATATTCTTTTTATTCCACATTTCTCTAGGAATAAAAAGAATGCATTCCATTTATTCCAGAATGAATAAAGAAACACCGAAATGGATTATCCGGTATATTCCATTGAATAAAAAAACGTTAATGGCTCACTCGGAATATTCCGAATATTCAGAATGAATAAAGAAACACAGGATATGTGTAGATTTCTCGTTTGAAGTGGAAAAAGATATCGTGACGACTAACTGTTTTTTATACACTGTTTTGCATTACAAATAAATACCGACGTTTATCATGGATAATTGAGATTCACGTATTTGTCAAAACAGAAGTGGGAGGAAAAGCTCGTTGCCCTTTATTTCGCAGTGTCCGGGCACCCAACACAGTCTAACACGGTGCTGTGCTATCATCGGTTTTGGAGCCATTCGTGAATACTGCAATGCCACATGAATTGATGACTACATTATTTGGCCACTCCGCTCTATCGGGATGCACCACTGTGTAGGGTATCTCGAAGTCAAGATTAGAGGGGATATCATCCGTATCGCACTATTTCCTGCTTATGATTTAGCCTGTATATCTACAGGCAGTAGATGCAGGAACGTTTCCAGTGCCCTTGTGGGCGTTGTTCCCATGGTACCCGTGATAGCAACACTGGTTGTTCTTTGTACCGTTGCCAATTTTCCCCGTATATTTTTCTTGTTTGTGGCTTTCCACCAGATAATGGCCCCATGGGTGAGGATGGGTCTATAATTATATACAGCCAGTGCATCATGGCTGGTCTTAGACCCCACTTTTTTTCCACTGTCCTTTGGAACGTAAAGAGTGCATTATATGCTTTCTTAATTCTCTCCTGAATATTGAGATTCCAGTTCAATTTAGTGTCCTATAGGACCAGTCCAACCCCATCTATTAGTAGTATTTTGAAAGATGGTATTTTCTGGTGAATGACGTTGACGTTGAGTCCACAGTATTTAGCCCAATTACTTAGAGTTTTTAAGGCAGTTTTTAAATCACGCATTGTGTTGAGGAATTTGTCCTGAATTATAATGACAACGTCATCTGCATATGTTATTTTGCCTATAACCCTAGTTCTAAGTTTGATCAGAATATCGTCGATAACCGCAGCACCCACGTTAGCCTCCTTTGAGCAATCTGAACAGCCTCGATGCCTCATTGGTTTTTGCGATGGATTTACAGAACTGCTTGCATGTTTTCCTTTTGGACTGTTGAATTGAGTTCTTGAATTGTATTTTCTCATCATAGTTTTGAGCAAAGTCCCTTTCCTCTCCGGTGAGTTTAGCCCTATTATATAATTTCCTAACTTCCTAGTGAGATTCGATCATAAAATAAAATCAAAAAGACTCTCACCTCTTATGTCGGTATTGCCACTACCCCAATGGGAATGATGGGCAATTGCATCACAGCCCATGAAGTTGTGTCACTTCTGCTGTGCGATCAGATTCCCAACTTTCGGCGAGGGAAAGTCGCATGCCTCGTATGGTGGGTAAGCCGAGCTTAGACATAGGATGGCTTCCTGCTATCCATTTCGCATAAGACTGCTCCAAAGTCACTATCATAAAAAATGTTTTTTAATTAATATACAAGCCCCGAGTTTACCTGAGTTGGTTTTAAAAAACAGTGTGTATCCCCTTTTTTTGAGCCCATGGATCTGGTTTTTGGAGTTGAACCAGGATGGCTGTTACATCCAGCTTGATAACGCATTCTGTCAAGCACGCCGTCGCAGCCTTACTGCGAGGGAGGTTTATCTATAGCACCTCCATCATCTTCCTTTGGCTCCGTCTCCGCGATTCCTTGGTGAGTTTGGTCTTTACTCGTTCAATGCTGTACCTCTTTAGGCGATCCATTTTGGCCTGAAGGGGTACAGCTTCCTTGCAGATGCCCGATATTAGTGCTAACCAAACAGTTTCCGTAAGCCGGTGTTAATAACCTTTCTCATATTTGCCCTAAGCTCCTTGTTTTGAAGGTGAAGCAGAGAAAGCAACTTTTCCGGGTGCGTGTACGGACACGAAACCCATACCCAGGCCTTCTCTTTGTCCGCTACCTTCAAACATTTAAGTAAAGGCCCTTCGAGGCTACTTATTCCCTCAATGGAACGTCTGAGAAAACTCACAGATTCATTGTTCCCACAAACCACATTCTTGCAGCCGTTCTCCCAATCAGCCCCATCAAATTCTAGCTCGCTGTTCTCTGTCGTGGACAATTCTTTCACGAGAGCATCTTTGAGCTTTTCTTCGATGTTCAAACACTGACATTTGTTCAAACGACCGAAAGGTTCTAGCTAATTGACTACAGCTAGCAGAAGCTCGTTTTTCAGGTCAGTGAGATAGCGGATAGATGATGAAGTTCCATTCTTCACCTATTTGGCCCGCTACTCTCAACGGCGTCATCCGATCTGCTCCTCTTGCTGCGGAACTCCTCTTTGTCGGCGAGGACAGACTTCGCACTTTCGTAATATTACCTGTCCTATTGGCTGAGTGTGGTAGGGTAAAGAAGCTTAAATTTGTCAATTTTGCGGTTTGCGTTCGGCAAAAGAAGCATTACTCTTTGAACGGCATTTGCCTTGCCTTAGGCGACGCCGCGGGGTATTTGAAGTCGATAGAATTCAGGCCTGCTACCTTGTCTCCTTCCGCCTTATTTTTGCCTTATCTCTGCCTTATCCCCTATGCATTTGAAATTAGCAGAGTTCCAGGCTTCTGCCTTTTTATACCCTATTCTAAGGGTATACTCGTATTAATGTTGACGCATAGTTTGTAACATACCTTAATATTGCCAGTAGACCCCTAAAAATTATTATATTTATGATCAGCATCGATAGTAATGTCGATCTAGCCATGTCCGTAAGTCCGCCCGTCCGTCTGTCGGCAAAAATTAGGCCTTTAAACTGGGCATAGAGAGCTGAAATTTTAACCATATACTCTCTAGGGTCCCGAAATAATCAAGTTTACGAATTTTTAAAATCCGCCCACAGACACGCCCACAAACTAAAAAAAAAAAATGTTTGACCTAGAGAGCTGAAATCTTGTATATATGATCTATGACTCCTAAAACTGCTCGGGAGATAAAATTTTCAAAATCCGCCCACTGACACGGCCACAATTAAAACAAACAATTTTATTGAAAAACCAAAATTTGAGCTAGGGAGCTGAAATCTCTCTCTCTCTAGGCGCCTTTCAAGCTCATGTGTAAATATTTTCAAAATCCGCTTACTGACACGCCCGCAGTTTAAAAAAAAAACTTTTTTTGAAAATCCAAAGTTTGAGCTAGGGAGCTGAAATTTATAATAGTACACCACGGATATAAGAAACTCTGAAAATCCAAGAAATGTGTTTCTTATATCAGAGTTTTTCTTATATGCAAACAACGGATATAAGAAAGAAAATTTCTTATATAAAATGTGATGTACGATTAAATATTTATCACTAGTGAAAGAAAATTTGTGGCAACATGCTTCTTAACATGAACATATCATTGCCATAGATATGTAGGTATTTCTCCATTTATTTAAGAACATAAAAAACTTGAACAAAATAACAAAAGTAACATAAATAAAAAAACTTCTTTTCATCATAACATCACATATAAAAATTAATAAAATATTGTCTTGCTAGACATACTCGTATTACATATTTCTATCTCCTCAGTAAAGTCAAAGTAAAATTATTCCGTCCTTTGGAATTTTTTGGCCGCTTACTGTTTGGTTTCCTGAAATATATTTTCCATCGGGCAGCGCTTTATAAAGCAAGCCAGTCTCAGCTGCATTGAACACATCTTCAACATATCTTTCCAAGAGATTTGTAATAACAAACTCCTTGAAATTTTGTGCTGCTTCTCCATTAGCAGAACAAAATTCACCGTGAAGCTTTTTAAAACGAATGTTCTCATTTTTCTTCCATCGATGAAGCCAGCCTTGATTAGCGTCAAAATCAGGGATATCCAGTTGGCTCGCGAATTGTTGAACCTTCTCTAACAAGTAACAATACAGGTCCTGTCAATTTAGCGATTTTCTCTGAAATTTGTTCAAACCATTTGGTTATAGTTTTATTTAAAAGTTCATGTTTTGGTTTTCTTTCCCTTTTTTTGTCCAAATTTTTGCAAATAAATTTTTGTTTTTCAATTTCATCGAAGTTCCTAATTATTTTTCACAATGTGCTTTCAGAAATTTTTTTTTTTTTTATTTGCCAATTCTTTTTGTAATATTTTAATATTTTAATTTTAAATTTTAGGGAATCGGTGTTCCTTTTTTTGAGTATTTTTAATTGAAAAACAAAGCAAGAGTTATCCAAAGAGCAAAATAAACATAAATAAGCAATAACATAAACGTCGAATGCAAATGTTACAATAATATAGAGTATTCGCTCTCTTTTCAACCTATTACTCTCCTTCCATTGGAAAGTTGGAAACTGTCATTTATGTGCATAAAAATGAGTATCTTATAACCGTGTTTTTATTATAGGGGAGTCTCTTATTATTATTACAACTTTATTGATACATAAATAAATTACATAAACAATAATTAAAGAATTGAGCTCTACCTACTAGGGCTTTGAGCTAAATAATTATAAACTAAATCAAACTAATAATTCTAATTTTAAAATAATTTCATTAACATGTTTTATATTGGTGAAGGATATAACTGTTAATAGTCTTGAAGGCCTTTTCCGGAAATGGTTTTGGAGATCGAATCAATGTTGGTGCATTGAAGCATGTGTGTTACAGTAAATGCTGGCCTTTATATACGCATGATTTTAGAGAAAAATGTAAGGAAAAGACACGGTGTTTTGGATTGCGTTTCTTATAAGCCAGTTTTTCTTATATAAGTGTTTCTTATATCCGTAAAATACTGTATATACTTTCTAGGGGGCCCTTTATGCTCATGTGTAAATATTCTCGAAATCCGCCTACTGACACGAACACAATTTAAAAAAAAAACTTTTTTTGAAAATCCAAAGTTTGAGCTAGGGAGCTGAAATTTATAATATATACTCTCTAGGGGATCTTTATGCTCATGTGTTAATTTTTTTTAAATCCGCCTACTGACACGCCCACATTTAAATAAAACAATTTTATTGAAAAACCAAAGTTTGAGAGGGTTTTTTTTACAAAAGCTTCGTTTTTTTTGATAAGATCCTTTAAATATTATATAACAAAATATGTAGAGCGTTCTTAACAATTCAGCCATACTTAAACTTTTGTCACGCCCACTTATGAGGGATAGGAATAAGAATAGGGTATCCAACAGTTCGCCCAAGCGGACTGTAGCCCGTTCCTATGTTTATACCCTATTCTAAGGGTATATTAATTTTGACGCATAGTTTGTAACATACCTTAATATTGCCCGTAGACCCCCAAAAGTTACTATATTTATGATCAGCATCGATAGTAATGTCGATCTAGCCATGTCCGTCCGTCCGTCCGTCTGTAGCCAAAAATTGGGCCTTTAAACTGGACCTAGAGAGCTGAAATTTTAACCATATACTCTCTAGGGTCCCGAAATAATCAAGTTTACGAATTTTGGAAATCCGCCCACAGACACGCCCACAAAATCAAAAAAAAACAAATTTTGTAAAAAAATCGAATTTTGAGCTAGAAAGCTGAAATTTTTTATATATGATCTATGACTCCTAAAACTGCTCGGGATAAAAAAATTTCAAAATCCGCCCACTGACACGCCCACAAATAAATAAAATAATTTTTTTATACCCTATTCTAAGGGTATATTAATTTTTGAAAATCCAAAGTTTCAGCTAGGGAGCTGAAATTTATAGTATATACTCTCTATGGGCCCTTTATGCTCATGTGTAAATATTTTCAAAATCCGCCCACTGACACGCCCACAATTATTATTTTTTATTTTTTTGAAAGTTAAAAGTTTGAGCTAGGGAGCTGAAATTTATAATATATACTCTCTAGGGGCCCTTTATTCTCATGTGTTAATTTTTTTTTAAATCCGCCTACTGACACGCCGACAATTAAATAAAACAATTTTATTGAAACACCCAAGTTTGAGCTAGGGAGCGTTTTTTTTTTTGATAAAATCCTTTAAATGTTATATAACAAAATATGTAGAGCGTTCTTAACAATTCAACCATACTTAGACTTTTGTCACGCCCACTTATGAGGGATAGGAATAAGAATAGGGTATCCAACAGTTCGCCCAAGCGGACTGTAGCCCGTCCCTATGTTTTTTTGTTATGTTTGATATTTTTTAGTTTTAGATCTAGTTTCCACGAGTAAGGTCGAAAAAAACAAGGTCAGGACATGCAGGGCCGAAATACCTGGGTAAGGCTATTTGAGAGAGTTTACGCGGTTGGTTTAACCCCCAACCTTTCACCCTTAGGCACAGCTTACTATTCGCTCACCCCGCCACTTGAATTAGGTTTGGTTAAGGATAGAAGACCGGAGGGAAGAGAAAGGGGGGAATAAAGAATGATGAGAGGGGGGAAAACGTGGGAGCGGACGGAATATCCTGCGCAGTTCTAAGTTGACACCTGTCCGCCATAGTGACCTCCGCACCGGCACCATCGAATGCAATGATGATACACACGTCAAAGTGTCTGACCCTTCGCGGAGGATATCTTAATATACTCTTTTTCATATTAATAGTTTTAAGGGCCTTGAGGTTTATAATATCATTCCAAACTCGGTTTCACCAGGCATATCTATTATATGGTTTATAAGTCCGATTTTATCTAAAGGATTTGATTACCCCTACGTTTCTCTGGCATTGTTCAACTGCCTTGCTCGCCCTTATCTAGAGAATGTTTCACAAGTTCACCCACCGTTCTACAACATTCATTCAAATCGAATGGAAGCTATTTTCCGAAAATTCATTCGATTTTCCGTAAGAGGACTTCCATGGAATTATCCATTCAACCTCCTTTTTCAAATGATACCCCTTTCCCAACAAAGGCTCAATAACGAAATGGTTTTTATATTCTATTCTAAGGGTGTATTAGTTTTGACTCATAGTTTGTAACATACCTTAATATTGCCCATAAACCCCTAAAAGTTAGTATATTCGTGATCACTGATCAGCATGGATAGTAATGCCGATTTAGCAATGTCCATCCGTCCGTTAGCAAATATTAGGCCCTTAAACTCTATATATATAAAAAAAACTTCAATTTGATTTTTAAAATCTGCCTACAAATAAAAAACAACGTTTTATCGAAAAGTCCAAGTTTGAGCGAGAAAGCTGAACCTTATAATAGCGGCCCGAAATGCTGATGTGTAAATATTTTTAAAATCCGCCTACTGACACGCCCGCTATTTAAAAAAAAAAAGAGTTTTATTGAAGGCATCGTTGGAAATGATAGTCATACTCTTCGTTCGTCGTTTCGAAGAATTCGTTTATATAAAGGGTTCTGCCATGCCCACTTTTAAGGGGCGTTTGTTTTTTTACAAAAACTTGGTTTTTTCGATAAAATCGTTTTAATGTTGTTTAACAAAATATGTACATCATTCTTAACAATTCACCTATACTTAGATTTCTGTCACGCCCGCTTTATGAGTGATAGGAATAGGATTATGGTATCCCAACAGTGCGCGTACTGTAGCCTTTCGGACTGTAGCCTTTAACTATGTTTGTTTATTTACCTTGAAGTTGTTTGTTCGTGGTATTAATAAGCTTTCAAATATATGAAAGCCATTGTAAATGCAGTTTTGAAAATAGTAGTACGTCTCACCATAAAAGTAGTACCGTACTCAGTTCCCAAATTCGTACTCAAAAAGTGCTCCGAGTCAATGGAACATTTTGGGAGTGCTCTTTTTTTTGAGGTGCGTTTTATTTCCTGATTTTATTTCGGAAGACACTCGAACTCACTATCCCATATAAACTTTGACATCGGATCAGTGTTTTTAACTCGTGGAAAGTTTATCTCTTCATGGTGATCTCAATGTTAAAAATTTGTCTCGTTGAAAAAAGTACAACATCGCGGGAAATTGAACCGAAAACTGCAGAAAAAAAAATTTTGGACTTAATTTTAACATTAACCTTTGTTCACAAAACAAACCGATCTAAATTACTTGTAAAAATAAAAATAAAATATCAAAAAGGTTCAGTGTTAATAAGAAGTGGTTGAAAAAAGCGTGTGAGGAGGCGAATCCTAAATATCTTTGCCTCAGGAAATTGGAAAAATCTCTTGTTCCCCAGTTGAGAAATCCTTTCCACTTACGGACCCCTTGGAGATCTCGGAGGGATGCGTAAGTGGGACAAGCCTATAAAAACAGCAACAACTAGAGCGAACAAAAAATTGGTATAAAGAGAGAAAATATCTTTCAAAATATGTAAAGGGTCCTTCATTATGGTGAAGTACACAAAAGAACAACGTTTACAAATAATTAAAATTTACTACCGAAATTCCGAGTCGGTGGTCGCAATTTTAAGAGCGTTAACGCTAATTTTCGGCCGTAATTCTCGTCCCAGTAGACAAGCAAAAGTCTAGTGAAAAAATTTGAGTCAGAATATTCGCCGCCCGAAGTGTGGAGAATATTGCTGCCTTAGAGGCGTTCGACGCAAACCAGCCAAATCATTCAATTTCACGACGTTCTCAAGAATTAGGCCTCTCCCGGACCACATTATGGCGAATTTCGCGTAAGAATCTTTGCCTACACCCTTACAAGATCAAGCTGCCTCAAGAACTAAAGCCACTTGATCATATGAAGCGACGTACGTTCTCGAATTGGGTTCTGGACATGATGAAAGAAAATGAAGAATATCATCGCAAAATCATTTTCAGCGATGAAGCTCATTTTTGGTTAAACGGCTTCGCCAATAAGCAAAATTGATCTTGTGCTTCATGAAACACCACTTATTCTGCAAAAGTCACTATTTGGTGCGGTTTTCATGCCGGTGGCGTCATTGGGCGGTTTTTTTTTTCGTCGATGAAAATGACCGTGACGTACGGTAAATGATACTCGCTACAGAGACATATGTGAACGTTATTTCTTTGAAGACACGCCCACAAACTCAAAAAAAAAACAAATTTATCGAAAAAATCGAATTATTAGCTAGAAACTTTAGAAACTTTAGAAAGCTTTATTTTACTTCATCAAATAATAATCCAGCTACATGTGTATCCAAATACTGAAATAAAGTTTTATTACAATTTTATTTTTTTTAGAGGGAAATACATAGCTAGTATGAGTAAAACCCCCACGCGCGAGTTCTCAAATAACAACTTTTGATGCGAGTTGTCCCAGGTAAACAGTTTGAACTTTTATGTTTTTCTGCTGTAAGTACGGAGTTGCCAGATTGCAAAATGGTAAAAAATAACAACTATGAATTAAATGTAAAATTATCAAAAAACGCATATCAAAACTGAAAAAGTTCAAGTTGCTTCTTTGTACTCGAGTACAAAGCGCCTGATGATGGAAACAAGCTTTCCGAAACGCGTAGCGAAAAAATAAATTCTAATATAAAAACAAAATAATAACAAGTTGTGATAAAATTTGAAAAATTAAAGAATACAAAAGAAAAATATTAAACCTCTCTTTTATTTAAACTTTACTAAATTAAAACGCAACTGGAGACAAAAAGTAACAAAAATGAAATGCAATTCAAGACGCTTACTATTCTCAATCAAATTCCTCGAAAAACGTCGAAAATAATTTCCCGTGATGTTAATTAGAAATATAACCGTTCATATAAAATTTTAATAAAATATTATATTTCAATACTATATACCTATCTAAAACAATAAACATACATACATTTGTACCTATATAACTTTATAAGCCTTTGATAATATTTTCTGATTAATGATAATAAATGAAATCGATGTTGAGTGCAGTTTGGTGTAAATCTGTATTTCGATAAAGAGTTCCAAAAGTTGGATAAACAAACATAAAACAAACGAATGGCAACGCAATTAAAATGATATGAATAAGGAAAACATAATACACACCTGCCAAGCCAACTTGCAAAGTAAACATTTTTCATGATCCGGATCGTTTTATGTTCATGGGATGATCTATATAGATCAGTAGCGATAATAAACAACGGCTAACAGCTAATAATAAAATAGATAATAAAAACAGGCTATTAACCGCGTTTAATTAGCGCTACTGATCTATATAGATCATCTCATAAAAATAAAACGCACGAGGTTATTAAAAAAACTGTATGGAAGGTTATATCTCTAAAAAACTTTACGAAAAAGTATTTTCGGTGACTTTATTCCGAATGGTAAGCATCTAGGATTAAAGGTCGGCTAATCGATTCTCCAATTCAATTATATATATCGGCTAAAGCTTTTTTAAACTTTCCCAACTTTTTATGGCAAGCATATTGTGTTGGTGATAATTTTGACATTAAATTTATTTATCTTAGTAAATTTATATTTTTTTTATTATGCATTAAGCTTTGAAAAGTTAAAATGGTTGAAGTATTACTCTGGCTTTGAGTTTTGGATAGATAGAACACAGCATCTCGTTGAGTAATAATAAAACGCAGCGTCAGTTAGCATGCGACGAACCACGTAAATTTTTTATTTTTTTTTATAATTTTGCTCGGCAACACCATTCCAATGTGTGTACCCCGCTGTAAGCTGTCTATTATGAAATTCGACTCCTGAAAATCTGACTACTACCTTTGATCTACAGTCGACTCCGCTTAACCGAAATGGCGAATTGCCACAATTTATTTTTTGCTGAAGTGGTATTTTAACTCATGCGGAGTTCGGATAGCTGAAATAAATGTTCACCTAACCTAGTTCCTAAATATAACTAAAAAAATCTAAATAAAATATACTATATATATATATAAATATATATAAATATACTGCTCATGCAACTACGAAAGCAGACGTAGGCTAAACGTCGCCTTTAATAGTGCAATACGCTATATTTTTAATCTGAGAAGACGTGACCGCGTTTCTAATTTTTCTATAAAGCTATTAAACATGCCATTTGACAAACTTCTCAAATTTCGCACCTTAGCTCTATTCTCTGACGTCTTGCTCACACACTCACCACACTATCTCTATGAAAGAATACGAAGGACCTCCTCAATCAGGTCTGGTCATATCATACATCCACGCTACTCATCTCTTACCTCCGAGCGTCAATTTTACATAAATAGTATCCGCCTTTGGAATTCTCTACCGCGCGCTATTAGAGAAATTAATAATGCCACGAGATTGAAAAATTAAATGAAAAAACACTTCTCTTCCTCTTAACTAGAGACGAATTGAGCTCAAATGCCAAATATTCCTTTTTATACCCTATTCTAAGGGTATATTAATTTTGACGCATAGTTCGTAACATACCTTAACATTGCCCGTAGACCCCTAAAAGTTACTATATTTATTATCAGCATCGATAGTAATGTCGATCTAGCCATGTCCGTCCGTCGGCAAAAATTAGGCCTTTAAACTGGGCCTAGAGAGCTGAAATTTTAACCATATACTCTCTAGGGTCTAGAAATAATCAAGTTTAAGAATTTTTGAAATCCGCCCACAGACACGCCCACAAACTCAAAAAAACAAAATTTTGGAAAAAATTGAATTTTGAGCTAGAAAGCTGAAATTTTTTATATATGATCTATGACTCCTAAAACTGCTCGGGATATAAAATTTTCAAAATCCGCCCACTGACACGCCCACAAATAAATAAAACAATTTTATTGAAAAAACAAAATTTGAGCTAGGGAGCTGAAATTTATAATACGAGGGCGGGTCAATAAGTCCGTGACTTTTTGAATTTCTGACCTCTTTACTGAAACGGCAACACTGCTCCTGTCAACAGGCATCTGTCAGTTGACTCCTGTCAAAATTTAAACTTGCTGCGTCAGTTAGTTTGTGTTTGACAGCTATTTTTATCAGACTACTCACTAATTTGAGGAGAAAATGGAAAAAAGTGAATTTCGTGTGCTTAGTAAGCATTATTTCTTGCGAAAAAAAACCATTACCGAGACCAAGGCTAAGCTGGAAAAATACTATGGGGACTCTGCACCATCGATTTCAATGGTAAAATAGTGGTTTACTGAATTTCGTTGTGGCCGTACAAGCACTGAAGATGCCGAACGTCCTGGACGCCCAGTTGAGGTCTCTACACCCGAAACAATCGAAAAAATTCACGATATGGTGTTGGCCGACCGAAGATTGAAAGTGCGAGAGATTGTGGAAGCCGTAGGGATCTCGCATGGCTCAGTGGTTTCAATTTTGTATGATCACTTGGGCATGAGAAAGCTTTCCGCAAGATGGGTGCCGCGTTTGCTCACAGTCGACCACAAACGCAATCGTGTAACAACTTCACAGGAAGGTTTTGCGTTGTTTAATCGCAGTATGGAGGAGTTTTTGCCCCGTTTTGTAACCGTGGACGAAACATGGATCCATCACAACACACCAGAGACCAAACAACAGTCAAAACAGTGGGTTTCTAAGGGTGAATCGGCGCCAAAGAAGGCCAAGGTGGGTTTGTCAGCCAATAAAGTTATGGCGACTGTTTTTTGGGATGCACGCGGGATAATCCACATTGACTACCTTCAAAAGGGAAGAACAATCAATGGGGAATATTATGCCAACTTATTGGACCGATTCAATGACGATTTGAAAAAAAACCGACCTCATTTGGCCAAGAAAAAAGTTCTTTTCCACCAAGACAATGCAAGGGTGGACACATGTGAAGTTGCCATGGCAAAAAACCATGAATTGGGCTATGAATTGCTCCCTCATCCACCCTATTCTCCAGATTTGGCTCCGAGCGACTACTTCTTGTTCCCAAACCTGAAGAAATGGCTTGGTGGAAAAAGATTTGACTTCAATGATGAAGTCATCTCGAAAATAAAGGCCTATTTTGAGGACCTCGACAAATCATTTTTTTTGGAAGGGATAAAAAAATTGGAGAAGCGTTGGACAAAGTTTATAGAGCTCAAGGGAGACTACGTTGAAAAATACAAATTTTTTTTTATCAAAAAATCTGTGTTTTATTCCAAAAGTCACGGACTTATTGACCCGCCCTCGTATATACTCTCTAGGGGCCCTTTAAGCTCATGTGTAAATATTTTCAAAATCCGCCAACTGACACGCCGACAATAAAATTTTTTTTTTTTTTGAAAATCCAAAGTTTGAGCTAGTTAGCTGAAATTTTTAATATATACTCTCTAAGGGGCCCTTTATGCTCATGTGTAAATATTTTCAAAATCCGCCCACTGACACGCCCACAATTTAAAAAAAGAACTTTTTTTGAAAATTCAAAGTTTGAGCTAGGGAGCTGAAATATATACTCTCTAGGGGCCCTTTATGCTCATGTGTTAATTTTTTTTAAATCCGCCTACTGACACACCCACAATTAAATAAAACAATTTATTGAAATACCCAAGTTTGAGCTAGTGAGCGTTTTTTTCGATAAAATCCTTTAAATGATATATAACAAAATATGTAGAGCGTTCTTAATAATTCAGCCATACTTAGACTTTTGTCACACCCACTTATGAGGGATGGGAATAAGAATAGGGTATCCAACAGTTCGCCCAAGCGGACTGTAGCCCGTCCCTATGTTTTCCTCTTCCTTTTTCCTTTAATTTAGATCAACATAATAATGAACATGTATTGTGTATTTATATCAAAAAACAGCAAGAAGCGAGCAAGCAAGTAAATTAAAAATTAAAAGTAATGAAGTTTGATAATAATCGTAATAAATAATAACAAGAGAAATAAATGTATTTGTTCAGGTAAGGCCTGATACAACTTTTGCTGCGAACACATAGTCAATTTTTTTTATCCACGTAATTAAGGGGCGTCAATCCGTCGGATCCGTTGATTCAACAGAGAGAAATATAGAATACACGTTTTTTTATGATAGGTGGCGCATAACCTACGGATCTACGAACTTCGATGGATAATTTTTCCTTTTTTCCTATCAGTCGCCGTATCATGCATTACAAAATTGAGAGACGCACAATCATTATTCAAAACATTGGAAAAATGAGCAAAACTGTTATTGTCGATTGACAGACAGGGTTGAAATGGCTTAAAATTGTACGGATGTTACTGATATTCGACTAGCAGTGAATGTATTGAAAAATCCCTCCTTGTATGTAGCTCATAAATGAAGCCATAGGGAAAAAAGACAGATTTTTAAAATCAACCAGAATTTTTGCAGAATACTTTGCAGATTTTAAGAATATTACACTCCGGAAAACGACTTGTCCCTATTTATATGTCCACCGCTATATTTCTTATCGATGTACCTAATGCAGTACTCAGAAAAAACTTGTTTATTTAATATAGATATTGTTTTTATGAATAAAATTATATTTTCGGGTTGTTATTTATTTATGTACTTTTTGTTAATGTAAACCATAAAAAAATATAGTACGAAGTTAAAAAAACATGGAATCATGTAGTATGGTACTGCATAATGTAGTACAAGTGACAACGCTTCTCATGTCATCGTCTTCTTATAAAGATCTATGAGGCATTTCATGTCCGCAGGAGACGATTTTAAAAATGTTTGTGATCCTGAAAATTGTAAAAGGAAATTGAAAATAGAAATAAAAAAATTTTAAACTTAAAATAAAACACATTAAAATATAAAAAATACAATAAATTTTCAATAAATGCTCACCAATTAGATCGCTTGCTGTTTCTTCAAACAAATTTTGTTTGATCAACTGCATCTGTCAAACGAGAGAATATTTCTTTTATACCACCTTTCCCTATGAATAAATAGAATGCATTCGAATTATTCTAGAATAAATAAAGAAACAATAAAATAGATTATCCGGCATATTCCATTGAATAGAGACACGCAAATGTCTCACTCGGAATATTCCGAATGAATAAAGAAACTCACTGCTTGTAAACGGCGCTACATCAATACATTGCGACAATACAATTACAATCAAATTGTCAAAGGATTCCACCCACCTCCAACGATCAAAGCATGTGGACATTAGATACCATTACGCTAGAGATATGCAGAATCAAGGTAAAACAAGTATCAACGGATAAAATGGACGTCCTAACAAAAGGTTTATGCAAACTTTTGGTACTTCCACTTATTTTATTTTTCTATAAACACACTTGATTTGCCTGTGCATACCTTCTTATTAAACTTGCCCTAATATTTAAGTTAGTTCTTACCAAGGATGAGTTGCAATGAGATATTAGATCTCGAGGGTCTCTCAACAAAAACAAAACAGCTGAAAAAATCCTTACGACTTATGTGTGTATCTTTCACTCAATAAACTTTATAAACTCGGAGGCACTCATGGTCATGACAGCATCTAACTATTCTTAATGGGATGGTTGTCGTCTGAGAGCATATCCCAAAGTTAAATTGAATGATTTTTAACTCTTTGTGACTCAGTTACATAATGTTCCTTCTTAGACCGTACGCATTCGCAATCAATGCTGTCCCTGGTTAAATTCGCAAGTAATTTCTAAAATAACTGCTCGTAGTAAACTATTCAGCAAATTTAAACGGAATCAATTTATTGCAAATTGACATGCTTACAAACAAGGCCGAAATATTTCAGTTAAAGTTATACGAACTGCTAAACGATACTTCTACGCGTCTAAGTGTAATACGCCGTTTCCTTGGCCTAATTTGCGTCAAATTAGAGTCAATGGATGTAAAAATAATATTAAGTGTGAACTTGACCACGATTTGCTGAATGGTTATTTGTTTGATGATAGAATTGAAGTTCACAGTTTCGGATAGTATTAACAACTTTGATTTCGTTTTACCCAGACCGATGGAATTTAATTTGGTAGCCGAGGATGATACTCGTATCTTTACCTCTATAGCAAGTCAAATACGTTAGAATTGATCTGTTAATCGCTTGATTTATAGCGCCAAATCTAGATTTATATATATATATATATTAAAACGATAGTTGTTTGACAGAGGTTATGTTCTTCTTCTTTATCTACTTGATTTTTCGAAGGCTTTTGACAAAATTATTAATGACAATTTTTGCTGGATACTCAGAAGACTATTTGGATTTGGTAAAAAGGCTGTTTTCTCTTCAACAGATAACAAAAGGTCGTTATATGTGATAACCCTTTGGCTCCACAACTCGCAAAGCAGGGTGTACTCTTTTGGAGTAGGAGCGATTTTGTTTTGTGTGTTTATAAACAAGCAAGCATGCCTGAGTTCAATTTACTGCGGATGCTGTTCACTTATAAATGTTTATCTAGTCCAATGGCAAATATATCTTAGCTTGCCTCGAGATTAAATGAGGATTTTTCATATATCTATACCTGGTCTCAGGATATTCCTATTTCCAAAAATGTTATTGAGCTACGAGTAGGTACTTCTAGTGCCTGACCTTAGGTAGTTGTTGATTCTGTTACAATCATTTATTGCATGTTTTCACATCAGAGTGTTAAAAATAAATCTCCACTTATGTTGTACCCTAAATTGAAATTTGCTATTTCACCTAGTCATCGCTTTCTTACTTCACCCCGCATGTTTTTTATTCATACGATTAGAATATGACAATCACCATTGTCTAACATTAAACTTGTCTCAAATACTATTAACTTTAAACGTGCGATCCGATCCGAAACGGTATTAACTTCGCATCCAACGCGCCCCATCTAAAAACAGATTTCGTTGTTAACTTTGTAGTTTATGTATCTCTATGTTCCATTGATTTCTGCTGTATTTACATTTTGAAGTTATTTTGTGTTTTAAATAAAACATCTTGTATCTACTTAGCATTATTTTATTTAAATTTCATAGATATTTCTTCTTTTTGTTCTTCTTCTTGCTCTTCAGCGAGGCTAGGCCAAGATAAGGGGATCATATTCCTCCCACCCCTACCTCATTTTTACTGATCCGCCTGTGTGGTTCACCGGTTCAACCTCAACAAATATCGGCAGGCTTCCTGGTTTCGGATCACTTCATCACTGAGGCCAATAAAATACTCTCGTTGTTGCATTTGTGTGATCAAGGAGTTATTATACCTGCCTGTTTTCTACGATTTCGACAGACGCATGCTTAATGAATTGATCATTGGTTAAACGACCTTTTACGACACCGGTGATCTCCATTCGTGTCAACACATGGATTTGCATACACACTTGCGGGACAACTTTAAGATGTCGCCTTTAACGACAAGCGCGGTTCGTGATATTATAAGCCAGTTCCTGCACGGAAGATTTAAATTTAATAAAGAATACCTTTGGCGAAGAGTAAAGGTGTAATCCGATTTGGGTTTGGGTGAATTACCCTGGTAGTCTTCAAGAAGGAGGCACACACCATTAGTTTCAAACGCTTGCTATTCTAAAAAATATGGGTGTTTTTACAGAGATATAAAACTTCCGATAGGGATAACTGTCAAACTAGCTGTCATACTAATATAGTGTGTTTGACTTTTTTTTAGTATACTTTGGCAAATCACCATGGAAAGACTTACACCAGAGCAACGTTTACTAATCGTGGAAATTTATTTCCGAAATTCGGGCTCTGTTCGCAAACTTAACTAACAGCGCGTGCAACCATGACTTTGTTGAGCCAAACGTTTGGTGACTGAATCATCTCAAGAAATGGATCTGTTAGTTGGCCACCTCGTTCCTGTGATTTGACACCTTTGGACTACTTTTTGTGGGGTTACGTCAAATCTCTGGTCTATGCTGATAAACTAGCAACGATTGATCTCTTAGAACCTAACATTCGACGCACTATTGACGAAATAAGACCTGGTATGCTGGAAAAAGTGTTGAAAAATTGGACCGACAGGACGGCGTTCAAAGATCGCAGTCGCGGAGGCCATATGCCAGAAACTATTTTTAAACATTAAATGCCATACAATTTGTAAGTTAATAAAGCCAAAATTTGGCCATTCCATTCAAATTGTTGTGTTTTATTTTTTAAAAAAAGGTGTATGCCACTATAAACAAAAAACACCCTGTATAATTTATAGATACTCGTTGTATAACGAGAACGAAATTATAAAAAAAGCTGATGCAAACTTTTTATATTTAGTCTCCAATAGTATTTTTTCTTAACATAATGCTGTCCACCGACTTTTTTATATCAGGCATTAAAGGTTCATTCAGGGCATAAAACCCGGCTACTCCAGCCATTTGCTTATGCGCAGAAGAATCAGAGATGACCGAATTAAAGAGTTGAAACATTTTTCAGCGGTAAACACTTTGCCTACAAACGAATTCACGCATATTTTCACATTTTCAAATAAGTTTGCGTAAATTCGTCAATTCACCACTTTTGCTCATCTATTCACCACGGTTGCTCCGCTACTACACCGAGCTCTACCAAAATTGTTACACTTTTATTTCCCAAGCAAACTACTAAATAATCGCAGTTGAAAACGAAATAAAATACGCGATCGATGCACAAACGAATTTTTATCAAACTGTCAGCGAAAAGTGCAACAGCCAACAAAAATATGCTGGTTTTCCCGGTCGCTCAGCTGGGGTGGGTTCAACGAAAAGCGCTAGGTTGCGCTCAGATAATTGAACGCTTTGAAATTAGCGAATCTACAAATAAAAGTTTGTGCGCTTGCTGACGTAGAGGAAAAAATATATTCCTCCGATGACAGAAGCACAATGGGCACCACACAATTTTTGTTGGGAAATTGTGAAACCTGAAAAACCTGAAAAACCTGGAAGAAAAGTGATATTCCGACCACCAAAGAATCACGAACTGAAAAGAGAGTTCCAGAACAAAAGAAAGACAGTTATTTTTTGTACCACGTTATAAGTCCCCGTTGGGGCACGGCAAATTACTTTTAATTAACGGAAATTTTGGTTTAGCACACAAAAGAGATACGGAATTGCCGTTTGAAGTGGCGCAAGATCGCGTTATCCCGAAATAAGTACATAGGGACGGGCTACAGTCCGCTTGTGCGAACTGTTGGATACCCCATTCTATTCCTATCCCTCATAAGTGGACGTGACAAAAGCACATAAAAGAGATACGGAATTGCCGTTTGAAGTGGTGCAAGATCGCGTTATCCCGAAATAAGAACATAGGGACGGGCTACAGTCCGCTTGGGCGAACTGTTGGATAACCCATTCTTATTCCTATCCCTCATAAGTGGGCGTGACAAAAGTCTAAGTATGGTTGAATTGTTAAGAACGCTCTACATATTTTGTTATATAACATTTAAAGGATTTTATCAAAAAAAACGTTCCCTAGCTCAAACTTGGGTGTTTTAATAAAATTGTTTTGTTTAATTGTGGGCGTGTCAGTAGGCGGATTTAAAAAAAATTAACACATGAGAATAAAGAGCCCCTAGAGAGTATATATTATAAATTTCAGCTCCCTAGCTCAAACTTTGAATTTTCAAAAAAAAAAAAAAAATTAATTGTGGGCGTGTCAGTGGGCGGTTTTTGAAAATATTTTCACATGAGCATAAAGGGCACATAGAGAGTATATATTATAAATTTCAGCTCCCTAGCTCAAACTTTGGATTTTCAAAAAAAATTGTTTTATTTATTTGTGGGCGTGTCAGTGGGCGGATTTTGAATTTTTTTTATCCCGAGCAGTTTTAGGAGTCATATATAAAAAATTTCAGCTTTCTAGCTCAAAATTCGATTTTTTCCAAACATTTTTTTTTTGAGTTTGTGGGCGTGTCTGGGGGCGGATTTCAAAAATTCGTAAACTTGATTATTTCGGGACCCTAGAGAGTATATGGTTAAAATTTCAGCTCTCTAGGTCCAGTTTAAAGGTCTAATTTTTGCCGACAGACGGACGGACGGACGGACATGGCTACATCGACATTACTATCGATGCTGATCATAAATATAGTAACTTTTGGGGGTCTACGAGCAATATTAAGGTATGTTACAAACTATGCCTCAAAATTAATATACCCTTAGAATAGGATATACAAATTCTATTAACACGGTCGCGTGTCCCGTTCTTTACCGGGATTGCACGGAGCCCGATCCTACCGAGATCTATTTTTACTTTTTTTTCCTAACTACTAAAATCACTATATTTATCCCTGTTTATACCCTATTCTAAGGGTTTATTAATTTTGACGCATAGTTTGTAACATACCTTAATATTGCCCGTAGACCCCCAAAAGTTACTATATTTATGATCAGCATCGATAGTAATGTCGATCTAGCCATGTCCGTCCGTCCGTCTGTCCGTCTGTCGGCAAAAATTAGGCCTTTAAACTGGACCTAGAGAGCTGAAATTTTAACCATATACTCTCTAGGGTCCCGAAACAATCAAGTTTACGAATTTTCAAAATCCGCCCACAGACACGTCCACAAACTAAAAAAAACAAAAATTTTGGAAAAAATCGAATTTTGAGCTAGAAAGCTGATTTTTTTTTATATGATCTATGACTCCTAAAACTGCTCGGGATATAAAATTTTCAAAATCCGCCCACTGACACGCCCACAATTGAATAAAACAATTTTAATGAAAAACCAAAATTTGAGCTAGGGAGCGTTTTTTTACAAAAGCTTCGTTTTTTTTTGATAAAATCCTTTAAATGTTATATAACAAAATATGTAGAGCGTTCTCAACAATTTAACCATACTAAGACTTTTGTCACACATACTTATGAGGGATAGGAATAATAATAGGGTATCCAACAGTTCGCCCAAGCGGACTGTAGCCCGTCCCTGTTTTTTTTCTTATTTTTATTTTATCCTTGTAATCCTTCCTAGACGCCTGTTCCTCCTGAGTAGACTTTGGATTTTGGTCCCGCTTAGCAATCTCCTGCACACTCTATTCCTGATTCCTTCCTTCAATTATTTTTCCACGGCACTCTACTATTACCCTTCTCGATTAATTACTTTTCCTTCAGTATTTTTTTTCCACAAATTATTTCCAATGTGAAACGTCTATCTACATGACTGGTCAACCAAGAAGTGATTTTTTCCAGATTTCTTTGTCCATTCGGCCGGCCAGTGTCCCTCACTCACACCATCATCCAACCTTGGGGAAGCAGAGCCAACGTGAGCCCTAACCATTGAATAAAGAGACAAGTAATAGCTCTTTTTCACACACACAGTATGTGTGAGTGAAGCATTTTTCTTACAAATTTTTGACATTAATCCCCCACAGGGTCACAGAAGACTATGCTAAAAAACTATGTGTAGAAATTTGCGCCAAAACAAATGGGGGACTAATGTCACTTTAACTCAGTGACACTCAGGGATGTTATAAACAGTAATGCAAATTAACAGTGATGTTATAATTGGCAGAGATGTAACCTGCGGATTTTTAAATTTTTAATGTAGTGCTTTTGCTAAAGAAATTTTAAAAATTCTTTAGAAAACGTAAACAAATAGGTGTTGTAGGACAAATGGGACGCAAGTTATTATCTAGTTAAACAGTAATTTATGGCTTTTACTTTTCCGTTCGTGAGGTTTCCTCAGTGTGTATTCAAAAGAAATATTTGGATATCTGCCCTGAACCTTAAAAATGAAGACGTAACGATCCGTAGTGTTATGTGTTCCAAACACTTTAATGCCAGCGATTTTATTTTCAATGTGAAGAGGAAAAGACTAAAAATGACGTCTGCAGTATCATCTCTCGATGGAACCTCGGCCTATGAAAGGTATTATTGCTAATGTTGTGTACATCAAAATTTGTGTTATGCGTTTTGATCTTTTCGCGTCAACTTCCTTGTTGGTTGATCCTCGTGACAGTAAGTGATTGATTGTTTGTCTTATTCCACTTCGTGTGCACCTTTTTCTGTTTGTTGTTGTGGTGGACTCCCTCGTTCAAAGTCTTATAAGTGCAAAACCAGGTAAATGTTATGTGTTTAAAACATGGTGTGCCATTACTTTTTAACTTTTTTTCATTAGCCAAGATATTCCAAGCTGCAGGAATATGGACCACCATGGTGTGGAGGAAGTTTCGATTATTGCGCCGAGAGTAGTATATTTTGAGGATCGCTGTGTTAGACCGGCTGTAGAAGATACCGCTAAGCTTATAGTAGAAGAAATAGTCCCAGAGTGCGTTTCTATTTTCCCACCAACAGTTGAAACAACTCATGATCCAGCTCTGGTTGTAAGTCAAGTGGTAATATATTATTTAAAATTAATTAACTTATATACCTATTTAAAATTTACGAAGAATCGGAGAATGACTTTAAAAAGAGCAATGATCTCTTCTGGTGGGGCATAATCTTTAAATACTTTACCAAGAAGCAAAAAGATGAAAACAAAAATAAGTATTTTAAGAAAGTTGATTAAAGATAAAGACAGAAAAATGAAAGTATACTTAATCAAAAAGTTCGCAATCGAAAAAAATAGCTTCATTAAAAGAAGTTTTGCTTAAAATAAAGCAGAATAATCTAATCAGTGAAGAAACTTCTAAAATTTTGGAAGATATTGGTGCCATGAATGCAGATCGAAAAAGTTTGAGTTTGAGAAAATGAAAATAATTCAGTAAGATCCAAATTAAATAAGATTGTTCATTTTAGGGGATGTGGTCGTTTTTTTTTTTAAACCATTTATAAAATGAAAAATTCTAATTGAAAAAATTTCGTGTTTCATTACTGTTAATTTGCAATGGGAAAGGATTGTTCAGGGTAAGTTTATAGAAATCTTAAAAAAAAATTAATTTAGCTACAAATAAGATACCTACCTATGCGAAATCATTTGGTTATCAATCAAATGGACCAATGGCAAAAGAATATGAGTTCAGCAATAATTTCCAAAAATACCTAGGAAACAAAAGTTGTGGCCAAATTGATAAAAAAAATGTCTCGGTCAAATTAGTCGGGCGTACTCAAAAAAGTAAACTTTTTTCACAAGATAGGCTGTCGTAGATAAAGAAGTGTAGGTAGACATTTGAGTAAGTGTATGAATTCTGCAAACAATTCCATACACCTCATGGAAATCGATAAAATATAAATAAATAAATTATATTCGAATAATAAATAAATGTTCGAATCTTTGAAAGATGCTGCAAAAAATGTTAAAAAGTTAAGTGAAATGTTTAACACTTTCATGTGGGTCCTCATTCAAAACTACAGATTACCTTATGCCACATCTGGTCGGATTGAGAAAAACGCTCTTGTATTAGTAAACACTCACACCACTTAAACAGATGCTTCACTTTTCTCCCAGAACACCGCTTCCTTGTCTCTTTATTCATTGGCACTAACGTGACAATTCAGCTGTGGCGCTGAGATTGTCGACTGCTTCGTATTCCCTCACTCACACGTACTTGCGATAGACAATTCACAGCTCCCACACGATAACTCAGCTGTCGCTCTGAGTGTATCAACTGTTCCTTGTTCTACCCCCACCCATTCACGCACATTCACGCATTTGGCTGGACCATGTCGTTTTTCGCTACACTGTGTCATCTTTACACTAATGCGCTAACATGATCCCGCTAATGCTCTCACGGTTCTCATTCTTTCGAATTCGCCCATCACTGGAAACATCCAGCGATAAGCGAACCCTCTGGCCGACCCTGGATCTACCCTCACACATTTCAATTTGACAGTTCGCGAAATTAATAACAAGGAAAAATAACCTTTCGTGAAAAGTATAAAAATATAACAAAAAGAATTGGCTCGTACAATTGTGGCAAGTGCTGTGAGTGTGTATACGTGGCCGTCCGCCCACACGTCTCTGTGGCTCCACCGGTGCTCCCTCGACGGAGTTGGGTCAAAAGGGAGCGTCATCCCTTCCCTCATCGAACCTGACTCACTACCGTCGTGGTAGATCATGATTCGCTTTCTGAGTCTTTAACTTTTCGGACCGTCCGCCCGCGCCCACGAATGGTTTTTTTTTAGATTTGCAGGGTGTGTATATTTGTTTTAACTGTATACACCCGGCCGTTGCAGACCGCCCGTCTGGTTGCAGAGTGCTTTGGACTCACACTCGGTCTGCAAGGCGTCTGCCTCCTTCTTCTCAGACCGACCGTCTGGTTACATGCACGTTGGCCCGTTGGGAGTCTCCTGACGGTCCTTGTCAATCTCACCATCCGGACTTACTAGGCCACCGATATCGTCCTTCAGTACAACAGACCGCCCGCCTGTTTGGGTGTTACTTTCAGTGGTCCTCTTCCAGTCAAGCGAAAGGGGTTCCTCAACCTTGCGCCACCTGCCCATGCTAAGCGTCTACCTGTAGTGGTCGCCTGCCCAAGGCTCTAGAGAAGTGGGCGCATGGCTGATGGAACCATGGCTGCCCCTCCACTTCTTCAGACCATGCGTATGCGCGCCGATAGAAGAGGGAAGTGGTAAGGAAATCTGGGAATGGAGAGTGGACCTTGATGCGGGAAATTTTACCGCAACAAATCCCACCCTCACCTCCAAGGAAATGTGCTCGGTTTTCAAAGATCCCCAAGCCATTTCCAGAGGCTAAGGTTGACAACACACGAAGGAAGGGTTTGCCCATCATCCGCCAATTCGCCTGTCCAGATCGCAACAAAATTAAAACGTTCAATCAAAACGATAAATGAAAAATTAGTACCAAGACCAAGCTACGTTAATGGGGACTGCTGGACTAGTCGTCGGCGGCGCTGTGATAGGGCTTAAGGTCCTTCACATGCCATGTGCCACGATCTCGACCGTTTTCGTCGCTCAACGTGTACGTCCACGGAGAAACGCGTTTTTTAATAGTGAAAAGTCCGATAAATTTCGGGGCTAGTTTCGCGGCATAAAATTCAGCGGCGTCGGATACCGCGAAAATCCTTCGCCATACGATTTCGTCCGGGAGGTATTGGACATCCCTCCGTCTTGGCTGCCTCCGCTAACTTCCTACCGATGTCGCTTCTTAGTTCATTAAAACGGTTTTCTACCTGTGTACCCCTGATTTCCTCATCTGGCCCCACTATTTGGCCCTCATCTGCTATACCTAAGCTCCGACTACCTAACCCGCTACAAGGAGTGGCTGCTCCGTTGTCGTCGCCTAGTCCCCTGTCTTCGGTTTGTTCCGACCGCAAGTTGACATCTCTCTCCCGAAATTTGCATAATACGGAGTCATACCTAAAACGTCGTGTTGCGCGGTGCGTATTGCATACACTACCTTGGGTAGTTGGACATCCCAACTTCTGTGGTTCTCGGAGACATACGCCCTCAGCGTTGTCTTGATGATCTGGTTAATGCGCTCGGCAGGGTTAGCATGCGGATGGTAATGCGATGTGTATCTTAATTGTGACGCGTACGCCTGGCAAAGCGTTTTCAACTCCGTACTACGGAATTGTGGGCCGTTCTCACACACGACCACCGACGGAACGCCAAAGAGTAGGAAGACGTCTTCAAGTTCCCTACAGACTGCTTTAGCGGTAGCAGATCTCAACGCGAATAACAGCGGAAATTTAGTGAAGTAATCTACTACCGTCAGGATGTAGATGAAACCCCTATTGGACTTGGGAAGTGGGCCTACCAGATCTACGCAAATCATTTCCCAAGGCCTTGAAATTCCTACCCTCTCCTTCATAAGACCAGCTGGTTTCTCATTCACCGACTTCACCTGTTGGCAAACAGAACAACGTTTAATGTACGACGTTATATCCCTCTTTATCTTCGGCCAATAGTATTTGGAACTTACTCTAGCGTAAGTTTTTCGGACACACATATGCCCCGCTAATGGACTATCATGACACTCATGTAGGATCGCTAATCTGCCTGATTTCCCCACTACTAATTTCCATGCTTGGTGATCTTCATGAACCACGACATGGTGCGCTTTTACAAATTTAAAAAGTCGACCGTTGTCCACTCTCCACGCTGGATATGCCAGCGGGTTCGCTTCCACAGCTGTTATCATCTTCGCCACCCAAGGGTCCAAATCCGCATCTGGGATTTCGGCAACCACCGGAACTCCTCGCGATAACATGTCGGGAACGACATGCTCTTTCCCCTTTCTGTGGACGATCTCAAAATGGAACTGCTGAAGCCTCACCGCCCAGCGTGCTAACCTACCCGACGGATCCTTAAGGTTACTTAACCATACCAAAGAGTAATGGTCAGTCACGACCGTGAACCGAATTCCTTCGAAGTACGGTCGCAACTTCTCAATCGCCCATAGTACAGCCAAGCACTCCTTTTCAGTCGTCGAGTAGTTTCCTTCACATCGGTTGAGCGACCTACATAGGTAGCAAACTACCTTCTCGCCCTCCTTAAACTCTTGTGACAGTACGGCCCCGATACCAAAATCTGACGCGATGACTTGCACCACGAAAGGTCGCTGAAAATCCGGACACGTCAGGATCGGTGCTGTCACTAAGCATTCCTTCGCCTTTCGGAAGCTTTCCTCGTATTCTGCGGACCAAAGAAACTTCCTACTTTTCTTTAACAAATCTGTTAAAGGACGTACTAACTCAGCGAAGTTGGGTACAAAGCGCCTATACCAAGAAATAGTCCCTAAAAAGCTCCTAACTTCCTTCGCATTTTTCGGTGCAGGATCCGCACCATGCTATCCACCATTTCTGGGTCGACGTGAATTCCATTCCTATCAACGACATAACCGACGAATTTTAGAGACGACCGACAAAAGTTACACTTTTCCTGGCTAACCTTTAATCACGCTTCACTTAGTCGCTTAAAGACCTCCTCGAGTATCTCAAGATGTTGTTGAAACGAGTTGGTGACGATAATAATATCGTCTAAATACACGAAGACGTGTGGTTCGAGATCGGCACCAAGAACGTTGTCGATAAATCTCCGCCACGTCGCCGGTGCGTTATGTAAGCCGAATGGCATTCGCTTGAAGAGGAAGAGACCCCTATTTGGAACCGTGAAGACTGTGAGCGGTCGGGATCCCTCCTCCATTGGGATCTGCCAGTAAGCGACTTTATGTTAAACGACGTGAGATATTTCGCATCTCGAAGTTTGTCTAGGGTCGTTGAATATGGTAGTGGATAAGCATCCTTATCTGTAACTTTATTAAGTTTCCTATAGTCGACACAAAACCGAAAGGACCCATCTTTTTTCCTGATAAGGACGATCGGAGATGCCCACGGACTGTTTGATTTCTCAATGACTCCCGCATCCAGCATCTCCTTCAGTTTCTTATCGATATGAACCTGCATTGCAGGCGAAACCGGGTAATATCTTTGTTTGATCGTTTCGGCCGACGTCCTAATCTTATGCTCCACTAATTGGGTAAGCCCTCCGGCATAACCCTGAAAATGTTTTCAAACAACATTTCCAGTTCCCTCGTTTCAGTATCGTCCATTTCGGATTTTTCCTTAATGACGGAAATGGATCCAACCGCTGGCTGACTCGAAAAATTCCACACGCCTGATCTCAAATCCGGGACCACGCCCGACAGTGCCCAAAAATCTGCACCCAAGATCATGACGTTTGGTAGAGCTGGTATAACCAAACACTCTAAGAAGACAGACTTATCCTGACCCACAATTGGCAGAGATACTACTCCCAAAACTTGAATGCCCGCCCCATCTGCTAATGCTACTGAGCTAATCCTACTCTTTTGCAAAACTAACCCTAAGTGCTTTAGAATTTCCCACCCATCCCTACAGATAATGGTGCGTGAAGCACCGGCATCCAGCAGACCGAAAAAATATGAATTCCGTAAATCGAAATATTTAAAAATGGCCTATTATCCTCTCCGTTTGCCTCCAAGGTAAAACCTAAGTGAATTTGAGAAGGGGACAGCTGGTCGCCAGGAGTCCGTTGCGCGCCCTCACTACCGCAATTAAAACAGCGCATTTGCCGACGTTGCTGATTGTCCTGAGCGACAACCGAAACTCTGGGTTATTCAGTGCTGATATAAGCCAAGTCTGGCTCCAGCAAGTGCCTACTGCGACTCGTTGGCGGCGGAGCAAATGTTTTGACATTTGCCCGCACCGTTTCCAATTTGCGTCCCAGCGCCACCAAATCCTTGACACTTTTGGGATCTGCCAGTCCCAACTGCGTCTGATAGAATGGCGCTAGGTTCCTCTGACAGCTCCCTTCTCTCCGAAATCGGATCGGAAAGTCTGCCAAACATGCTCTGCATTGTAGCTACATATACCCTTATATACTTCCTTCCCTTGGGTGCGTCGCCTGATCTCTTTCAGAAGAAGATCATCTTAATTTGGAGGGAGAAACTCCAACTTCAACTCCCTCACCAGCTCTTCCCATGAACAGACCGACCTCCTAATTGCCCTATACCACAGAAGCGCCTTCCCATCGAAAAGTTCGACTGCTGACTTGAAAAGTTGTGAAATAGTAACTCCCCTCGCTTCCCGAAGCTCGTCAACCCTTTCTAGAAAGGCATTGACGGAAGCGCCGCATCGTTCTCCTGAAAACTTTAAATCCCACTTGGACAAGTTTTCGAATCGTTAATTTTGAACGTGTTGTTCACTTCGTATACCAACGTTTACGAAAGACTCCCTGTCTATCGTAAAGGCAGAAGTCGTTGGTGGCGAAGGGTCCCGGGTCATCCGTCTTTGTGGGTAGGTTTCCACCTGTGGTTGTCGCCTCGTTTTCGGCGCATCCTCGTCCTCTGATTCGTCTCCGCTATCCTCGGCACCGTCCTCACCCCCAGAACCAGAAGTGAGCTTCCCTAGAGCAAAGACTAGCTCGTTACGCAAACTGAGCTTTTCGTCCATGTCTTTACTTTCTGTTGCGTTCGCCCTATCTATCCTTCCCATTGTCCACTCGATCTTTGTGAGAATCTTCAAGAATTCCTTGGATTTAGGATCCCTTGGAGATTCCCTCAGCAGCTCGTAAATCTCGTCCAGCTTTAATTTGACAGCATCTCTGTCCTCCTCAAACGAAAAAGTTTAGTTAGCCCGGTCGACCCCTCCCATTGAGCCTCGGCGTTCTAACACCCTCGCCGCTCTTAAGGCTTTCCTCATCGTATCGACGGTTCCGGTTGGAAGTCCCCTGGCCTCTACTTCGCACGCCAACTCATCGGCTGAGAGTCTATTTATTTCCATTTCAGATTCACTAAAACCCCACCAGAATAGAAAAGGAAAACGGCGTATCACCCAATCCGACTAACTGCAACTAACGCACTCCAAAACAACGACGACTAGGGTGAATGAATTGAGGTGGTGATTCCACAATTTTTCCTAACCTCAGACGAATAAGTAGGGTAACAAGTCGAAGAATGATAACAGTTCAACGACCGAACAATTTTCCACCAAGAACTCCCGGTAACGGCTAGATAGAGTAACGATGTTTCTACCGAAAATAAAAATCACCACCAAAACGGATAATCACTTCCACCTTAAAAGCAAAATAACGATCCCACAAAAGCCGGAAACAATACTCTCAACACTAATAACTAAACCAATTTCACAATAAAAAAGTGGTCTGGGTGCGACCCGCAAGGTCCACACGACTAACTTCCCAGTGGGATCAATATGATTTATGCGATTAGTGGGAAATTTTGAAATGTGGTTAACCATAAGATATGGTTAAGAATTATTTAATATTAAAAAATGCTCTTTAATATTGTTCATGGAAATTAAATGTTGTTAATAACAGCAAAGTGTTATATACATACATATATTAATGCAACCATTGTTATGAACACCAAGCCCTGTAAATTTACATGTATACGAAATAAACAATAACAAATGACAATAAATAGTACAAATAAAGGCAAATTATTTTAGTTATTTATTTACTAACAAAAAACGGCTGGAGCGATTTCGCTGGAAACTTAATGAGTTCTGAGTTACGTAATTACGCTTCGAATAAACCCGGTTCCATGTCAATATCATCCTTGGTTCTCAAGATAATCGCGGCGAAAGATAATTCCGAACGCACATACGAACATACGCACATACTTACATACACACAAAGAGACATCTCTATAAAAACGTTGGATTTGGATACAGTAACCTGTAAGGTGGAGATATGTCAAAATCCGCGATTCACAAAATCGGCCCCATTACAAGAACTTCCATTAGGAAGTTAAAAATAGTACAAATCATCAATTTCAAAATTCAGCTAGTTTGCCTTTATTTTTTTAGTTATTTATTTATTAACAAAAAACGGCTG
This sequence comes from Portevinia maculata, assembly GCA_949715645.1. Lineage (NCBI taxonomy): Eukaryota > Metazoa > Arthropoda > Insecta > Diptera > Syrphidae > Portevinia > Portevinia maculata. Next base: position 97,910,969 of record OX454527.1, on the reverse strand, counting down.
GACCGATTTCGCTGAACTTAATCAGTTCTGAGTTACGTAATTACGCTTCGAATAAACCCGGTCCCATGTCATTATCGTCTTTGGTTTTTTTTTTTTTTGAATTACTCTATCAGCTCTGTATCGTGGAGTGCTTAAAGCAAGCAACTATCACGAGCAGAAATTAGCCGGCACTAAAAGTGCTCCCACAGGCTCATCATTTAGTGCAGGTGTTAGTAAGGACATAACAATTAAAAACACAATAATTATGTACCTATGAAATACTAACACAGACACAAATCATGCAAATAATTTAAAACATTAAGGCATTATTACGCAAAATATTTTTTAGCTTAGTTTTACTAACATGCAAGTCAATCACATGATCATTTAGATTATAGATTCTACTCATGCGACTAATAGGCTCATGCCTCCCATAATTCGTTCTCCAGATAATCGTGGCGAAAGAAAATTCCGAACGCACATACGTACATACACACGGACAGACATCTCTCTAAAAACGTTGAATTTGGATTCTGGTGACCTTGAAACGTGGTGATATGTCAAAATCCGCGATTCACAAAATCGGCCCCATTACAAGAACTTCCACTGTGAAGTTAAAAATTAAGTCTTTCGGCCCAGAAGGCGATCTTCAACTTCAAGTCGAGGGACTTAGCTTAATAGTAAGCGCGATAAAAAGAGAGATCAGAATGTCCACTTTATGAAAACCCGAATCGAAAAATAAAAATCAAAGTATACTAAAGAAACGACCAATTAAAATATGTGCGTATATCACCACGAAACACGCTTGTTGGATCGATGTTAAGTACCTATATATGATGTATTAAATTAATTTCAACAAAAAGGTGTGTTTTATCTCCCCTCAGGGCGCAGTATAAAACCCCAAAAACCAAAAAATAAAAACAATTAAAGTAAGGAAAACAAGAAAGATTAATTTCGCTCAAAACCAAAAAAACTTCTCTTCGGACCGTGTTGTGATGGTAACCGTGTTGATTTCAAAACAAGTCAGAAAAAAATGTATGTATAAAAAATGAATGTTATATGTATGTAATCAGGTAAGTTCAATTTGTATGGAGAATAAATAAAGAGATGGAAATAAGATATGAAAATAGTTTTTCTTTTAAAAAAAATGCACTGGAAATGTCAAATATATTTCGCTATGGCGAATAAATATATAAGCCCCAAAAATATGAATCTGTTTTTTTTATACGTAACAATGGCAAATAATAAAATAATATTCCACCTACTTGTTGATTTCAAAGAATCTACCTCGAGCTGTCTCTGTTCCTCCGCTGGATTATACTTGCTGATGAAAAAACACCGGTTACACAGCCAACGGCAGGAACTACCACAAATTCAATTAAAGATGTATTTACTTATTCTGCAGCCACTCCGATTTATTTAATTGTTCTAAAAGAAAGAAAACAAAAGTAACAAGAACTTTTGAAATGCAAATAAAAATAATTAAAAACAAAACACTTCCCTGAACAGACACTAAAACTCTACTTCGGTGCAACCCAACACGCTTGCACAACGAAATTCTAAATTCACTTTTCTTTCAATTCTTTTCTAATAATTAGGTATGTACATTTTATTTTTTTATATTTATTTTTTTCCGAGCCCCACGTTGGGCGCCAATTGTTACACTTTTATTTCCCGAGCAAACTACTAATTAATCGCGGTTGTAAACGAAATAAAATACGCGATCGATGCACAAACGAATTTTTATCGAACTGTCAAGCAAACGCGAAAAGTGCAACAGCCAACAAAAATGGCCCATCACTGGAAACATCCAGCTATAAGCGAACCCTCTGGCCGACCCTGGATCTACCTTCACACATTTCAATTTGACAGTTCGCGAATTTAATAACAAGAAAAAATAACATTTCGTGAAAAGTAAATATTAATTGCACTAATTCGCGCATTAAAAGTCAAGTTCTTCACAAAGAATTAATTAATACATTTAAATCATGTTTTCCCATTCAACCAACCCTAAAGGAATCAAAAATAGGAGGCATAGGATTATAAAAATCCCTAGGACCAGGCACCAACAATCCTAGTCGGGAAAACAATCGACCAGGAAGTTTCCATAGTTGGGATTTGTATTTATCTACGCTAAGTTGCCCTAGCTATCTCGGTGGGACCGCGCGCAGATTTGGGGAAAAGGGGAAATGCCAATCTTGCGCCAGTTCTCACATGTATGTATGTAAGTATTTTAATTTGTTGTTTAGTGTTTTTTCTTCTTTTTCGTACTGGTGTCTCGTCGTGAATTGACTCGTACAATTGGGGCAAGTGTTGTGAGAGTGTGTATACGTGTCCGTCCGCCCACACGTCTCTGTGGCTCCTCCGGTGCTCCGTCGACGGAGTTAGGTCAAAAGGTAGCGTCATCCCTTCCCTCATCGAACCTGACTCACTACCGTCGAGGTAGATCATGATTCGCTTTCTGGGTCTTTAACTTTTCGGACCGCCCGCCCGCGCCCACGAATCGTTTTTAGATTTGCAGGGTGTGTATATTTGTTTTAACTGTATACACCCTGCCGTTGCAGACCGCCCGTCTGGTTGCAGAGTGCTTTGGACTCACACTCCGCCTTGCAGACCGTCCGTCTGTCTCCTTCTTCTCAGACCGACCGTCTGGTTACATGCACGTTGGCCCGTTGGGAGTCTACTGACGGTCCTTGTCAGGCTCACCATCCGGACTTACTAGGACGCCGATATCGTCCTTCAGTACAACAGACCGTCCGCCTGTTTGGGTGTTGCTTTCAGTGGTCCTCTTCCCGTCAAGCAAAAGGGGTTCCTCAACCTTGGGCCACCTGCCCATGCTAAGCGTCTACCTGTAGTGGTCGCCTACCCAAGGCTCTAGAGAAGTGGGCCCATGGCTGATGGAACCATGGCTGCCCCTCCACTTCTTCAGACCATGCGTATGCGCGCCGATAGAAGAGGGAAGTGGTAAGGAAGTCAGCGAATGGAGAGCGGACCTTGTTGCGGGAAATTTTACCGCAACAAATCCATCCCACGAAATGCCGGAAATAGCATCGAATCCATTGGGTCCATTCCCCTTGGAATCAGCCAAATCCCTTTAAATTCACTTGCACATCAATTTTTATCGAAATTATCATCTCATGGTAACAAAAACAACTTTCCGATGTGCGATTCACGAAAAAAGATGCAACCGCAGATAAAAGTCGATGAGTAATAAACAAACAAATGTCAGACCTTTTGATAATTTTATCTCGCAACGCTTCATTGCTATATCATTCTCTCTATAAAATTCCCATACAAAACGCAAACTTAAATTTTTTGATTTTCCAGTTTTCCTTCGTGTTTTTCCGATTTTTCCACCCCAGTATTGATACGAACTAAACGAGTTCTCGAGTTTTTTCAACACACACGCACGGCAATCCATTTTTATATAATAATAAAATATGTAATACTGAAATGTGAAATGTTTGTAAATGTAAAAATAATTTTGACAACGAACGCCACCTGTCGGAAGTTTTTATGATTGTTTTTGGAGCTTCAGTGGTTCAGCCGTGATGATCAGACAAACAAACTCAACAACGTTTTTACATATTAATATCTTTATTTATTAAAATGTTAGTCAATATACATTGAATTTATTTACCCTTTTGTTAATACATGATAATTTATTTCCTTTTTTGATTTTTGGTAAGATATGTTAATTTATTTATGCATCAAATTTCCTGTTAAAAATTATTTCTATGTTAATTCTTTTTTTGTTTTAATATATTTATACTGTTTTTTGATTTTTTTATTTCTTTTTCCTATTTCATTTTGTATTCATTTACATACATAGTTATTAATATTTTGCATTTAATCATTACTCTGATTTTTTTGTTCACTATTTATATTAAAATATGTATATACAACTACATATTTAGTAGAAAGATACACTCTTCTAAATCACATCTCTGTACCTACCTGATCAATGTAAATTGTGCAACAACACAATGTAATTTTTTAAGGGAATGATGCGTTCAATGATTATTTTTTTTTAATTTGTTGGCGTCTAATATGGTTGGCCTTGCTCTGTATTACGTGATGAACAGTTGATCTACTAGCTTCACCTTCAGTTTTTGCCTTGATTTTGCTTACGGAAAGTCTTGAATTTGAAGCATCCTGACTTGTTGTTGCTTTGCTTACCCTTTCTTTCCGTTTTTTTTCCATAGTTCTCAGGGTCCTTAAGATAGCTATGAACAACAGTTGGTTCTCTTCCAATCTTAACGGCTATAAAACGGATGGATTTGCCTTGCTCCTGGTGCGCTTGAAGTTGGAATTTTTCCTCCTTAATTAATAAATTTTCTTTACCCATAGTTGTTGTTTCTATGAAATTATGTTTTAAAGTAAGGTCCCTGGCACTCTTAATGTGTTGATTTTTGATTTGAGATATGATAACAGGTAGATTTAGTTACTGTTCCTAATCAAGTGAAGAGAAAAAAGAATCATTTTATGACCTTATTGGGAAAATCTGAATAAAAATTTAATTTATCCACTTAATACCACTTTTTTAACTACAGAAACATAATATATCCTTCTTTCATATTGCATTTGGTTTTTCCCAGATTATCGAAGGGCTGGACAAATGCTGGTTTCCATCTTCACGGGAAGAGTTCTGAAGAATAGGACCGATTTAAAAGCTTATGCAGTGGTTTTGCCAGAGTAGAAGAACACCTCTTCTGAACGATAGGATAAATACCATCTGGACCAGCGGATTTATGTATGTCAAGAACAAAGCACAATTTTAGAGCGTTGAGCTGACTGCGAAGTGAGCAGCAAGCAGAGTTGCCTTATCTCTAGAGCTGACAAATGGAATGCCATTGTAAATGAGTGTCGGGATAGATGAACAGGCTGAGACCCCGTGATAAGTGGTCCAACTACTTTCAAGTTACAGAGCCACAGCGCCCACACCATATATGTTATTATCTCATAACTGGCGGCTTGGACATTTCACATCTAGACGGTTGTATAACTGACCTATTGACTCTGATAACGATTTAGTGTAAATCCGTTCATATCATTATCTTGAATAACAACAAATCGTTGATTATTTGATCAATCTGCTAAACTTTGGTAGATCGAGAACACAATAGTCTGAGATGCTGTCGGCAATCCCTCTTTAACCATGACTCGGAGAATAGAAACATTTTTTGACCCAGTAACCAAATTCATACGGAGTTCCAATGCAGAATTTCTGAGTACAAAACTTACTTCTTATAGTGACATCGTTAAACAAATATAAATTAAACAAGATTGTTTGTTCCAATATTTTTTAAAAATTTAAGTATTAGGTGGTGACTTCATCATTCGTAGTCTTCCAAGCACAAATTAATAAAAGGTCCGTTCGCGAACTAATATGCAAACGTAAATTTATATAAACTGTCGTGCAAAACTACACAAACGCGTTCGCGTACTGAGAAAATGGTAAACAGATGAACGAAAGAAAAATGTACTTTCGTTCATTTTTCTTCACACAGATTTTCAGTTGGTAAGAAAATGAAAACTGTCAAATGATGAAATCCTATGAGTTTGCCAGCAAAAAAAAAAACAGCTGTTGCTTCTTTTCAAGCCAAACTAAGATGTTTTTTCAACTTTTTACACAAAAGCGTTCGCGTACTTTTCTTAGAAATGATAGAATTCTCTCTCGATTTTGGAGATTTGACACTTTTCATTTTTCTACACATAAAGCACGCGAACGGACCTAAAATAAAACAAACTGCTTTAAACAGTTTCCTACAATGGTAGGAAGATATTATTATTTCCATAAAATAAATTAACACTTAAAAAGTTCACTGACTTTGAACATTCCTATTCACAAACTTCTTATGCACGCAGGTTTTCCTCCCTTGGTCGATGAGTCTGGATATATTCCAAAGACTTGAGGATGGCATCTGGAATTGGTGGTGGAATTGGCAAATGTACACCACTTGGATGGTATCCGTTTTCATCGGCACTGTATACCAATTGAATTGGAATATTTTCAGGAGTCAGCCATTGTGCGGCACCACTCACACCGGCAATGTTTCCACTTTCTTGGACAGAAATTCCATTGCTTGTTTCGAAGGCATAGGCAAAGTTACCATCGGCATCGGCGGGATTGTTCTTGAAGTTGAGCAGTTCAGCATTGCTGTTAATGTTATCGGCGGAGCCTAATGCCAAAAGGATGGCAAAAAGGATCTATCAATCAAAATGGTATCATCAAAGTAATCCACGTTGGTACTATATCCAACTTACAAGTTTGAACATTTTAAGCTTTTAACCGAATGATATCTCACGAGAAACAAGAATGATACTGCTGGTCTTCTATATTGTTGTCAATGCTTTTATACCACGACAAAAAACCCAACTCAAAACTCGATCATCGACAATTAAAATAACTTACATAAACCTTTGACTAGATTTATCTATGCGGTGTGGACGGTGATGACATTTTATTTTACCTGAAACTGGTCAAATATACTAAAACTGATTAGCATACGTAGGTACCTATATTCATGAATTTATGAACCATAGTCGTACAGAATTACTTAATCCATTTACCATCTTATTTGCACTATTTTGGACAATACGTGTTCGTTTTGTCTTATTTTTGATTTGACAAGTTCAATTTATTTTTATTTATGACCTTTCCCGCTTCAAAATCCAGTTGAATGTATTAAGCTTGTGTGCATTAAAATCGATAGTGTTAAAAGAACACATCGGTTGCTTTGTTTCGGAGTCTTAGTTTGCAGGCGCGGCTCCAGACTTTCGATTGATGGGGGGTGACGGTTTCGAAGATATGCTAAGTGCTATTTAGCTTCACAATGTTAAATTACTCAAAACGCTTTCAATAGCTGATATAAAAACATAGCCACAGAATTAATGCCAGATAAAGTGCACTTTAAAGTTAATATACGAGTACTATACATAACAATGTTAAAATAAGTATTTGGTTAACTACAGTCGACATAAGGCCCACTTCAATTTTAACGTTTAGTACTGACTTTTAAGTTTTTTAACATCCGTCATTTTTACCGCGAATGTCAACAAGCAATGTTTTCGGAGGATAATTTAGAAAGCATAAAAAAAATATAACAGAAAAATCCTTTCGAAGAGCTTGATAACGATGAGTTTTACTCCCGATAAAGATTTGATAAGAACGCTGCCCAGTTCTGGGTCGAAAATCGCGAGATCCAAGAGCCTGCAACAAATCGAGGGCTTCATATCCCTACATCTTCACAAATCCTCATTACTATTAATTTTTTTCTGAGAAATGTCCATCAAAGTGACATGGGTGAGTAAAAGTAAATTTTGAATTGGGACCAATTAAGTATATTCGTGCACTTTCAGGAGCCTTACATCGAATGCAGCAAACAACATTCAGGAAATATAATAAAGAATATTTCCAAAACAGTATTACCACATTTCATCAAGTTTCCTTCATCAGTTGAAGAATACAATACATCAATGACGCTCTCACGAAATACACACAAGCGTTGTTGATGCGGTCGAAGGAGGTAAAGAAGGCGAAGGGCTATGCAATGCATATGTTTGGTATAGAAATAACAAAGTTTTATTGAAAAAAGTGGAAGGTGGAGATATCATAACAATAAGATCTTTTAATGATTTATCAAAACTGTAGCGCTCTTGTGCACTTGTCGTACATTTTTTTTTTTTTTTTACAACACAAATAATATTTATAAATGGATCTTGAAGATCTTATTGATAATGATGTCTCCATCTCAACCTTCATAATTGAAAATGTTTTAAAAGATAGAACCTTTTGCAATGAGAAACTTTTTTTGCTCATCAAAATGTAAGGAGTTTGAGAGAAAATTTTGGTTCTTTTGTGTGCCATTTGGATACTTTTGCTTGTTTGGCTGATTTTATTTTTGTGTCAGAGATTTGGATATACGGTTCTGAGAAAGATAATTATTCGCTACCGGGTTTTGAGTTCTTTGCTAATACTAATGAAAATTATGCTGCAGGTGGAGTAGGATGTTTTGCGAAAGAGGATTATGAATGTGTAGAGACTAAAATTGCTTGTCTGAGTGCTGATGTCTTGAAATTATCCTTTGATGTTGGTGTTGAAAAATATGTTATTTTGTGTGTTTATAGATTACATAATTTTAATTCCTTAATGTTTTTGGAAGAATTTTCAAATATTCTTGACGTGGAGAAGTCAAAAAATCTTATAGTTCTTGGGGATTTTAATATTGATATTTTGGAAAATAGCTCGAATACAAGTAAATTATTGGATTTATTATCTTGTCATGGATTGGTATCTTTTATAAATGAACCAACAAGAAGTGACTCTGGCACATGCTTAGACCACATCCATGGGAGGTTTGCTAAAATGTCTGTACGTTTGTGTGAAACTTGTGTTTTTGATCTTGGCATCACCGATCATTCGATGACTGCTTTGCTTGTTAATGAGGCTATGGAAACTAGTAAAACTAATAGCTGCAGTCAGCACAATACCAAAAGTAAAATTGAATTAGCCGAACTACGATCTCTGCTCTGTTTGGAGCCATTGAATAAAGTGTATTGCGAAGTAGACTGTAATAAATCGTTTGACATTTTTATCGATATCTTATCAAAGTATATCAAACAGTGTACTTCTATTGTTCGGGTTCGTAATTCGCAAAAAAAACTTAAACCGTGGATCACTGGTTCCTTGCTACAAAACATAAGGTATAAAAACAAGCTCAGAATTAAATGCCTTAAACATCCTCAGAACCAACAGTTAAAAAATCAATATAAAGCGATGAGTTCCCAAATAAAAAAAGAAACTACCATGTGTAAAAATAATTACTATAGAAATCTGTTTAATCTACGAGTATCTAAAGGTAACATCAAAGCAGAATGGAATATAGTCAATAATATATTGAAAAAGTCTCAGCTTTCAAGAAAGAATATTATACTTCGGGATAATGGCACGACTGTTTCGGATAAATCTGTCGTTGCTGATAAATTCAATACTTATTTTGCTACTATAGCAAACACACTGAAACCTCAGTCAAGTCGTTTTAAATGTACATCTTGCAGCCTTGGGCATACTGAGCCCTTTCTTGATAGTAGTTATTTTTACGAACCAATAACTCCTTTGGAAATATTACATACTATAGGGTCATTGAAAAATTCTAGTTCCTCTGGTTTTGATGGAATTTCCAGCAAACTATTAAAAAATATAGCCTGCTTTGTTATAGATGTCCTTTCACATCTCTTTAATATGAGCGTTTTTTCAGGAATTTTTCCAGATGCACTCAAATGTGCTGATGTTTTACCGCTTTATAAAAAAGGTCAACAAGACAGCGTATGTAATTATAGACCTATTTCGCTCCTTTCATCAGTCAGCAAAATCTTTGAAAAAGTGATGAAGAAAAGATTTGTGAAGTTCCTAAAAAAAGTAAATTACTTAAGCTCAGTACAGTTTGGTTTTCAGGAAGGCAAATCCGCCGAGGATGCACTTTTGGATTTCTGTTCTCAGCTTTATTCGAGTTTAGATAAAACATTAAATACAGCCGGCCTTTTCGTGGATATAGCAAAAGCTTTTGATATGGTTAACCATGATCTGTTTTTGGAAAAGCTCTACAAAGCTGGCTTCAGAGGTTTTGTGCTCGACTGGCTTAAATCATATCCTAAGGATAGGACCCAACGAGTGAAAATAGATGAAATGAGGAGTAGTATTCAATATATAAATATAGGTGTACCACAAGGATCTGTTTTGGGACCTATACTTTTCCTTGTCTATATAAATTCTCTCTTCAGCCTTAAATTTAAATGTGTATTAAAGGCTTTTGCTGACGATATAGGTTGTGCTTATGGCTCAGTAAGTCTCTTAGAGCTTGTTTCAGATATTAACTGGGACCTTCATTTATTAAGAGTATGGTTTGCTGAGCATAAACTTGTCATAAGCTCTAAGACCAAAATAATGTTTTTTAGCCTATCAAATAAAAATGCTCCTGATGTAGATATCTTTTATCATGCACCAGAGTGTCCAAAATTTAAGCTTACCTTATGTGCATGTTACTCCTCGGAAATTTTCTCTAGCGGCCTTAACTGTAATGCCAATTGTTTCTTGATTGAAAAAGTTGATGAGTTCAAGTACTTGGGGTTAATCATTGACTCAAGTTTGTCCTTCTCAAAACATACTGAGGCTTTAAGAAAATATTTTCGTCTTGCGCTGAAATATTTTTTCTATTTGAGAAGTGTTTACTCTTCAAAGTTACTAGAAACTGTATATTATGGAATTTTTCATTCCAAACTTCAATATGGTATAAGCTGCTGGGGAGGAACACACTTTAACAAAATTCAACCAATATTAACTCTCCAAAAATATACAGTGAGAAAAGTATCCCTAAAAAATCGTCTGCATCACAGTTTTCCGCTATTCAAAAATTTGAACATTCTTCCAATCCGTCATCTTTATTGCTTTAAAGTGCTCAAAGCATTCTTTATCAAATCTGGCAATCGGAATTTTAGAATTCTAGACAGTTATAATCTTCGAGGCAACCTTCTGAATGTAGTATCTGTACCACCTTTTCGCACCACAGCGTTTAGAAACTTTTTCACTGTATCCTCTTGTCGTTTATTTAATAAACTTCCACTTTTGTTAAGAACTATCAGCTCATATGTTAAATTTCTAAAGGAATTGAAAACCTGGTTAATGAGCTTAGAATTCAGTGATGTCGAAACTCTCTGTCGGGACTAAATAATTAATTATTTTAATAAAAACCATATATTTCTCAAACTCCAGTAGGTTTCTTAGTCTAAGTAGTATTAGTATCTATCTTATATGCCTATCTCTTTTCTCTTTTAAAATTACATGTAATCTGCTTATTTGCTTATTCAATTTTGTTGTCCTTCTACGAGTACATTTTTTTTTCTCTTTTGTTTTGCTATTATATTATTTTTTTTTTGTTTTTCCAAGGGTCACCCCACCCACAGTTTGCTTAATTTAAATATTTATTTTTCATAATAGGCATTTAACACTATTTTATTTTAAAATATAAAATGTCTCATGTTTCTCTTTTTAATTTAAAATTTTGTATTAATATCATGTCTACGCAATATTGTAAATGTAACCGTAATTATTATTTGAACTGAGAAATAAACTGAACTAAACTGAAAACTGAACAATGAGGCAAAGCAACAGTTTGTCAGAATCGCTGGATTTCTTAGGGTAACAGGAGAAATCAATTGCACTAACGTTACAACTATACATGCTCTCGAGGATTAAAACACTGTGCAGGCAATTTACTGACCGCAACACGGAGGTAAGGATGCTGAAGTTAGAGATCCGAATCCTAAAACAGCTGATTATAGAAAATTAAAAAAAAATTGTAAGTCTGTTTGGGGCAATAAAATTCGGGCTATTAAAACCTGTAGTCCGAATGTGTTCTCACAGATAAATAAGTGGTTCAGCTATTCCTTGTGTTCGAATCTCCCAGACAGCAGAGAACAGACAGACAGTACTGACTGCTGGAATAATTCCAGAAAGTGTCGCTTCAAATGACGCTTTTTACGTGGTCGAGGGCCCACAGGAGTGGATTTGCTGGGCGCTTTTTTCGAGGCCGTGTAAACGGTAAACAATCCTCTTCGCCGTAACCACGACATTAAGAATAGGGCTCTGGTGAGCCATTTCTATCTGCGCACCGAACTTGAGAATTGGCTATCTGAGAATAACAGATTCACCGTATTTAATGATGAAAACCATGCTAATCAGTTGTCGCCAATGGCCGAGATGCATCGCACTTGTTCGTGTCGAAGGATAATCTTCTGTGCATCTTCGAGTCACTAAAGAATAAAAAGTCGGCGTGGATGGATGGTGTTCCAAACGTCTTATTAAGGCTGTAGATATTTTTACCGCGCTGTTTAACAATGTGCTGAATAATGCACATTATCCGGCGCATTGGAAGATAGCTGTGGTACACACTATCCCGAAAAAGGGTAAAGAAAGAACGAACCATGCCAATCTCCGCGCGATAAGTTTGGATCAAAATATTGTGACACTATTCATGCTTTTAATATTCAGTGGAATGCACGGGTGCTTGTCTGGTAGATTTTGGGAAGGCTTTCGACACCATATGGTTAGAGGGACTTTTCTACAAGTTTTTTTTTTTTTTTTTTTATAATTTGCGTGCGCTAAAGGGATTTCTTTTTTCTGTAGTGACACAGTACCCTTATAATGGTAAAACCACAGCGCAGGCATTTAGTTTGTTGCGCAAGTAGCTCCCAGCAATTCATTGCCTATGTTGAACAGGCGGGGGATGTACCAGCCTTCGCTTTATGTAATTTATAATATGCTTATTGAAAATAAGTTTTTTGTCAAGTGTGGCAATCTGATTTTGAGCAGTCTTTCAAATTAAAACCGGTTTATATTAGGGGGGCTATGAATTCTGCGACCCTGTTTAACATTTGCACTAGTGATCTGGTAGGCTCACTCATAGCGCATGCCGATGATTTGGTGGCATACAGAACAGGTCCTAAAATCGAGGTCATTAACATTTTGCAGCGTGACTTCGATTAAATTAAGGGGTATTGCGATGACTGAAAGTTAAAAAGAAGCTTTCAGAAGACGGACAATATTTGGTTCAAAACAACATAGGCTTGGGCCTCTAGGGATACTGAAAGAAATTGGCCTTTATTGGACGAAATGGGCATCCATTAGCGGTGAGAAGCGTAACTAGATATCTGGGTATATGACCGAACCGGTATCTATATTTCGATAGATATATAGGTGCTTGTCTTGCTGGGGCCAAGAAGGCTTTTGATCTGACAAGGAGATTCTTTCAAAGCAGTGAACTTGACTCCAGAGTGAAGGTCATATGCTACGTGGCCTTTATAAGGCCGATCATAAACTTATGGTTGCCCATTGTGGTATATATAGCGAACAGTTATATGGAAAATATCAGGTTTTGAAGAGACAATAGGCGCGTTGAATTTGCAAGGCAACTACTAGTCCCTACTATTTTGCCTTTCCTCATTGATCAAATAACTCACATGACCATCGTTTGGCAAGTGATAGAAATTTAATTAGTAGAGAACTCGCAGTTGTCTCCGGCTGTTCCGATTGCCTGATACCAACTAGATTAAATATTTTTCCAGCAAGCACCTATACGATGGGGCTCCTCTTCAAGGTGACTTCAAGGCACATTGCAAGCGCGAAGGAAAGCAACAATAGCCTGATTTTTAGGGCTTACTAGCCCAAATGGGATGTGCATAGAGAGTTCGCTCTTATCTGGCTTTATCCCCCGGAGCCATCACCATGTGGATGCAAAAACTCTGGTCCAGATGAGGACCGGTATTCTACTACCGCTACCGTATTGCGAGAGATAAGCGACTCATCTACGGCGTGGACGTCGCCAAAGCTCGTGAGCTTCTCCGTTTTAGTACTGCGATAACGGAAAGGGATAAATTCGATATGGAAAAGCAATTGTCCGAATTTTGGTGCCCTCAACATTGTCTATGGAAGGCCTTTTTAACCAACACCATATGCAAATCCTATCAGGATTTCATTGTTTTTCCATTATGATCCGTATACTTTGGATTGCGTCTGTGGTTGATTTACCTGCGACAAACCCGCACTGATCTTCAGATAGCTACATTATTTTTCCCATTCGACTATCTAATGCCCGCTCAAAAATCTTCATTGTGTGTGACATCAACTTGATTGAACGATGTCTCCCATCTTCTTCCCGAATTCACAGGGTAACTCGGCCGGCCCATTTGCTTTTAATTTTTTGCAGTCCGTGAACGCCTTTCCAACTTCTTCAACAGCAATATCGGACACTTCTTCATTATTTTGAATGGCTGTCGGAAAATATATCAGAGGAAGTTGTTCATTTAGAAGTCCTTCATCATACTGTTGCCACCTGTTTGTTTTTTTTTCGTCATCCACAAGAAGCAGCCCTTGATCATCGTTGATGAACGAATGTTGATGGCGAACGGGCTGGGCATTTCTCCTTCTCTAATTTTTATTTTTTATTTTTTGAAAGTGGTTGTGTCCCTGTTTAAGCTGGTTTGCCTTATTATTATCTTATAATATAAAAATCTCGAGAGCAGCTGAACCGATTACGCTAATTCTTTTTTTTATAATATTCCTTGAAGTACGAGGATGGTTCTTACGGAGAGAAAAATTTAAAAAGGTTCCTGGAAGGCAAAACAATTGAGTGACGTTAGTATCGTACAAATATTAATGTCAATATTTGTCAATATTTATACGATGGTAACATTACTCAAAAACAAATTGTCTATGGTAAAATGTAAATTGTCTGTGGTAAAATGTGACTTGAAATGTAGATGTCAAACAAAGCTATTATGTCAATTGGGGATGGCCGCGCCCAATCGGCCAATGCGCGATATTTTTCATCAAGAGTTACAACGTGAAAAATCGTATGATCTCAATACTTTGAAAGAATCGATTCAAATAAATCTTCCACTATTGAACGAAGAACAAAAGTATGTATTTGATACTCTTATGAAAGTAATAATTGATGGAACTGGAGGGATTTACTTCTTGGACGCTCCTGGTGGTAGTACAGGAAAAACTTTTTTGATTACTTGAATATTGGCAACAATTCGCTCAAAAAATGAAATTGCTCTAGCTCTTGTTTCGTCAGGCATTGCAGCAACTTTGCTTGAAGGCGGTCGAACAGCCCATTCAGCTCTAAAATTGTCATTGAATATGCAAAGCAACGAAACTCCAACCTGTAACATATCCAAGAATTTGGCAATGGCAAAGGTTTTGCAGCAATGTAAACAAATAGTGTGGGATGCACGATGTCGCATAAAAAACTTTAGAGGCTTTAAATAGAACCTTAAAAGATCTACGGAACCAATATAGTGGCGCAATAATTTTATTATCAGGAGATTTTCGCCAAACATTGCCAGTGGTTCCATGTTCAACGCAAGCTGATGAACTAAATGCATGCTTAAAATCCTCCAATTTGTGGAAACATGTCAAGGTATTACATTTAAGCAAGAATATGGGTGTCATGTTGCAAAATGATCAATCTGGAGACATATTCTCTAAACAACTCATTGATATTGGTAATGGAAAATTTCCTATAGATGTGCTGACTGGCTGCATCACTTTTCCTGAGAGTTTTTGTCAGCTAACTAATTACTATTCCATGATTGGTTAAGCGAACGAGCTATACTGGCTGCCAAAAACACTGATGTAAATGAATTAAATTTCAAAATTCAAGATGACATTCCTGGCGAAATGAGGATATATAAATCAGTTGATATGGCAACTAATGAAGATGATGTCTTGAACTATCCACCGGAATTTTTAAGCTCACTTGATTTGCCAGGATTGCCGCATCACAATCTTCAATTAAAGGTTGGATCTGTAGTTACAATGTTGCGAAATATTATAAAAAATACTGAATAAGGTGATAGAAGCAGACTACAGTTTGCAGTACGGCGTGCTTTCGCTATAACTATAAACAAATCCCAGCGGCAGTCATAAACGGTTTTCGGTATTAATCCAGAAAACCCATATTTCTCGCATGGTCAATTGTGTGTTGCCTGTTCCCGTGTTGGAAAACCATCTGCTCTGTTTGTTTACGCGACAGGTAATCAAACAAAAAATATCGTGTACCATAAAGTAGGTACTACAATAAAAATGAAACTTAATTTAGAATAAGTAAAAATAAAATGAAATATAATAAATATGTATCATAATAAGAAATCAGAAATTGTAATTTTCATTGTGATTTTTTAGTGACTATTAAAAGAATTTTAAGTGTTTTATAATTTTTATTTTTTACATAATGTAATTGTTGACTTATCAACTTTCTTTTTTTCTTTTTTATCTTACTAACTGACCCGGTGTCCGGAATAGCAGAATAAGTATTAAAAAAATAAAAAATTAAAGAATCGACTGTTAGGCGGTACGAAGTTCGCCGGGTCAGCTAGTTTATTTATACTATCCTATTATTTGTTTATATGTTTACTTTGTAGTATTTAAAAAAAAGGTTTGGATACTCCTTATTTCTGGTACTTTTTTTTTTAATTCGCTTTATTAAAAACTTTTTACGAAATTTTCAACCAAAACTCGTCCCGAACATAGAAATTCAGCAATTTCTTCCTTCAATTAATTCGGCTGTTTTTTTTTAAAATTGACACTGACGTTGTCGCGAAGTTTTGACATACATTTCAAGAAACAAGAAACTATTGCGAAATATTCATTCTCCATACCAAGCAGCTGTCGCAAATCAAAACCGAAAATCCTGCTTTCTTTTGTGAATTTGTTGTGAGTTTTCTTGTCAGGAATTCGGTAGAATACGGTAAATGTTATCGAACCACAAAAAATCTCTCAATAGGGGTGTTAAGTATTAGCTGTGTTTTATTATCCATGCGGATCTGGATCTGGATCAATTTAATACGTAAAACAAAAACAACACAGGATCTTGCTATTTATCGGGATCATTAATCGTGATCCAAAATGTAATTACAAAACTCACTACCTGTTTTTTCGTGGCGTTGCTTATTTAAATTATAGGAAATTATAGGAACACAATAATATTGCCAGACCAAAATATGAAACACTATTAATAACACAAAAAATCAATTAGCATATTTTCATATTCGAATAATTTACCACTGCGACTTTTGAGACGTTTTGCTTCGTAATATAATACACAAAAATTAATGGAAATATTAGCAGTACAATACTGTTAATATGTTGCATATATGAACATAACATTTGAACATAGTTTCTGAAAAAAAAATATTGAGTGCAAAATGTGTGTTGATTTGTATTCAAATGGCAACACCTACGATACAACAAGCGATCATATTGTGACGTCACATTGTACCCTATATTTGCAATATGGCTGAGTGCCAATCGAAACTTGAAATACCTGGTATCGTCTGTTATGTGTTAAAAACAACTGTTGCCACAACTTGCCACTGATGATCCAGATCGTTTTATTATCAGATCGGATCCGTATCAAGATCATTGGGATAATAAAACGCGGCTATTAAGTTCTTATGATCATCAAACTCTACGTTGAATATTTAAAATGGGGGTCTGGGAACTTTAACTTAATTACGAGGTGATAACGATAAAGTGCGGCTTATGTCGACACCCGCTTGACAATCATTGGGAAAATGATAGAGGATTTACTAGTAGGGAACTCGCAGTTGCCTTGCAAATTGAACGTGCTTAATGATCGTGCTATTTGACGGTATGACACATGCACTTCTATGGTTTTTGGATTATGAGAAGTTAAGTAGTCCTTTTAAACCGTTCATTAATGTGCAGGCTAAGGTGCTCCAAAAAAAATTAAGTCGAGGCTAGTATTTTCACTGGTTTTGGAAAAGGAGAAGCAGCCCATCATTTACCATCTAATTATCCTTTTCAATTCAAGCGCTTACTTCTTTGAAAAAATATTTTCCGAGAAGTATTTGTAGCGGACATGTCTCACGACCCCCTGACCCCTCTCTAGATCTCCGCCTTTTACTTTGGCGCATGGTTTATTAACATTTATAATTTTATTTTTATTCAAAGCAAACAAAGTGATGAATGGGTCAGATTAAATAGGATTACCCCATACGTTCAAAGTTAACTGGAATCGAGTGTTTAATTTATTGATATTTTCAATTAATTTGAAAAGCTTAGACGCGTTCATGATAGCGGTGCTGGAATAATTTAAACATTAATTTGAGTTAAACATATTTAAAAAAAAGAAGACAGATGTTTGTTTTGCAGCGCTTCAAATCGGAACTAGCGAAGGTGGGTTTGTAGATTATCGGTCTTTTCTAACGTCTATTTGTAGAGTGTAGTTAGCGGAACGTTTTTATTGTTGTTTGTTGATTATAATATATAACATGTAAAAAAGAATGCATTTTACGTATACTTTTGTGTACAATTGATAAACTTAGAAAAGAATTCGGCCAAGTTTATTAAGGTATATAATCTTCTCTCTGGCGGGCTTTGCATTGTTCTTCAAATGGTTATCACTATTTAAATTGAAGCCAAGGCTTGCTGGCTAAACACAAATGAATAGCAGTCGCAGTAGCTGCTGCTACAACCGTGAAATTATTAAATATGCAATTTCCATTGGTATGTACCGCTCTGCATTCAACTGAATCCCATAGATCTACAAGTATTTTCACTATAGACGGCGACGTCATCACTAGGGAGAGTTGTGTTTACATTGTTGTTGTTTTATATGACATTTAAAACATCCAATGAAAATGAATTTATTAATTACATATTCCGGCGAGAAATAAGTAATATTGGTCCGTTCGCGTACTTTATGTGTAGAAAAATGAAAACTGTCAAATCTCTAAAATCCTCTCATTTCAAAGAAAAGTACGCGAAAGCTTTTGCGTAAAAAGATGAAAAACTTCAAAGTTTGATGAATTCAAAACTGGGGGGTCGGACACATACGTCCTAGCCAAAGAATAAACACACCTTAAATGGAAAAATGAACTCTGAATGGGTTTATAAGTCCTGCCTCGTAGTTTATGCTTTAAACGACAGTTGTTAACACATTTATATATGTTCGGGACATATATATATCGCACCAGTATTCTTCGTTGCGATCTATTCATATCTATATCCGTTTCTTCAGCACAAATTACGCATGGGACTTATTTGTCTCAACACCTTCCACCACCCTCCAGATAAAAAAAATTAAATTTTGGAATGCAAATGGTCTTAAATAATTTTTCTGGAAGGGGTAAACTAAGAAATAAGTTATATTGGTCTCCGTACACAACCGGATCGAAAGGGTAAATGAACTCTTTAATCAGAATGAAGATGAATTTGATTTGTTAGTTCCACAAGGTCAAGTAAACGAATATCCCAAATGTTTTGTTTTGACAAATATTTTCATCTGACAGTTTACATTTTTCTACCAGCCATACATTTTTCTTTTGTTTATCTTTTTACAATTTTTTCAGTACGTGAACGGACCTAATGTATACATTTTGGACAGATAGAAATTCATTTGTATAGTGTAAAGTTGTTTTTTCTTTCAACGAGGAAGTGATGAAAATATATAGATATTTATTTTGTATTTTACATGTGGTCACTGAGATTTCGGCTACGACTTGCTTTTAGTAGAAAAAGTGCGTTCCATTTCACTTCTACTAGGAACTACTATAGTACTTAATTAAGCACAAGGGATGAAGCCTTATACCTATAATTTACTTCGAGGTTATGATCCGAATTAAAGAGGCCTACCAACTGGTTCGCCTGTTTCGTTCGCCGGTTCGACCTCAATAAACATTGACAGGCCTCCTGGCTTCGAATCACTCCTTTACTCAGGCCACGAATTGATATTCATTAAGTTTTCCCTTCAAGCAAGATACACCGTTTTACGTCTGCAAACGCAATCAATGAGCCGTATTCATAAAGAAAAGGATATGCTTATACTTGCAAAATATGAAGCAAATCCTTCTGTTTGTATTCATAATAATTTCGAGCAGAACCTTATACTTTCCGAGTAAAAGCATATCCTTTTATTCACATCAAAGTAAATGGGTATGCATAAAATTGACCTTTTACTTCAAATAAAAAGCAAATCCTTCAAAAAGTTTGAGTTAGATCAGTAGCAGACTCATCTCGGTAGTAAACGGTGGTGTTATACGATTTTCAGCGGGATGGCAGATGTTGTGCATGTGAGCGATGGTAAATATTATAAGCCCCGCTTATCTACACTTGTTCGTGATTTTAAAGATTTATACCGTTTTGAAGAGAGCAATTTACAGTGGCTCGCGGACAGATTTTTAGGTACGAATGAAGAAACTCTTGGAGGTGCCTTGTCAACTGCCCATAGAATGAAGGTGTTTGTATGATATCTCAGTGAACCTGGATATCAGAATCAGAAAGGTATCGGTGAAGAACTTGGTGTTAGTCAAGCTACGGTATCTCGGACTGTGAATGCAGTAGTTGACAGCATAGTTGCACATGCAACTGATTGGATCAAGTTTCCAACTAGCAATAGTGAAATAAGGGAAGTAAAAGAGTTATGGCAAAGGAAGTTTAAGTTTCCGACATCTATTGGTGTAATCGATTGTACCCACGTAGGGATACTGAAACCAAAACTCTATGGAGATGAGTACATTAATCGAAAAGGTAAAGCTACTCTGAATGTTCAAGCCACTTGTGATGCCAAAGAAATTTTTACTAGTGTTGACGTTAGTTGGCCTCGATCCGTACATGACTCGAGAATATGGAAAAATTCACAAGTGTGTCTGAAATTAAGAAATCAAAACAATGTTGTGCTCATTGGTGACAGCGGATATGGGATAGCACAATGCCTAATGACTCCATATGAAAATCCTACTTCTGGTGCGGAAGAAAAATATAATAAGCTTTTGAAAAAAGAAAGAGTAATTATTGAACGATGTTTTGGACAAGTGAAACGCAGGTTTCCTATCTTACAGTAGTTTGTCGGGTGAAATTGGAAAATATACCAAAAATAATATCATAAATAAATTCATAATATCGCTAAAAATTTAGGCGATCCTGATTTCGAACCTGTTGAAGAGGCACTAGAAGAAAATCATACACATGCAAATCATCATTTCGATAACAACAACAGTAATGAACTACGTTTTCGCCTTCAAGGACAACAAATCCGAAGAAACTTGAGTATTATATTAAAAAATATTAATGATATGTAGTTTACTTCAAGTGAAAATTTAAGATGTCTTTTTAAACCAAAAATACATTTATAAAAAATAATAAATTTAATTTTTTTTTTTTAATTTAATCCAATTATGTTTTGATTACAATTTGAAGTACGATTGTTCCCCATCGCTAACAGTTGTTGGTGTAGCTTTCTTTATCATTTCCAACTTCTTTTCATAGTATTCATTTTGCACAACACTCGTCCGGTACTACTGTAACAGAATTAAGCGTTGAAGTTCTTTTGTAGTCAGTGCTCTAGTCTCATCTGTTTCATACTTGTCTGTCACTAATTTTTTTTTTGGTGGTAACAAATTTTGTGGTGGTTCAGAGACACCTTCCTCACGAGATACTTTACTGCTTCTTCGTTCATCAGCTAGTTCACTCCCTCTTTGCTGTATAGATTCGCCTTCATGAATACCGACCTAGATGGCACCACCGATTCTCCCAATAGTTGGATTGCTGTCACCTTCCATAGCCTTTAATAAACGCTTATCCCAATCTAACAGTTTGATCGCTTTATTCCCAGTTTTTTTCAAGTCCGTTTTTTTCTTCAACCCTGTCTTCATATTGTTGATTTATCTTAACAAACCTTTAGCATCAACAGGCCTACCAAACGTCGCTGCGTATTTATTGGTGAGTGCTCCGATTGCTTCATCCGTCCTTCTTTTTATTTTTGGCACTAGAGATTTTTCCAATATAACGGGATTATCGGACACACCCTCTGCTATGAACTGAAGTTCGTTACTAGCATTAGTTTCATTTTCACTAACTTCTTCAGTGCTAGAGTAATGCACATTTAGAGCACTAAGGTATACGTCTACTCACTAAATAAAACCTTTTGATGTGATCCGTAAGATAACAGAAGTAGTACTGACCAAAGAGAAGGAAAGGCAGCTGGCACAACAATTAAGAGCATCTAGCACTAGTTAGTGACGCACGCAATATAAGCAAAGTGAAAACCAAATAGTTTCCAGCCAGAACAATCAAGTTTTAATTTTTTTAATTCATAAAAGTAAATTGTACTGATAAAGACAGTGAACAAATAGTAAACAAAAAAAAAAGTGCCGCAAGTGGTCAGGCGATGGACCCCGGAAAATCGGTGGTCCCGCGTACGGGTGTGGGTGTGCCGGTTCTTCCCGTGGTGAAAGCACGTGTTCCGGCAAAAATAGCAGCTAAAACAGCAACAACAACAACTGCCGTAGCAGCAGTAGCAACTATGGCAAAGACAGCGGTGCCGGTAAAGATGGCAACGGGTGTCTTGCCATTAAGAGCAATGCAGCAACATGCAGCAACAAGAAAAACAACATCATTAAAAGCAACAACAGCAGCGAATAAAAAAGCATTGACGCCCGAAGAAGCGGCAAATTCGGCGGATATAGTCGAAAAAGCAGCTTCAACAGTAGCAGCCACAGAAAGTCCCATAACATTTGCGGCAGAGTTCCAAAGAGTGGAGAAAAGGAGAAAAAAAATAAACCCGAAGCCGAATCTGTCGGCCAAGAGGCCGGCAAAGTTAGAGGGTTTAAGTTTGGCGACACCAGTTTGTTATGACTACGACGCAGAAAGCTTCAGCTCATATGAACCTGACGTTGAAGCGGGCCGGTACGTTGGCGAAGGAAACTCCTTTCGCGATCTACCGGTCGATACTGAGGACGCCGTCCAAATGGATGAGGAAGAGGAAGAGGATGAGGAGGCGCAGCTCGATAAGCTAATTAAAGAGCTTTTGGAGAAGCGCGAGAAGCTGCGGCAGAAAAAACTGCAGCAACAAGAACAACAAAAAGTGCTCAAGCAGCAGGTGCAGCAGCAACAGCGACAACAACAACAACAACAACAACAACAACAACAACAACAACAACAACAACAACAACAACAACAACAACAACAACAACAACAACAACAACAACAACAACAAAAACAACAACAACAACATCAGCAACAACAACAACAACAGCAGCGGCAGACGCAGGAGAAACATACAAGGAAAGAAAGAATTCCCCCCATAACTGTAAGTAATTTCGATATAAGCGATAGTATTAGGTTATGTAGATTAATTACAAAGAACTTTCATGTAAAGCGGCTTTCGGCCAATAAGCATATAGTTATGTGTGAAAATATAGAGGAGTACCAGAGAGTGCGTACCGCCTTGGGAGATGTAGAGGCCGAGTACTTCACATACACCCCAAGGGAGCAAAAGTTAAAAACCGTGGTGTTGAAGGGAATTGATCCCTCAATTAAAACGGAGGAGCTAGAAAGAGAGCTTAAGACCTTTGAAAGCGACGACCTGAAGTTCGTGGGGGTCAAGCCGTTTTCCTCAGCTGTGGCAGGTGGTGGTAACCGTCACTTACCATTCTTCCTGGTACAGCTTACTCCCGACAGCAAAGTTGACAGGCTGCGAAATATCCGCTACCTGTACTATCATGCTGTAAGATGGGAGAAATTAAAACGATCAGATCGCATACTTCAATGTATGCGCTGCCAAAGGTTCGGGCACGCCGCAGCTAACTGCAACATGCAGTTTAGATGTGTCAAGTGCGATAGGGACCACATGCATGGTGAATGCTCTCTAGGTAAGGAGAGAGTCGAAGACCGGAGTGTACTCTCCTGTGTACTCTGCAGGAACTCGGGGCATCCTGCCAACTTCAGGGGTTGCCCAAAGTACCAGGAGCTGAAAAAGCGAGTCCAGGCCCGCAAACAGCAGTCGGAAGACGATAGGCGTCAAAAGAGTCGCTCGTTCTCGAATTTTGTGGCACCTAATGTGTCCTTTGCCCAAATGGCAGCTGGACCGGGTCAAGCCCAAATGACATTAAACCAACCAAAGGTAGCCCAAAAGGCACCAGAGGTGGATCTGGACTTAAAATCGATCCTTCTGTCTCTGCACGGAAAGATCGATAAGTTCCAGAAACAGTTAAATGAACAAGCGGCCCGAATTGACTTTATCTATTTGGAGCTGTTTGTGGGGTCTGGTGTGCCATAAATCTAATGGCTGCGCTGGATGAGGGAAACTTGAAGATCCTTGCTGTGAATGTTAATTCACTAGTCAGGATCGAGAAAAAAACGTCACTTGCCAATTTGTTGAAAACCGAAAACCCGGATGTGCTTTTGGTTAGCGAAACTAAGCTAAATCAGAAGCACAAATTGGGATACAAAAATTATCATGTAATAAGAAGAGACCGGCCTCACTCCACTCAAGGAGGTGGGGTTGGAATCTTAATTCGAAAAGGCCTGCGCCATAGGGTTATATATAGCGGGGACGTGCGTAGGTTCCAGTTGTTGGAAGCATGCATCATATGCATTCCTCTCCATAGCCGGAGGAGAATGTATGTGGTGTCGCTTTACGCACCTGCAGCACCTCCACCCAACCAATTTATGACAGAGCTCGAGACACTTTTTCGTAGTCTGCAGCTGAACTCGGAAGAAAATTATTACTTCTTGGCCGGAGATATTAATGCCAAACATGCGGCGTGGGGAAATGTTAATGCAAATCCCAGGGGCAATCAGTTTCACGACTGGTGGCTCCTCAATATGATTGAGTACAACCTCGAGTTGTACGCGACGGATATCCCTTCTTTCCCAAGAAGCGGTGCTTTCCTGGACTTGGCCTTAACGGACGCAAGACTTCAACTGACAAACATAGATCAAAACACGCGGAACTGTTTGCGTGCGTTTGAGTACGATAGTGACCACTACGGACTCACCGCCGCAATACGGATCCCGAACGAGCAAACGCTGCTGGAGGAGTACGAAGCAGTGTGTTCATTCGATTATCGGAGGGCACAATGGTCGCGCTTCTCCAGATTTTTAAAGCGAGATATACGTTCGAGTGGGATCGACCCACCGACAAACAGTAACATGACAAATGATGACATTGATCGGCATTTATTGCAAATGGACGACGCCATCAAACGAACTATGGAACGAACTATTCCTCGGGTAGGACGTTCCGACGACGACCAGACAGAAAAGTACAGAAACCCTACAATCGACGCACTATACCGACAGAAAAGTAGACTGCTCTCGAGGCTTAAACGGCTGTACAGACAATTTGCTGACCCCAACGACCCGGAGGTTAGGATGCTGAAGTCAGAGATCCGAATCCTGAAACAGCTGATTAAAGAAAATTGCAGAAAATCTGTAAGTCTGTATTGGGGCAATAAAATTCGGGCTATTAAAACCTGTAGTCCGAATATGTTCCCACAGATAAATAAGTTGTTCAGGAGGAAAGATCACAATGATATTCCTTGTGTTCGAATCTCCCAGACAGCAGAGAACAGACAGACAGTACTGACTGCTGGAATAAGTCCAGAAAGTGTTGCTTCAAACGACGATTTTTTCGTGGTCGAGGACCCACAGGAGAAAGTGGATTTGCTGGGCGCTTGTTTCGAGGCCGTGTATACGGTGAACAATCCTGTTCGCCGTAACCACGACATTGAGAATAGGGCTCTGGTGAGCCACTTCTATCTGCGCACCGAACTTGAGAATTGGCGATCTGAGAATAACGGATTCACCGTGTTCACTGATGAAAACCATGCTAATGCAGTTGTCGCCAATGGCCGAGATGCATCGCACTTGTTCGTGTTGAAGGATGATCTTCTGTGCATCTTCGAGTCACTAAAGAATAAAAAGTCGGCGGGGATGGATGGTGTCCCAAACGTCGTATTGAGACACCTGCCTCTGGAGGCTGTAGATATTTTCACCACGCTGTTTAACAATGCGCTGAATAATGCACATTATCCGGCGCATTGGAAGGTAGCTGTGGTACACCCTATCCCGAAAAAAGGTAAAGATAGGACGAACCCTGCCAATCTCCGGTCAATTAGCTTGCTTCCGAATATTAGCAAGGTCTTTGAAAAGGTTGTCAATAGAGCCCTGTTAAAGTGGGTCGAGGACAATAACATAATCCCGGACAACCAGTTTGGTTTCAGGGCGAGGCATGACACTATTCATGCCGCGTCGAAACTGGTCTCCGACATTCAGTGGAATAAATGCAAGAACCAATGCACGGGTGCTTGTCTGGTTGATTTTGAGAAGGCTTTCGATACCGTATGGTTAGAGGGACTTTTCTACAAGTTGACCAGGCGGGGGATGCACAAACCTTTGCTATATGTAATTTATAACATGCTTATGGGAAAGAAGTTCGTTGTCAAATGTGGCAACGTGACTTCGAGCAGAGTCTTTGAAATTAAAAACGGTTTACAGCAGGGGGCGGTCAATTCTCCGATCCTGTTTAACATTTACACGAGTGATCTGGTGGGTTCACTCAGACATGCTATAGCGTATGCCGACGATTTGGTGGCATACAGGTCAAGTCCTAAAATCGAGGTCATTAACATTCTTTTGCAGCGTGACTTCGATCAAATTAAGCGATATTGCGCTGACTGGAAGTTAAAAATCAACTTTCAGAAGACGGAAACAATCTTGTTCAGAACTCCATTGGCTAGGGCCTCTAGGGATACCAGAAAAAACTGGAAGAAATTGGCCATTATTGGACAGGATGGGCAGCCATTGGCGGTGAGAAGCGTAGTTAGATATCTAGGAATCTGGCTTGACCAGTATCTATATTTCGATAGACATATAGCTGCTTGTCTTGCTGGGGCCAAGAAGGCTTATGCTCTGACAAGGAGACTGTTTCATAGCAGTCAACTTGACTCTAGAGTGAAGGTCATTTGCTACGTGGCCCTTATAAGACCGATCATCGCTTATGGTTGTCCATTGTGGTTTAATATATCGCCTAGTTATATGGAAAAGATTCGGGTTTTGGAGAGACAATGTCTTAGGACCTGTCTCCGATTGTTCCGAACGCCTGAATCCAATTATATAAAATACTATCCCAACAAGGCCCTATACGATGGGGCTCAGTTGAATAGGATTGACAATTTCCTCATTAAGGTGACTCGAAGGCACGTTGCCAGGGCGATGGCCAGCGACAATAGTCTGATATTTGGGGCTTACTACCCCAATGAAATGTACATAGAGAGTACGCTCCGGTCTGGCTTTATCCCGCCAGAGGCATTTATCCATATTGACGCAAAAGGGCTGGTACAGACGAGGGATGGTATCCCGGTATTATACCACCGCTACCGCAGCGCGAGAGATAAGCGGCTCATCCGCGGCGAGGACATCGCCAATGCTCATGAGCTCCTCCGTTTTAGTACCGCAATATCGGAGAGGGATCAATTCGACACGGAAAAGCAATTCGCCGAATTTTGGTGGCTTGTTGAGGGGGGAGGGGTCAACATGCCCTCCCAGTACGGTGTGTTACTCTAGGTAACATCCTCTTAGCTTATAAGTTAGATTAAGTTAGCTAGGGCGTTTTTGGGAGAGGCCGGGCTCGCCAACGTGTGGTGGTGCTTCCGGGAGTTGACTGACGCTGTAAGGCAATTAGGATTTTGACCACTTGTTGCGCAAGGCAACGACTGTTCAGAATCCTAATTATAGTTAGAATATGTTAGGTAGTTTAAGTAAGTAGAATAGGTAGTTGGTAATTTGTTTTATATAAAAATATAAAATTTAAATAATGATGCCGAGTTTTATTTAATTTTGTCGAGGAACACATATGTAAGATTAGTTCGTAAAATAGTTTTTAGGCCGAAAGGCAATAATTATAAGATATAGTTAAGTTTAGGGCGTCCGCATAAGGATCAATAATCTAGAATAAGTATCCTGTTAATTTTAAGTTAGATTTAATCATTTTTGTCTAGTATGTAAGTTGATATAAGCTAATAATTAATAAAAATGAATTTAAAAGTAAAGAGCATCTAGCACGTCATTCAGCGTTCTGACGAGTCTACCTTTTACTTCTGCTTGAAGGATATCCTCGCAAGTATAAGGTAATCATTATGAATATGAAAAGAAGGAAATGCTTATACTTCAACCTTTTACTAAAGCATTTCCTTATACTTCAACCTTATACTTGGGAGGATATCCTTCGTTTTTATGAATACGGCCCAATGACATAGGGTCGACTCCGCATACGGCTCCTCATACGGATCCGCAAAACGATTATTTACATTATTTTTATTTATACTCAAAGGGTGTTACGACGGTTTTCGGTTCCAATTAGTATGGAAATTAATATAGCCACGGACTTACGTGTGTATGTATTGTGAGAGAGTTATCTCGCTGTGCTCAGCAAAAAAACAAACCCAAAATTGATCCAAATAAAAGGTACAAATCGATGCTAGATAACAATCGAGTATAGTTTCATAGTAAAATAAAAATCAACAATTTTGTTGCATGTTTGTTTTATTTCTTGGAACTATATTAACATTAGGTATAGGTACCCTACAGCTATTTCCCCAATAAACTATCCTGCGAAAAAAAAGCATGAGAAACCAATTAAAATAAAATACATGTGTAGTTTATATTTATCAATGTCCTACTTCCAGCATGAATTTGTGCCAGTAGCAACAAAATCCTTGAATCCCAGTGCACGTTTGAGAGTTTCGCCTTCATCAGGTTTAATTAAGCAATGAATATTGTGTTATAATAAGTTCAATTGTAGTTTACCTTTATTTACTCATTTCGTGTCACCAAAGAACAAAATCTTTCATAGACATAAGGTCATACATTACAAATTAAAAAAGTGGTCTGGGTGCGACCCGCAAGGGCGACACGACTAACCTCCCAGTGGGATCAATATGATTTATGCGATTAGTGGGAAATTTTGAAATGTGGTTAACCATAAGATATGGTAAGGAATTATTTAATATTAAAAAATGCTCTTTAATATTGTTCATGGAAATTAAATGTTGTTAATAACAGCGAAGTGTGATATATAGTAATGCAACGATTGTTATGAACATGGAGACCTGTAAATTTACATGTATACGAAATAACGGAGCACAATGTAATAATGATTTGCTCAATAACAAATGACAATAATTAGTACAAATAAAGGATGGACCGATTTCGCTGGAAACTTAATGAGTTCTGAGTTACGTAATTACGCTTCGAATAAACCCGGTCCCATGTCAATATCATCTTTGGTTCTCGAGATAATCGTGGCGAAAGATAATTTCGAACGCACATACGTAGATACGCACATACGTAGACACAGCCAGACATATCTATAAAAACGTTATATTCGGATTCTGGTGACCTTGAAACGTGGAGATATGTCAAAATCCGCGATTCACAAAATCGGCCCCATTACAAGAACTTCCACTGGGAAGTTAATAAACGTAGAGCAAACAAATTATGACTGAACACTATGAAGTAATTTTCTTTTTATGGCGGAAATTGATAAGTTAAAATCGATTAAATTGGCATAAGCATTATACGATATTATTAAACCGTTAACCGAAGACGAACGACCGTAGTTTGTACGAGAGTGGTCTACTCTAAAAAATGGAGTGCATCGCAGGTTAACTGATGGAACATTTATGTTGAGAAGGCTTATAATGTCTGTTGAATCAATCTCTCCTATTAGGGTCCTATGAACAAGGACAACTCTTGCCACAGTTCTCCTAACCTCTAATGACTCCAAGCTTATCAATTTTAACCTAGATATATAAGGTGGTAAGTTGCTTAAGTCAAACCAAGGAAGTCCTCTAAGAGCGAACCTTAGCAATCTTTTTTGAATTGATTCAATTCTATTAAAATGAATTCTATAGTAGGGATACCCAACAATAGACGCATATTCTAATACAGATCTAACAAAAGCTACATACAAAGTTTTAATAACATAAAAGTTAGAAAACTCACAAGCATAGTGCCTTAACATTCCCCATGTTCTATTTGCCTTGTTTGTGATAGACTCAACATGATAATTAAACGATAGCTTAGTGTCTAAAAACACTCCCAAATCTTTGATTACAGAAACACGGGGAATGACTACGCCATCAAAAGTATACGTATATAATATACATGACAGGTGATTTACAGCGCGAAAATGTTATGACTGGACATTTAGAGACATTTAATGAAAGTAGCTTTTAGATCACCACAGATGAAGTTTCTGAAGATATGAATTTAGAAGGTGAAAAGAGTGATAATCATTTCCCGGCAAATATATCTTAAAGTCATCCGCAAACATTAACAAAGAACATTCAGGAATAAATTCGACAATATTATTCACAAACAGAATAAAAAGTAGAGTTCCAATGTGACTTCCTTGGGGAACTCCAGAGGTTACTGATATATGAAAATTATTACGAAACTTTACATTTTGAAATCTATCAGTTAGGAAGGAAGAAAGCCATTTTAAAAAGAAAATTGGAATTCCCAATTTTGTAAGTTTAAAATGTAACATTTTATGGTCAACACGATCAAAAGCTTTGCTGAAATCTGAAGGATTCACAAATAAATGTTTCATTAAAATTTAAATTGCAAAAAAGGTTTAAAGAAGGATGATAAGAATATTCCGGGATGAGAGGAGTGATGCTCCTCGATACAAGAGTTTCGTCGCTGTTATTGGTAAAGATGAGGTCCAAATTACGATCCATGGTTTTTTTAACGTGATTCACCTGGAGTAGACCAAGTGATACCATTCAAAGGAAAATGAGACTGACAGGCGGTGACAGGCTCCGGGAAATAACCCCCCAAATGAAAAATGCAATAACTCCCCAAAATTGGGGAATAATTTCACTGGGGGGGGGGGGGGGGGGCATATTTGCACTTTGAGTCCCAAAAACCCATGAAATAAAACCCCACCTCCATACAAATTTTGGGGAGTTATTTCATCTTTCATTTGGGGGTTATTTCATTGGGGGGGGGGGGGGTTATCCATTCAATTAACAAATGTGTGCGGGGACCGCTTCATATATCGCGGATCCAAAAATGACAGCTGTCGCTGTTGCTGTGTTTGTTGCAAGCAGACAATGTACATGCTATATGTGTACAATTTAAGAACATTTCAAAGCAATCTGCACCAAAACTGTTTTTGTTAGATTGACGGAAAATAAGAAAGCAAATTAAATGCATACGACATCGTTTCAAAACATCACAGAAAAAAGTCAAATTCATTGGTTCAAAGCACCTGTTTAATTTGGCATCGTATTTATACCGCATCGATGCAAAGTTTTTGACTTTTTGGAACTCACCCAAACTGAGCTGGCCGCCGTTCATTTTCCTTAAGAGTCTATTGGAGTCTAATAACAAATATTAAACATTATAAGCATTTACCTATTTCTGTTTGAAAATACATATAAGATGACTGAATTTTGCAATTGTAAGGAAATGTTTAGGAAAGAAGATGATTCAAATAGTACAACAAGCCCAATTAAATCATAGCACTTGTACCTACATTAACCTAACAGCTTCTGTTAATGTAGACATCCTCTGTGGAAAGATGTTCAAATAAACGGCTGTTCTTATGCATATGCCTAACTAACAACTGTAGTAGTTATTGTAAGAGTTAAGCATGCATGCAACTCACACTGTCAAACCATATTTATATTCATGTACCTACATACAATACACATCTAGTCATACACGTGTAAGATTAAGAATGAGAATAAAGAGAGGGTCAGTTTCATGATCGCATTTACAGAAAACGGACGTGTTATTATTTAATCCGCAGACTTGATAGCAGAAGAAGAAGAAGAAGAAGTGGGATAACTCAAAAAAATAAATAAAGTTTTTACTACAGATCGTGTGTTTACAACAAAGTTGGTTGTGTCGCCGCTTGTTCAGTCACCGCGAAAAAAAACATTTTTTTTCTATCTTCTTCGTAATGGACGACACATTAGTAAATCCAGACGAGTTCACAGTAGCAGAACTCAGAAGTTAGTTACAGCAGTTGGGCATGGCAAGCAACGAAAACAAAGCCACTTTGGTCATTCGCCTGAATAACATGCCAGCAGATGTGCGAGGCGAACGTCCAAGTAACGGCAACGCAGAAGAAGAGGGACGATAACAAGACGAACAACTACAAGAAGAAATCGAAAGACAACCGCTGGGCACTGCAACTGGAAAAAAAAAAATTTAGTGGAATGACAAGTGTTGATGTGTGGCTGGCACAGCTAAGAAACGTCGAAGAGGTGTACAGTGTGAAAAAAAATTTACACACACTCTTCGTAAGTAAATTGAAAGGCAAGGCACAAGAATGGCTGCACGCACAAGCAATTTTTTTAAAGGATGACATAGATAACCTGACAGAGGGGTTAAAAGAAGTTTTCGGCAGAAAACAAAACAAGATGGAGATGAGAAAAAGATTCGAAAACCGAAAGTGAAAAGTGGACGAAACTTTCACTGAATATTTCTACGACAAAGTGAGACTGGCGACTGGATTGAAAATGGACGAAGAAGAATGGATTGAATACGCTATTGATGGATTTTCTGATGACAACATAATGTTATATGCCTGTTTCCAGGGGTAATTCAGTGGCGAGGCGCCCATATAACTCGATTCACGCCGGGTTACCTTTTAAAATTCTACCTTTCAACAATGTTTCAATCCAACAAGCAACATGCATCTTAATGTGTGTATATAAACATAAGATTTGTATGTTTCCTACACCTGCACTTGCAAGCAACAAATTCACCAACCCACCACCTGCTATTCACCTCCTCTCATATCGTTCTACTGCTCTACGCACACAAATACTCACACCATTGCATGCATATTCTCCAACATCACATACTCCTCTCCATACCCCATAAGAAACGCATACGCAAAGCGATAGCGAAACAAAGCATAGTAACCCGGAAATTTTCGCGTTATGAAATATCTGGCTGGTTAGAACATATTGGCTTTCTTTCCTTGTTTTCCCCTTATCGTTCACCGCGTTTGACTCCTCTCTGTTTGATACACGCTTCCTTATGCAAAAATATAACCCGCTTTTCAGCGACTTATTTGGCGAGTTTTGTATGTAGCTGAGGTGAGTTCTGTTTGAAAAATTCAGTTGTGAAGCAGACTGCGATGTGTAACTTAAAGTAAAAGTTTAAATTGTTTTGTTTTCAGTTAGATTCAGCAAAGGAGAAAATGGCATTATTAACAGTAAATTGTTGTTTAGTAGATTTGCTTTTGGAAGAAGAAAATTATTTTTGTAAGTTGAGTTTTCTTAAAAAAAAAGTTATAGAGATAGGACGCTCTACTCCTTCTATGAAAATAGATTATAAGCGCAAGGATGGTTTTGTTTCGCATTTCAACGCATCCATATATCAAAAATATACTTGGTTGACTGGTAGTTGTAAGCTCAATAAAATGTTTTGTTTTCCTTGCCTCCTTTTTTCTAATTCTCCTAGTGTTTGGAGTCGCACGGGCTAAGCTGACATAAACAATTTAATTAATTCGGCAAATAAACATGTCAAGACGGAAAAACACATTCGTAGCTGTTTATGTTTGCACGAATTCGGTACTGATTGAAACCTCGTTAGGTAATTCCTTTGTGGCTCACAACAAAAAAGTTGATAGAAACCGTAAACTAATGGAACGTTTTATAGATACGGTAGTTCTTTTAGGCAAACAGGAACAAGCATTTTGGGGTCATAATGAAAAGCCAGATTCTAATAATCGTGACAATTATGTCGAAACACTTTTATACTTATCTAAGTATGACCAGTTAATGGACTCTCATTTGGAACAGTGTTCAAGTGCACGTAATCCGGTTTTTTCGGGTCTTTCAAATGACATCCAAAACGATTTAATACAAAGTATAGCCGCAGTGATCAAATGCGAAATTAAAGTAGAAATAAGTGAAACGCGATTTGTGTCCATCATGATTGATGAAACACCAGACATGAGCCATAGGGAACAACTTAGTGCCGTTTTGCGTTACTTATCGGAGGAAGGAGTAGAGGGGGTTTTTTGACATGAGTGAGAGTCGAAATGCCGATGAGCTGTCAAAACACATTTTCAATATACTTGATGTATACGGTTGCAAAGAGAAATTAGTTGGGCAATCTTACGATGGGGCCGCGGTTATGTCAGGGGAAGTAGGTGGTGTTAAAAAAAAGTCCTGGATGCTTGTCCAATGGCTTATTTTATTCCTTGCTACAAACATGTTTTAAATTTGGTGTTATCTCAATCACTGGAAAATATACCTGAATTGAAAGTTTTTTTTGGCAATATAAACACAATAGTACGCTTCTTTAATAAATCAACTAAACGTTCAAATATTTTAAAACAAATAGCAAACAGACGCATGCCGGGAGTATCAGAAACTCGCTGGCATTACCATTCCCGAATAGTTAACGTTATTTTTAACTGTAGATTAGATATTATTGAAACTTTTAAGCAAATATTAGACCATCCAAAAGAATGGGACACTGACGCACTTTCAATGGCCGGAACTTTATTGCTTAAGTTAGAAGGGAAAGATTTTTGCTTTTTACTGCACGCGGTTTCCGAAATATTTGCTAAAACCCAGATGATAAAATATCTTCGGTGATTAACTTTTTCCCTGGAATTTTCGATTTTGCAGGTTTAAAAAATGAGCTAAAAGTTGTCTATACTACGTCTTCACTTCAACCACTTGACGTTTTATCCCTCTATAAACATTTAAGAAGTGAAATATTGTGTGAAACATTTCCCCAAATCTTAAAATTAAGTGGACTATTTTTAACACTACCAATGACTGTTGCTTCCGTGGAGAGATGTTTTTCCACTCTGAAAAGAGTTCATACATATTTGAGAAATTCTCAAGGAGAAGACAGGTTTTCTGATTTAGCACTTTTATCCATAGAAAAGCGACTCCTTTTAAAAATAAAAAGTAGGCCTAACTTTCATGAAAGAGTTCTTGCAGAATACGTGAAAAAATTTAGAAGAGTAGACTTAGAGTACAAATAAATAAAAATATTTAACAAAACTTTTCACATTTTTTTCCAAATTCTACTGTTTTTGATTTAAAAAAATATTAATCATTAATATTTTCTCTTCTTAACTTTGTACAAAAACTATTTTCAAAATATTTTTATATATTAAAATATTTTTATATATTATAGATATAAAATCTATACATTTTTGTAAATATTATGCGTGAAGCTTTTTAATTTAAATTTTTATTTATGTATTTATTTATTTAACAAACCGTGATTTATGAAGTTCCTTTTTTTATTACTTACTATCAATTTCCTTTAAGGTACAGCATTTGCATCTGCCAAAAAGGTTTCTTTCGAAGCCACTTTTATTATACTTTAGGTTCATTGTAAATTTAAGCTTAAATGACTTGAAGTATAAAAAAAAGGCTTGAATTGCTTTACTTCTATCCGATTTGCAGTACACAATATAATTTCAGAAAGCGTTTGCAGGTGCATATTTTTTCCGCCTTACCATTTAACATTTTCCACGCCACGCCACTGAGGGGTATAAAACAAAGGCAGGACTACTTCGAGCGTTCGGCAAAGCCACTCAACGGAAGGTGCAGACAGGATCGACAGCAGATAGAACGGCAAAAGATAGACAAGTGGACGGACAAAGAGTTGCGGTCAGGTGCTATAATTGCAACTCGTTGGGACACATGACAAATATGTGTTCTAAGCCAAAGAGGAAGTCAGCAGTACATCAGTTGTCAGAAGATGACAAGACCAATGATTACGTAAGACGTTTGTATTTTAAGTTTATAATTAATAGTGATAGCATATTAGACTGCCTCATAGACTCTGGAAGTCCGATAAGTATTGTTAGAAGATCGTGTATACCGACTAAAATATCCATATCTAAATGTAAGAGAAAAAAAATATTTTGGTTTAAATAAAAGTTTGCTTAAAATATATGGAATGTTGTCGTGCGTCGTTTTTTATAAAAAAGTTGGAATGAAAGTAAATTTTATGGTAATAGACGATGGATCGACGGCGAGGGATTTCCTAAAAAGGGAAAATTCAAACTAGTCTCACAGAGATAATATAACTTACACGAATGAAATAGACAATAATAGTGAACATTTTGGAAAACAACTCATGTTAATCGACTGTAAAGGTAATGATAGATTTAGAAGTTTGTGCAGACATATGTTATGTTCATAAAGAAAAACTTAAAACATTGTATAAGTCAAATTATTTGCTTGCCTATCGCCCTACGGAATCGGTAGTTAAAACTAAAATGAATTTAACGCTGAGCAATATGAAACCAACAAGGGCAAAGCGAATAATTGATAGTAAATTTGCAAGATCAGGTGGTCTTAATGGTCAGGATGGCCGAATTGTAGTAGTTATTGTAAGAGTTAAGCATGCAACTCACACTGTCAAACCATATTTATATTCATGTACCTACATTATATACACATCTAGTCATACACGTGTAAGATTAAGAATAAGAATAAAGAGAGGGTCAGTTTCATGATCGCATTCACAGAAAACGGACGTGTTATTATTTAATCCGCAGACTTGATAGCAAAACGGTACAGTAGCGCGACTACACAACAATGATAAGGGATCACTTTTTGTTTCAAATTGAACGGACATTTTTTTACGTACTTTCAAAATCTCCTCTATTCACCCCTGGAACAGGAGATCTTCTGTTTTTTCAAAATTTTAAAACAGCAGCACTACTCGAGGGGTTTCGCTCCCGTAATACAGACACTTAAACGACGCAACCACTACGACTCAAAGAACGACAAGACTCGATCAACTTGCCACTCGTAACGACTTTTGCAAATTCTCAAAATCATGTTCTATTTTTACACGCAATAGCAGGCATCTGCGGCATCTGCATTTTTCACTAGGGGTAAAATACTGTTTTTAAAATGTTTGAAAAATAAGATTTAATTCAAGGTGCTGAAGTTTATAAAAAGAGTAAATCAACTTCACAATAGGTTATCATCAACGGAATTCGCTTTCTTCTCTCTATGTATGAAGCTCCTAAAAAGACTACGTGCTAACATAAGTTTCGATATGCATGTTTCGTTAAAAATACTCGAAATAAAAAACAAGTGCAGTTAGCTTGTCTTTCTCCAACCTCAGCGGCTGCTCATCAACATCTTTTTCGGGTATGTTACCAAGTTCAAGTGTGGCTTGGTTATCAGCTAGCCCCAAAAGACTGGGGTTGGAAGTTGGTCGACAATACAATAGAACCAGCTCAAATTTTATTCCCACCTGCGCCGGAAAAACTGCTAAACGCAATTTTTTGCAACTGTAAAAGGGAATGTAGTGCTAAATGTGGTTGCAAAAAAGTTGGACTGTTTTATTCTGTAGCATGTACGAATTGTCAAGACCGGTCGTGTTCCAATGTTGAATCACCAACAATTGAGGATTCATTTGATACTAACGATAAGACATGCGATGTATCATTTTTGGGGCAATTTAGTTGCATCCAGGATGAAGAAGAAGAACAAGAAGAAGATGAAGAACAAGAAGAACAAGGAGAAGAGGAAGCAGAAGTATTAGAGAATTATGAATCAGATGGATAAATTTCCCTATTTTTATACCCTAATCTAAGGGTATATTAATTTTGACGCATAGTTTGTAACATACCTTAATATTGCCCGTAGACCCCTAAAAGTTACTATATTTATGATCAGCATCGATAGTAATGTCGATCTAGCCATGTCCGTCCGTTCGTCTGTCCGTCTGTCGGCAAAAGTTAGGCCTTTAAACTGGACCTAGAGAGCTGAAATTTTAACCATATACTCTCTAGGGTCCCGAAATAATCAAGTTTACGAATTTTTGAAATCCGCCCACAGACACGCCCACAAACTCAAAAAAAAAACAAAATTTTGGGAAAAATCGAATTTTGAGCTAGAAAACTGAAATTTTTTATATATGATCTATGACTCCTAAAACTGCTCGGGATAAAAACTTTTCAAAATCCGCCCACTGACACGCCCACAAATAAATAAAACAATTTTTTTTGAAAATTCAAAGTTTGAGCTAGGGAGCTGAAATTTATAATATATACTCTCTAGGGGCCCTTTATTCTCATGTGTTAATTTTTTTTTAAATCCGCCTACTGACACGCCCACAATTAAATAAAACAATTTTATTGAAACACCCAAGTTTGAGCTAGGGAGCCTTTTTTTTGATAAAATCCTTTAAATGTTATATAACAAAATATGTAGAGCGTTCTTAACAATTCAACCATACTTAGACTTTTGTCACGCCCACTTATGAGGGATAGGAATAAGAATAGGGTATCCAACAGTTCGCCCAAGCGGACTGTAGCCCGCCCCTATGTTTTTTTTAAATTTACATCGCTTTTATTTTCATTGTTCGTGGAATTGGCCTACCGCGGAAACCACGTAAAAAAAACGCGCTAAGTACACTACCTCAAAGGTGTCGTGGAAACGTGTGCATATTATGACGATTAAAACTCTTTCAACTTTTTGAATCGTTATATCTCAAAAACTCTGGCTCTTAGGGGAAAAAAGTATTAAGACATTCTTTATAGATAATTATCTGATCTACAATTTTTGCCTGGGCTAATTTTATGAGAAAACTTACCGTTTTGCTGAAAATCGTGAAAAACCCGTTTTTGTGACGTTTGACCCTGTGTGTACACTTTTTTCCAGCTGTCGGATTGGTGAGGACTTTTTAGATTTCATTTATGATGGTTTTTTGAACAATCCTACCAATTTTCAGCTGGGTGCGAATTTTTGTAACCTTACCCCTATTTTTTGGTCTAATTTGACCGGACTAAATCAAGTATTTTAAATGAGTACACAAGAATTTTTTTTTTGCGTGTAACTAGGTGAAAATCGTTGAAAGACATCGCTTGCGAGCTTTGCGATAGTGTGGGGCTTGAATCACCCACTAAAAACACCCAGGGAAGGCATGATGTTATCATAGACTAATCAGCAATTTTGTTTTAACATTTGCTTATGGACTTATGTACTGTTTTTTAGGAACTAACTTTGGTTTGTTACCTTTTGTTTCTTAATTCATTATCACTTTGTTCGTGTGATTATGTTGTAACACATATATTTCTTTCCTTTTTACCTAGTTAACTAGTTCAAAAGGTTTAACTCTACGTAATCTTCTAACTAAATTGTTGTTATTAAGTAGTTGAACTACTTCTAAATTAGCATGGTTGCGAAGCCTAACTTCATGTCTTCTTGCGACCTTCCGAACCTCGTCCTCTACCATTAAATGGTAAAGTACACAAGAATAACAATTAATTCAAAAACTATTATTGACTATGTTTTAACGAATATAAATAACTGCGAAGCTTATGTCGATAAAACTTTAAAAATTAGTGAACATGAAACTTTGGCCATAAAAACAATCTGTGATAATTATAGCTACGATATTAAATTATTTAAACACATAAAATACAGAATTTTAGAAGCTTTATAAAATAGTGCAATATTTCGTTTTGATTATTTATTAAATAAAGATCAAATAGTACATATTTAATTTGAAGAAACATCAATTTAGTAGAACCATATAACTTTGTAAAAAGTAAAAAAATGTAGATTCTAAAAAATAATTGGTAATCTATCGCTAAGACGCTTGAAACAAATGTCAGCATGAAGATTGGCATTTATAGCGCAATTAGAAATGAGTATCAGAGTTTATTAAATAAAGCAAAATCAGATTATATTTAAAATAAAATTGACAGTGCAACTAATCAGAAATCAATGTGGAATTAAAATCTCATGTCATAAAGGAAGACAATACGATACGCATACAAAAATGGTTTAATATAGGTTATTATAAATGATTAATTTTTAGTTAATCAGTTTAATACCTTTTTTATAAATTGCGTTAACTATATAAACAGTGCAATACCTAACATCCCTTTTGTGAATGAATGTGACCTCCTACATGTTAATTTTAAATTCAAGTTTTTAAAAAATTTAAATGAACCATGAAAATTTATAAATCTGCTCCCAATAAAAGTGATTTTAACTATAGCCGTGTTTCTTGGCACGCGGATATAGGGATCATTTGAAATTTGCATGTAAAGTGCAACAACAACTTATCCTATATACGCTAACTTTAGCGGGGATAGCTATCGTTTTTTAATGCCATGCCTATATCCGGGTGCAAAGAAACACGGCTTATGTTATTAAAAACATTATAAAACATAGGGACGGGCTACAGTCCGCTTGGGCGAACTGTTGGATACCCTATTCTTATTCCTATCCCTCATAAGTGGGCGTGACAAAAGTCTAAGTATTGTTAAGAACGCTATACATATTTTGTTATATAACATTTAAAGGATTTTATAAAAAAAAAACGCTCCCTAGCTCAAACTTGGGTGTTTCAATAAAATGGTTTTATTGAATTGTGGGCGTGTCAGTAGGCGGATTTAAAAAAAATTAACACATGAGAATAAAGGGCCCCTAGAGAGTATATATTATAAATTTCAGCTCCCTAGCTCAAACTTTGAATTTAAAAAAAAAATAAAAATTAATTGTGGGCGTGTCAGTGGGCGGATTTTGAAAATATTTACACATGAGCATAAAGGGCTCATAGAGAGTATACATTATAAATTTCAGCTCCCTAGCTCAAACTTTGGAATTTCCAAAAATTAATATACCCTTAGAATAGGGTATACAAAAATTATTTTTTTTTATTTGTGGGCGTGTCAGTGGGCGGATTTTGAAAAGTTTTTATTCCGAGCAGTTTTAGGAGTCATAGATCATATATAAAAAATT
Organism: Portevinia maculata; assembly: GCA_949715645.1. NCBI lineage: Eukaryota > Metazoa > Arthropoda > Insecta > Diptera > Syrphidae > Portevinia > Portevinia maculata. The sequence continues at coordinate 97,870,847 of OX454527.1, read as the reverse complement.
TCAGCTTTCTAGCTCAAAATTTGATTTTTTCCAAAATTTTGATTTTTTGAGATTGTGGGCGTGTCTGTGGGCGAATTTCAAAAATTCGTAAACTTGATTATTTCGGGACCCTAGAGAGTATATGGTTAAAATTTCAGCTCTCTAGGTCCAGTTTAAAGGCCTAATTTTTGCCGACAGACGGACGGACGGACGGACATGGCTAGATCGACATTACTATCGATGCTGATCATAAATATAGTAACTTTTAGGGGTCTACGATCAATATTAAGGTATGTTACAAACTATGCGTCAAAATTAATATACCCCTAGAATAGGGTATAAAGACTGCTTTGTGCTACTAGGTCCTACACTTTTAAAAATAGTTAACTTCTCCCTTAGTAGCGGTGAATTTCCGAACACATGCAAAACTTCGTTAATTGTCCCAATGCAAAAAATTAATAACTTCATTAAATATCAAGACTATAGACCAATTAATATGCTTGCAATATTGAAAAAATAATGGAAAAAGTATGACACATTCAATTTGAAAATGTTCTTGAAGAGAATAATATTTTTGCTGAAAACCAATCTGGATTCAGAAAAAAAAAACACATTGCAAACTGGAAAGAAACACTGTTTGACAAACACAACATCGCTGCAGTTTTCCTAGATCTCCAAAGAGTCTTTGAAACGGTTGATATAGAAGTATCTTACTGCAGAAGTTGGATACCTATGACGTGTACGAAAACTAAAATTAACTGAGGACGTTAGAAATATTAAAACATTTCTTGAGATGAACAAAGTAAAATTAAACGAAAAGAAAACTTAAGTTATGCTTTTAATTTTTAATACTGACTCTGAACAGCTTGAAAACTTTAAACTATGTAGTTGAAGAACTAAAATATTTAGGTGAATAAGTGAAATTGCAAATAAATCAGGATTTTTAGGAAGAATCAAAAAAAATGTATCCATTTTCACCGTTATACAAATATACAATGTTATAACACGTTCATATTTCATATATTGTCCAACCATTCTATTATTATGTAATGAAGGTGTCAGAGATATATTACAAAAGTTACAAAATAAGGATGCGCCGTTTGTCGGATTTCTAAACTTTTTTCTTGTTTGAAATCAATACCTGATTTCTTAGCCCTAGCTAACTCTTATAGATCAAGAGGTTTTACCCGTCTCAATCTCCTGATTGCATTGTCATTATTTAATAGTTCTGTTATTTCTGTGTTTACGTGGTAGAGAAGCCTACTTCTATCCCTTTGAGCAACTATCTTAACTTCATCTTCAACCATTTCAACATTTAGATCTTTATGCAGATCGGCATTGCGTATGTACCAAGGTGCATTAACTATGTTCCTTAGTACTTTATTTTGGAAAACCTGAATTGTTTGTAAATTTGTTTGGCATGTGCATGCCCACAACTGGAGCCCGTAGGTCCATACTGGTTTCAGAACTTGCGTGTATAGCAATAACTTATTGTAGTTAGACAGGGATGAGTATCTCCCAATAAGTCAATACATTTTACTGTATCACATGTTCAACTCATCTTTTTTTTTCTTTATGTGCGCTTTCCAACGCAGTTTAGCGTCTAGAGTCATGCCTAGATATTTGTCTGTGTTTGAATATTCCACTACATTGTTGTTAATGTAGACTGGAATGTGTGGTACGTTTTTATACTTAAAATTAATATGGACTGACTTAAGGTCATTTAATATATTCTGCCATTCTTAGTCCATTCTGAAATAATGTTTATTGCTGTTTGAAGCTTTTTTGTTGCTATTTCGACAGTTGCTCCCACAGCAAGAATAGCTGTGTCATCTGCAAAAGTAGCTATGGTGGTTTCTTCACTTTCAGGCAGATCGCTAGTGAAAAGTAGGTATAGAACTGGACCTAGTACACTGCCTTGCGGTACACCAGCTTTAATCTCTCTTAATGTTGAGTACTCTGCATCTTGTTTATTTCTGAAGAATCTATCTGATATATAATAAGACTCCAGAATGGTCGCATACTGCTTCGGCAGTTCCTTTTGTAATTTGTGTATCAGTCCTTTCTGCCAGACTTTATCGAAAGCTTGTGCTATACCAAGAAATACTGTAGAGCACACATTTTCTCTTCAAATGCTTTTTCGATTCTATCTGTGATTCTATGCACCTGATCAATGGTAGAGTGCTTATTTCTAAATAAAATAAATTAATTCATTTAGTTATTTATTTACCTACCTCTTATTTTAAATATTCATCTTTAGTGGAAGTACGTTTTTCCTTGAAGAATAAAATTGAGCTTACTTTAAATAGTCTTATGTTGTGAAGATTGTGCTTCCATCACACATTCACATTCAGCATACGTATTATGTTGTGAAGATTGTGCTGCCATCACACATGCACATTCATCATACGTATAGCGGCGCGCTCTCTCTAATATTTTTTTAAACAAGCTCCTTAAGTAGACCCGGAAATATCAGCTTGAATCCGTACACTTTCTCCGAAACCAGCCCCTGTTCTTCCCACTTTTCGACAAGATCTTCGTACAAGTTGGCAATCGAAAAATTCGTTTAAGAAAGTATGTCAGAAACCTTGCCACCTCTTCGTATTTACGATGGCCCCAAATTTGTCCACCCTTAAGCATAATGCGGGCTGCAGTAGCACGAAATCCATACTTCCCCTACTTCTGAGATGAGTTCACCATCCCAAACATGCGATACGTTGCTTTCATATTTAGCTTTCTATACAGTCACCATTTTATTCTTGAAAGAGTTTATAAAAAAGTGCCTCACGGTCAAGGGAATCACAGGGGGCACGAAAATCTACGAAGAAGGCATAGAGTTTGCTGTTCCTTCTTTTAAAACTATCCGCTATATCAACCGGGGTTTTTCCTAAAATCAGCTTGAAAATTATTCAAAACTCCTTTATCGTCGACCGTCTATTGAAAATCAGGGTACTAAATAACATAACCGAAGTATTTAAAAATGAAATACCCCTGCAGTTTGCTGGGTTATTAAAATCAACTTTTTTGTGCAGCGGATATATTATTGCTCTTCTAAAGCCATCGGGAATACTTACTGTCTCGAATATCCTTTTAAATTCTTTGGTTAAACAAGCAAAAATTCGGACGAACAATTCTTATAGAACTCCGCTGGAATTCGATCGTCTCCTGGAGATGTTCCTGCTTTAACCTTTTCAAAAACATTCAGCACTTCAATTGATGTAATCGGTGAATCGAGAAGGTCATCTGTGAAAAACTGGGCTGCGTAGTGCGGAAGGGGGGGGGGGGGGGGGGGGGGGAAGCTAGGGGTGTTGACCAGAATCTCAAAGTAGTCTTGAAGTTCAAACACTTGCAGGGGTGATCGAATCCTATTGCTTCTCATGTCCAAAACTTAGGAGAGCGAATGGGGGAAAAGATATAACCACGAACTCTATGAACTGTACCAAGATGTAGATGTAGTCCAAGAAGCTAAAATACGTCGACCACATTGGCTCGGCCGCATCGAGCGAATGGACAATAATGCTCTAACGAAGAGGATCGTCGACTCGCAGCCCTAGTTCGAGTCAGCAAGGAAGACCAAAAATGCGTTTGAAAGACCACACATCGCGGATGCCAGAGCGCTTGGTCTAAACAACTGGAAGCAGCGTGAACAAGATCGCGTAGGATGGAAGGTTGCATTGTCTCAGACAGAGACTCTCCATACTTCGGGATCTCCTTAACTAAAATAAAACAAAAGTTAGACATTATCGGCACATATAGGGCCTAAACCCTGGCTTCTAAAACCATTTGCTTTTGCGAAGTGGAAGAAACCCACAATTTATAGGCGAATAAGAACTGCAAATTCAAAAAGCTTCCGATGAAAATTGATACTCTTGGATGTTTGTCAGACGTTTACATTAGGTGGGGCAGTGGAAACTTTGGGAGTTACTTGGTCCCGGCGTGATTTGAAACTGAGACAATTAGATTAGTACTTGGACAGATTAACCACTGAGCCACTTCGTCCACGCCCTTAAGTAAGTTAGTTATAATAAAGTTTATAAATGTAAGTAAGCTCTTTATAAACTGTATCTGCTACTATAACTGTATCTGCTACTATAACTGTATCTGCTACTGCAGGAAATTGGAATTGGTATGATAGGAATTTGTTAAAATGCATAGATAATATTTGCCTTAAAGGTGTCAATATACATAAATACATATTTATCATTTGTTAATTTGTCTAATATCATGGTATGATAGGTAGTGGGACACCGCATTCAACTTTTCTTTGATAAAACGAGGAAGCAAAAACAATGAACAAATTAATCGGATTTATATAGATAGATACATCCACACATGCATGCATATTTTTCTGCGAGTTTTCACTTTAACTTTATCCAACCCCAAGGTCATCTGCCATTTGTTTAATTATTTTTTAAGTATTTCCAGTTCTGGAACATCATCTTATAAACGAATTTACATTCTTGCTGGTATAAATTAATAAAAATAATGATTGATTACTCAATATTACAAATTTAACGTCAATTTGAGGCAACAAATTCCAAAAGTTTAACTGCATACACAAATTCCTAGAGATGCTAAAAACAATGAGGATAAATATAGCCAAACAGCAACAGATAAATAAATAAACCTGTTAGTTTCCCCATGAACTAGATAATTGAATGTTAACTTAAATTTATACGCAACAAAAAAGTGTCATCATGTTTATACAAAAGCGAAAGTAAACCGCGAAAAACCAACACCGGGCCTAAAAGCTGTAAAACTCAAAATAATATTTGAATTTTAACATTTTTATATCTTTTACGTCAGAAAAAAAAGAGTGTTAAGGCAGATAATTGATTTGTATCCATATATGTGCGCACATTAGCCTTTTTCATTCTCCATGAGCTTGAGGCTTGTGTCGGTTGCGAAGGTGTAGGAGTAAGTATATTTATTCCAGTCGGAATGCAGGTTCATTTGAATTCACGATTAGTAAATACCGCGATTTCCTTTTTTCAATCGTTACTTACCACCTTACTTGGTGGTCTTATTCCAGTTATTCGACCATATTCTGTTGGAGCCTTGATCGCAATCTTGAATTTGCAGGCAGAGATTTTAATTGTTAATTAACTTATTGTTAATTTCAATAAATTACTTTCTTATTGTCTTAACTCTAAGTACTATAAAAGATATTTATCTTAATGTACCTTAATTTTGTATAATAATAATAATAAATTGAATTGAATTGAATTGAATTGATTTGGCCGAAAGGCATTAAGTTTTAACGACGAAGTTGAGTTAACAGTGCTCGTCCAAGCGCCAGTAAGAAGGAATAAGTAAATTGTTAGTTTTTCCTTAGATTTAACTATTTTTGTTTAGGATAAACATTTTAACAATGTTTTTTTTGGCCAAAAACTCGGCCATTCTAAATTTTTGACTTTAATTGGTACTAACAAAACAAGTAGGAAATTCTCTATAACTTTAGTCTTAACAATTAGTTTTCTATGACCGATAATTTTCGACTTAAATCTTACAAAAAATTATGAAATTAAATTATTGCATCATGTTGTTTGTTTTAAATTTAACGGCGTAAGTGAGTATGAACAACTGCAACGGAAGGAAATGAAGTCTAAATTATTGCTCATAAAAAAATGTGTAGACCAAATCTCTAGAGAATTACATTTCCTTCCAATTTTGTTGTAAACAATTTCAGTAAAAAGTTAAAAATGGTCATGTTATTTCGCTAAAAAACTCCTCCTCAAAATTCAATATTGGAAATCGGAATTTAAACAACTAATGATGTAGGAGGCCAAAAAGAAATTTCTGGTATTTAAGTTTTCTGATTTGATGTTTTTTTTAGATGTATTTTTTTGTATATATAACACCCACCAAGGTGCAATTTACGGGTGTGCAAATTAAGGTGATTCGAAGGCAGGTTGCACGGGCGATGGCCAGCAACAATAGTGTGATCTGTGGGGGCTTAAGACTCCAAGTGAAATGTTCATAGAGAGTGGCCTACTATATCGTGGTATTGAACTTCTGCAATAAAGGGCCTTTCATTAAGGACTTGATAACTTCTTTTTATACCCTATTCTAAGGGTATATTAATTTTGACGCATAGTTTGTAACATACCTTAATATTGCCCGTAGACCCCTAAAAGTTACAAGTTACAAATATCAGCATCGATAGTAATGTCGATCTAGCCATGTCCTTCCGTCTGTTGTCAAAAATTAGGCCTTTAAACTGGGCCTAGAGAGCTGAAATTTTAACTATATACTCTCTAGGGTCCCGAAATAATCAAGTTTACGAATTTTTGAAATCCGCCCACAGACACGCCCACAAACTCAAAAAAACTAATTTTTCGAAAAAATCGAATTTTGAGCTAGAAAGCTGAAATTTTTTATATACGATCTACGACTCCTAAGACTGAACAGGAGATACCATTTTCAAAATCCGCCCACTGACACGCCCACAATTAAATAAAACAATTTTTTTTAAAAACCAAAATTTGAGCTGGGGAGCTGAAATTTAGGGGCCCTTTAAGCTCATGTGGAAATATTTTCAAAATCCGCCTGCTGACAAGCCCACAATTTTTTTTTTTTTTTTGAAAAATCCAAATTTTGAGCTAGGAAGCTGAAATTTATAATATATACTCTCTAGGGGTCCTCTATGCTCATGTGTAAATATTTTCAAAATCCGCCTACTGACACGCCCACAATTGAAGATCCAAAGTTTGAGCTAGGGAGCTGAAATTTATAATATAATATATTCCCTCAGGGCCCTTTATGCTCATGTGTTAATTTTTTTTTAAATCCGCTTAGTGACACACCCACAATTAAATAAAATAATTTTATTGAAAAACCAAAGTTTGAGCTAGGGAGCGTTTTTTTTTACAAAAGCTTCGTTTTTTTTTTTGATAAAATCCTTTAAAAATGTCATATAACAAAATATGTAGAGCTTTCTTAATAATTCAACCATACTTAGACTTTTGTCACGCCCACTTATGAGGGATAGGAATAAGAATAGGGTATCCAACAGTTCGCCCAAGCGGACTGTCCCTATGTTTCTAAATAAAATGCAAACTACTTGAGATATCTCAACAAACAAATTTATTGGAAACATTAATGAACGGAATTCGACTTCGTTCATATATCCACCACGGAAACGTATGTAGCAGTCGATACGTTGAATCCAATTTTCGATGACTCGGCCGCACATTTCGACAGCTATTTCTCGTTTAATATTGGCGCTGAGCTCCTCTAACGTCGCCGGCTTGTTAGCATTAATGTAGCCCCATAAAAAAGTCTAGATGCGTTATATCACACGATATCGGCGGCCAATAGACGGGTCCGTTTCTCGAAATAACACGTTCACCGAACTGAGAGTTCAATAACTCAATAACCAAACAGTGAGTTTTTGCGGATGAAGTGCGGTTTCATGAAGCACATAAGGGTTCTCACCTGTCCAGTAACGCATATTTTGCTTAGTGACGAAGCCGTTTAACCAAAAATGCGCTTCATCGCTGAAGATGATTTTGCGATGAAATTCTTCATTTTCTTCCATTATGTCTAGAGCCCGATTCGAGAACGTACGCCGCTTCATATGATCAAGTGGCTTAAGTTCTTGAGTCAGCTTGTTCTTGTAAGGGTCTAGGCCATGATCATAGGCCTAATTCTTGAGGACGCCGTGAAATTGACTGATTTGGCTGGTTTGCGACGGACACCTCTACAGCAGAAATATTTTCCACACTTGGAGATGATGGTCTCCGTCAGCTCCCAACGGCCTGTGTGCACCATTTTGCCAGGACTCGGCATGTAATTAGATGCGGATGAAAATGAAACAGCGAGGTTGTTTAGTTCCCTTATAAAATACTTATCTTTATTTAATGACTTGTTCACTTGGTGGTTTATTTGAGAAGGAGGAAACTATGTCTTCTTGACCTACAAGTAACCTTGTCATCGTTCGGCGGCTGCCAAACGTCGATAAGGTTGCTTACTGGCAGATCGATAACAACTTTACTATGTATGGAATTAAGCAAACGGAATTAAAGTATTTAACAGGTGTCCGACCAATTGTGGTCGGAGCTATTATGCCCAATATAGTCAGGATACGTCAATGTAGTGCTTTTAAGAAATCCTCTCAATCTTTGTTGATTTTTGAAATACACCCAAGCTACCTATAGTTGCCAGAGAGCCCGGACTCGCGGCGATGGTCCACACATTTTCAACGATGTCCAGAATCCAGCTATAAAAACAGTTTGGTTTAATTTGAATAAAAATTATTCAAACCAAAAGCTTTCTAAAATACACCAAGAGGGACTAACACTAAACTGGTTCTACTTCTCCCTGACGATGAGGCTATCATCATGACTAATGAGATCATAACCCTCCAACGTAACTACATCCCTATTGGTCCACCAGTGGAGTTCGCAGGTTCGACCTCAGAAACAACATAGCAATAATGTCTGACGCTTGACACCTACGTCATTAAGTCAAAACTCATTTAAGAATGCCTACACGGAATGAAGAGACAAGGAAAGAACAATGGAGGAATTCTTAGGAAACTACATTCTAAAGAGATTTAAAGCTTGCATCAACCTAAACAAAAATGACCTACAAATTCTAGCAGGCCTCCAAGCGGGGAAGAGCAGCACCAGATGAAAACAGGTATATCAAAGGATGGACTCTGCAGACTCTGCAGTGAAACTGTGGAAACTCCAGACCACATACTGGAATCCTGGGGGGCATTGACCCACAAGAGGAAAAGATATTCGGGCAGGCACCAAATAAAAGATAAGGACAAATAAACCATGAATGCATAGCTCATTCTCATGTTTGTCAAGGAAACTGGACTGGATGCTGTGCTCTACAGAGTGTGACCTTCCAGGATAAACCGGAGCAAGGCCCCGGTACGCTTCATAAAAGAAGTATATCTCCAAGCTATATACACGCGCCGCGAATAATATTATTATTATCGGTCCATTGAATTGGACTATCCGAAAAATGTGTATTCTGGCGCCCTTTAGACCCTTTTCAATGTTATGGCCAGGACACATTCCCATAGGCACCGAGGCTTTCGTGTTGGATCCAAGGTCTCCAGATCAATCTCCAGATTCGTTTTTTGATACGTCGGTGAACCAGACCAGACTTATAGGGTCCAGTGCTTTAACACCTTTGCAGTTGTCACACGAGATCACATGGCTCTATTGGCAAGCTCTGTGGCAGAATTGAAGTGCGCGTTCCAGTTAAGTCTTTTATCGATGACAACGCGGACATATTTGACCTCACTGGAGTAGCGTAAGGTGGTGCCTTGAATGGTATAAGTTTCAATATAAACTAGCCTCGTTCTTGTAAGTGGCACTAGAACGATTTTGCAAGGATTGATGGAGAGTCCTTCATTTTTACACCATTCTTAAATATGAATTAAAGCATTCATTCAGTTCTGAAGTTCTCAGTTGAGCTGTCAGTTAAGCAGTCAGTTAAACGCATGTGTAAATGCAAAAATTGAAGCGTTTAACTGAAACTAAAACTGAAACTGAAACTGATAAAATTCTCATAAGTTAAAAACTTAACTGACAACTTAACTGATAACTGATCTTCTGATTTTAATTTATTTTTTCCAAATAATAATCTTAAATTTATCTTATATTTAAAACTATATTATGAATCAATTTTTACTTATACGATCATTGTTTTCATTAGCGAACATTGATACAGAAGTATAATTCGTTTTATTCATTTCGGTAATTGTTTGTCTATCAACAAAAGCTTTTTGGTTTAGTTAATAAAATATTAGTTTAATTTGATTAATTGATGAATAATTACTATGACTCTAATTTATTAAATTTTTGTTTGATTTGAAATGAAATGCATTTATAAAATTGAATGCATTTCAACCTGTGTACCGGTCATGTTCAGCAACACGACTGAGAGATATAGTTGTCACTTATATAAACACTAGCTGTCCCGTGCTCGCCTTGCTTCGCCAGTCTGCCACTTCTGAAATTTAAAACAAAATACTTCCGGATAAGAACTGATAAAGAAAACGTCGAGAGTGTCCCTAATCTCATTTAGATTTCATATCCTATCTTTACATGCCATACAAAAACAACACAAACTGCAAAAGGTGCATAAAAAAAAGAAAGAAAAAGCCCATTGCACAAAAGGTACAGGTAGAGAAACAGATTTGCGCCGCACACACACACAAATTTTCCTCCACTGAACACTGGGAAAATCCAACGATCTAGCTTCAATCGAACATTTACTTTTCTGAATTGTATAACATTTATAGTTTAATGCTTATTGTTCAACTTCAGGATAACCTAGAAAGATGATTTATATCTTAAAATCTTTGTACATAATTGGACTTTATATAAAAAAAAAATGCTATTTCATTTGGATGAGTCATTCCAAAGCTAGCAGCTAGATAGCATTCGAGAGTTACAACTTTTCTTAGATATCACCTTAGATCTCCGCTCCTGGACAGCGGATGAAGCAATTTCCCGCGGTAAAAAGTAGCTCTAGACTATCTGTGTACCAAATTTCATTTAAATCGGTTCAGTAGTTTTGGCATTAAAGCGAGGCAGACAGACAGACAGACAGACAGAGTCTTCGCATTTATAATATTAGTATGGATGGAACATTATAAATTGGTGCAGGGAAATAAGTCCACGGGAACTAAGTCCACTGACGGACTCCCCCCCATATGTATTGTAGAGGGACTGGGTCTGTTTGGTGAAATTTGATCGGTCTTAGGTAATCCAGCCATAGCAGCAGCAGTGGCACGCTTGCGGATGCTCAGCTTCAGCTCGACGGTGGGGTGGGATCTTGCTGCTGGCTACCCTAAGTCTACAAAAAAATTATCGTGCCATAGGTAAAAGAGAAAGAGAGATAGATGGGGGTGAAGAGAAATGTGAACATCCTCGCATACCAGAGGTTATTGTAAGATATTGAGAAAAATGGTTTTAAATCAGTGTAGGGAAATTAAAATGAAAGAGAGTATGAACAAACCATATCAGCAATGGTGTCTGATGGAAAACTGACACATGGAGGAACCCTCCCCTTGCAGCTGACTGTTGCCATTGCTCCTTGACTAGCTCTCCTCAATATCTTTTGAGCTAGTCCCAAATGCACTTCTCGCACACCCCAATCAATGATACATCTCAACGAAAGATATGATTTTAACACATGATTGTTTATTTAAGTTTTAAATATTCAAAGATATATAGGGTCTTAAATTCATGAAAAGCGTTTAGACAAGAAACTATTCAATATTAACTTCATTAGGTAGATATATGATCAATGGAGTGTGTAGCAGTGGCGTGGCGTGGATAATTTTAAAAGGGAAGACGTTGAAAAATTTAGTCACCTATAAAAATAAAAATCTTGAAAACCTGAAATAAAATAATTTTTAATGGGGATATTGTATCTACATAATATGCATTCCACATTGACTTAGCAAAAATATTCTAGCCACATTTTTTATACTTCAAGACATTAATATTTCAATCAACAATGAGCTTAAAGCATAACAAAAGTGGCTTCAAAAGAAGCCGGTAAGATTACTAAATGATTTATATCTGGCATTTATTTGGCTAACTATATTGTCTTTAATTTCAACAAAAAGGCGCTTATAATTCGTCTTCAAATCGAAGTCAAGCAACCTGCGTTTACGTGGAGGTTCGATGCAATCATTTACGCTGTCATAAATAACTTCAAACATATTTAAAAAGTCAGAGCTTATCCATGACTCAAAACGTTCGATTTCTTGCTTGGCATAACTAACGTCTGTTTGTTTTTTTTTTTGAATTAAATTAAATAATACATCGGTCTTTGCAAATATTTCAGAAAGGGTATGAAGCAAAAAACAGAATTCCTTGCTCTCTAATTTATTTAATAAACTTTCTGCCATCGAAAGTGTGTCAGTATCCCATTCCCTAGAGTCATTAATTATTTTACTAAAAGTTTCAATTATATCTATTCTACAGTTAAAGATTACGTTTATTATTCTTGAATGATAATGCCATCGAGTTTCCGATACTCCTGGCATGCGTCGATTGGAAATTCGTTTTAAAAGATTGGACCGCTTTGTGGATTTATTAAAAAATCGAACGATGCTATTAGTATAGCCAAAAAATAGTTTAAGTTCTGCTATGTTTTCTAGAGATCGGGATAGTACTAAATTTAAAACATGTGCATAACAAGGAATAAAATTTGCCATCGGGCATTCATCAAGGACCTTCTTTTGAACACCACCCCCCTCGCCGGACATAACTGCGGCACCATCGTAGGATTGTCCTATTAACTTTTCCTTGCAGTCGTATGTTTCAAGAATTTTAAATATATGATTGGATAACTCATTTGCATTACGACTTGCGCTAACGTCAAAAAATCCAAGAAATCTTTCTTGTATACCATCCTCTGACAAGTACCGAAATATGGCACTCAGTTGTTCCCTATGACTCAAATCTGGTGTTTCGTCGATCATAATCGACACGAACCGAGCATCCTTGATTTCCGTTTTAATTTCGGATTTAATAACCGCCGCGATACTATGTATCAAATCGTTTTGAATATCGTTGGATAAACCTGAAAAAATTGGATTGTGTGTACTTGAACACTGCTCTAAATGGGATTCCAATAAAGTGTCATATTTAGATAAAAAATAAACCGCTTCGACATAATTACGATTATCACGATTATCTGAACTAGACCTTTCATCATGACCGCGAAATGCTAACTCCTGTCTGCCTAACAAAAAGACCGTGTCAATAAAACGTTCCATTAGTTTCCGATTTTTATCTACTTTTTTATTATGAACAACGAAAGAATTTCCTAAAGAAGTTTCAATGCGATTCGTGCCGAATTCGTGTAGGGATAAACAACAACGAATATGTTTTTCTGTCTTAATATGTTTTTTCGAAGAATTAACTAAATTATTTATATCAGTGAAACCCGTTCGGCTCCAAACACTGGCGGAGTTTGAAAAAAGAAGACAAGGAAAACAAAACATTTTATTAAGCTTGCAACTCCCAGTTAGCCACTTATATTTTTGGTATAAGGAAACATTAAAATGTGTCACAAAACCATCTCTCCTTTGGTAATTAATATTTATAAAAGGCATAGAGCGTCCTACGTCTATAACTTTTTTTTTTATCAAGAAAAGATAGCTTACTAAAACTATTCGAATCCTCCAGGAGGAAATCAGTTAAACAGCAATCTACACTAATCAAAGACATTTCCAAAAAAAAATCTAAAACTGCACTAAAATTAAGAAGCTAAAATGTTTTTATCAGTAAGTTGGTAATAAAAGAAACTAAAAAATTACACATTAACCTTCACTTTCACTTTCACATCTAACTTTTCACTATTTTAATTTAAGATTTTATCAAATTGGCTTTACAAAACACTAGATTTTTTCAAGTTATTGCACTTGTGCAACGCAGTCTGTCAATAAATTCCAACTGATTCTAAATTAAAATTTGAATTCCTGCTTAAAAAAAAAACAAGTGTCGGTATTTTATTTGACATGAACTTCTCTTAAGCGATATGCTGAATTTACTCTGCTGACAAATTGCCATAATATTCTACCATATTTTATTTCATAAGACAAAAGTATAACAATAAATTTGTAAAAACATCGAAGCATTAACTATCACAAGAGAGAAACATAGGGGCGGGCTACAGTCCGCTTGGGCGAACTGTTGGATACCCTATTCTTATTCCTATATCTCATAAGTGGGCGTGACAAAAATTTATCGAAAAAACTAAGCTTTTGTAAATAAAAACGCTCCCTAGCTTAAACTTTGGTTTTTCAATAAAATTGTTTTATTTAATTGTGGGCGTGTCAGTAGGCGGATTTAAAATTTAAAAATTTAAGTATGAGCATAAAGGGCACCTAGAGAGTATATACTATAAATTTCAGCTCCCTAGCTCAAACTTTGGACTTTCAAAAATAAAAAAAAAATAATTGTGGGCGTGTCAGTAGGCGGATTTTGAAAATATTTACACATGAGCATAAAGGGCCCCTAGAGAGTATATATTAAAAATTTCAGCTACCTAGCTCAAATTTTGGTTTTTCAAAAAAAATATTTTATTTGATTGTGGGCGTGTCAGTGGGCGGATTTTGAAAATTTTACGTCCCAAGCAGTTTTATGGGCCAAAGATCATATATAAAAAATTTCAGCTTTCTAGCTCAAAATTCAATTTTTCCCAAAATTTGTTTTATTTAATTGTGGGCGTGTCAGTGGGCGGATTTTAAAAATTTTATGTCCCAATCAGTTTTATGGGCCATAGATCATATATAAAAAATTTCAGCTCTCTAGCTCAAAATTCGATTTTTTCCAAAATTTTGTTTTTTTGAGTTTGTGGGCGTGTCTGTGGGCGGATTTCAAAAATTCTTAAACTTGATTATTTCGGGACCCTAGAGAGTATATGGTTAAAATTTCAGCTCTCTAGGTCCAGTTTAAAGGCCTAATTTTTGCCGACGGACGGACGGACGGACGGACGGACGGACGGACATGGCTAGATCGACATTACTATCGATGCTGATCATAAATATAGTAACTTTTAGGGGTCTACGGGCAATATTAAGGTATGTTACAAACTATGCGTCAAAATTAATATACCCCTAGAATAGGGTATAAAAATGAAAGCTCAACTTCTTACATCAACACGCATATCAATATCAACATCAAATTCAAAATCAAGAATCAACCCACATAACACATTCAGATATTATGTCATAAGAAAAAAGAAATAAGTCAAAGAACACCGTGTTATTAGACACAATGTTGCAAAAAAACGAGTCAAACGTAGCACCTGCATTCCTGCAACATGTTGATATCTTCCGATTGAAACGCAATGCTAATCGCAAAAGGGAGAATGAAATGAAACAATTCCAAGTATTCAGCGTGAGATTTGGTTTATAAGACGAAATGTAGCGTCTTTTTCTTTGAATATAAAAGCGGGTGTTGAACAAAGAGGATCGGAACCGCAATGCTTGTAGAAGAAAGGGATATAAAACAAGTAAATAAGACGGCAGCGGTAGTTGAAAACTTTTTACTAAGAGTATTTTTGTGACTCTTCGTTGGTTTGTTGTTTGTGATTTGTGGATTGTGGAATGTGGTTGAATTTTGATTCTTGAATGAAGTATGAAGATACAGACGAGAGGTAGAATGAAAATATTAAACTTATTCGATAGCTTATGTGTGAGTGTGTGTGTAGATTTTATTTTATAATTAAAATACGGGACGGGTTTCATTTTTCATATATTTATTTGGCAGATAGTGCTTACTTTTGGTGGATTTTTAAAAGGGAAGACGGTAGGAATCGTGTTATATGGACGCCACGCCACTGATAGCTACATACAAATTTATCGGTACAGATACATAAATTTGCATTTAATTTAGAATTATCAGTACAGATACATGAATTTGCATTTTAATTAGAATTATCAGTACAGATGCCTACATGAATTTGGCATTTATTTACATTTATGTATATATGTACAGATAGACATAGAACAATAACTTATGACGAACATTAACTAAATATAGTCATACCGTTGTAAGGAACATCAAGGGTTTGGAATTCTTCTTTATATTTTTTTTGAAAGGTTAAGTTTGCCTTTGACTAACACCTTATGTACAGAACAGTAAAGCAGTCACAATTCGCGTACATCTAGTGAATCCATTGTTTTTTATGGCGGCCTAAACGATATTTCAATGGCGGAAAAGGGGTGGTGCGCATAAGTATGGCAAAATGTGTCTAAAACGGGTGAAATGAACTGTGGAGATTAAGACATAATAGGGATCGTCCAAATAATAAAAAGGAAAATTACGTAAATGGGCAACGGACGATCACGGTGCTATGACCTGAGGTCATACGCGCGGGTGGGTAGCCCAGCGATCATCACCATCTTGACGCTTTTCTTCTCCCCATCTCCCCATTTTCACCACCTGTACCTCCAAAATACTAAATTCCTATTTCCTCCTCCAGTCCAATTAGAATTGCTTGCAAACTCTCGTCGGCTGAGTATTCCCTCTAATTTTTTTTGTTTTCCCCTCCTTTATTGAGCAAGGTTTTCATTTTATTACCCCGATAGGCTAATGCATAGGTATGCACATGTATAATTGTATAAATATTTTTTTTCCTTCAAGCACGATAATTCCTTTTGTAGTATGTGAGTAGCAAAGACCCCCCCATCCGACGAGCTGTCGCTGTGCGATCATTAACGTGCCACTGCTACATATTTGGTAATTTTACATCCAACCTGCCCCCTCCTACATAGTGTTGCACTTTCAATTTGCAAGCCAACTACAAGCCCCTACTATTTTACCCTTTCTCATTGTTTGAATAACTCACGTGACCAACATTTGGCAAGTGATAGAGGTTTAACTAGTAGGGAACCCGCAGTTGCCTTGCAAATTGCTATTCGGAAATATGTTAGTACATATGTACCTATATTCTAAATTATTTTTATTTTAATTCGTTAAAAGCGTGCGTTTTGTGTTGAAAGTTACAATAAATTTGTTAAACCTACTCGTTAATATGCAATGATTTAACATCAACGCAGATGTTTGATTTGAATATGCCTACAGAGAAACCGAAAGATGTTGTTGTAATGTGACATTAATTAGATGAAATAAAACGTGACACTATGTCTTATATGTGTCAAAAAACCGGTCGCTTGTTATTATAATTTCGTTTGCTAAATGTATGAAATTATTTTTCCAGACACTCCAAATTTTGTTAAACAAGTCACACCAAACAAAATTAGAATATTAATTGAATGCAAATTTGTTGTTTTGTTAAGAATGTAGATATGTATATTGTATATATGTAAATTCTCGGAATTGCAATGTTCGAAAAATCGTAGTCATTAAAAGGGTGGGGCAGCGAATCGGGTGATTGGAAGACATTAAAACTCTATAAAAATCAATCTTCTTCTTTTAAGGCGAGGTTATGATCAGGATTAGAGGGATCATAACCTTTTCACTTTACTGCATCAATACTGGTCCGCCTGTAGGGTGTGCCATTTCAACCTCAATAAACATCGGCAACCCTCCTGGTTTCGGATCACTTCATCAATGAGGCCAATTTGTTGTTGCGTTTGTGTGATCCAGGAATTTTTTGGCATGCCCCTATCTACGATTTCAATAAGTGCATGCTCCTTTTATGGATTGTTGTTTTATCGACCTTTTAAGACACCGGTGATCTCCAGTTCTGTCAACCCACTGATTCGCATGCACACATGCGAGACAGATTTAAAATGTAAAATGTGGCGCTATAGAATCACCGGGATGTTAAAATTGCGTAGATGTGATTTCTTCCCTTAGTCACCTTTTAAGACAAGCGCTGTGTGGGGGTTTCTGCAGTGATATTCTAACCCCGTTCCTACACGGGAATAAATGAAAGCTTTTAAAAATAAATGTCCGAATTCCTCGTTATTTACATGAAAAATAATTTAAATAAGTTATCTTCCGTCTCGCTGAATCAGTTAGAGTTTCTGGTGAAGCAATCTCATGGTAAGTGTTAGTTAAGATCGTTATGGAAGAAAGGATTGGGGGCAGGGCATAGAAGGTGGATCATTTTTTCTTGTCCATACAGCTTCTACAAATTTTATTTGAGTATCCGTATTTCTTTTGATTTCTTTTAGCCTAATCATGAGTTAGCATTTAGCAATTGGAATAACAATTGAATCTTTCTAAGGTAAAATGAATGTTTAACTGATTCCAAGAATCTGGGAAAATGAGGATATAATAAGCCAATAACACGTTTGTCTATATCCAAGATAGGACTTCTTCAATCGTCATAGCTTCCGCCTGGATTATGCTACAGTTACTTTGGAGACGGAAGGAGTGATTGGCCGAGTACTTAACTCGCGCTTTGATAATACGCCTTCAAAGTGACCACGCGTTATTGATTGTACCAACTGAATTACTGTAACGCTTTGTCCCGATGAAGGTGAGCGTGACCTCGAAAAATATTTCACTCCCATACGCTGAGCCACTTTTCAAAATCGCCCGATTTGCTGTCCCACCCTGTATACAAATATGACATGAGTACGCAGACGTAGGTTAATATGTAGCTAAATATATATTCATAATTATATTTATTGGAGATACTTTTCTCAGTTCAAAAATAAGGGGTTCTTCAGTTTAAGATTTAGCTTTATCCATTATGCAAATATTTAGTGATTAGGTACCTAAAATTTAACAAAACTGGCTGATTATTATTATTAAACTTGCAGCAAGGCAGTTAAGAGCTATTTGATGACATCAAATTCACTAATCGATTTATTTAATAAAAGTTTAAAACTTCGGTTCGATAAGCATTGCAAATGTTGCTTGTTTCGTTAGCTAGTAAATTTCAAGAACTAGTGCTGGCTTCTCCATCTTCTTTTTCTTCTTCTTTAACGGCGATCTGGACTAGAGGGAGGATGATCCTCCCATTTCACTGCATCCGTACTGGCCCGCTGACCAAACAATGGTTCGCCGGTTGACCTCAATGACTTTTGGCATGCCTCTCGGTTTTAAGCCATTTTGTCCCATTTAGGCCAATCAAATGCAGTCTTCTTGCATTTGTCTGATCCGGCTTTAGTTGGCCTGGATCTATTTCGCGGGGAACAATTATTATTGATATAGCTTTTTTGACGGGGTTCGTAAGGTCTCTTATTTGAAACTGAAAGTACTAAGTGAGTCGGTGGCGCTCCATTTTCTCTGAGATAGGTTCTTTAACGTAAAGATTTTTTTGCAACTTTCATTTCATTTATTTTTGTATATAATATTAACATTCATTGTTTACAAAAGAAGAATCTGCGAAGCCTAGGATGCTTTTCTGCAGAATATTGTTTAAAAATTAGTTATGGCATTAATCTTAGGCATTCTTGAGGAAAGTTTTTTAGAACTTTAAGTTAGGTATTTATTTTAATGGTTTGTATTTGTTTTGTCGTGTATACCTACACACATTTAACGATTTTATGGAAAAGTTTGTTGCATCTGAACTGATATTTAGTAGTTCTTTGGGAAGCCGGTTGAACATTTTTGGAACGATAACAGATAATTGTTGCCAGCCATAGGAATTCCTGAATCTTGTTGTCTGTAGAAAACCGCATGTTCTTCTTCTGGTGTTTACTTCATGATCGATATGTCGCTTATAGTGTTCGTAATAAATTGTAGTATTCTTCGAGTAAATTTAGTTCGGAAAGTTGCGTCACATTTAATAGTCCAAGCTCCGCATATTTTCCTTGCTGATTGAGATGGATTTGTAGATTGTTGCCACGTTTTGTTCTAATTAAGATTTCTTCTATTCGGTGTTGTATTTTCTGTATTTCCATCAAGTAACTCGATGTTGTATTTCCACACGACAGTATTCCATACCTTAATATCGACTCTACCAGTGGGAAAAATACCAGTTTAAGAGCATAAATTGCATTTCGAAGTCTCTTGCATAGATGCGTTATATGAAAATCCCATTTAAAGTAGCTGTCCAGTTCCACACCTAGATATTTAAAATGTAACAGATTTTCTAAATAGTTATTAGTAGGCATGTTGTTTCATGGCATTTTATAATAGCTTTTGTTTTCAGGACATGTGTTGGTCTGATGTGCATTAAATTAG
This sequence comes from Portevinia maculata, assembly GCA_949715645.1. Taxonomy (NCBI): domain Eukaryota; kingdom Metazoa; phylum Arthropoda; class Insecta; order Diptera; family Syrphidae; genus Portevinia; species Portevinia maculata. Next base: position 97,851,270 of record OX454527.1, on the reverse strand, counting down.
TTTTTTTTAACGTTAATAATAAGTCTGAAATCGTGACACCATCGGACTACATAGTCAAATTTGATTTGCATGATGTTGTGTGCTGCTGTTAAGTCCCTGTGACTGACTACCATCGCTGTATCGTCCGCAAATCCAATACTATCCCGCAAAAGTGTTAGAATTTGATTTGCATGTATAATATAGAGTAAAGGTCCCAGGATGGAGCCCTGGGGAACTCCGTATCTGAGATGCTTTTCTTGGCTATAAATGTCCGAAATTTTCACTGCATTCTTCTATTTCTTAGATAGCTCGCAAACCATTCCTAGATATGCCCTCGTATTCCGATTTTCTACAGCATATCTGCCGCATTTCTAGAATTTTCGTATTCCTTAAGGTGTCGAAAGCCTTTTTGAAGTCGATGAATACAACGAGGCTATGATAGTTTTTATTTAGGTTTGTATTAATTACATTAGCGAACTCCGCCAGAAGTTTACTTATGTTTTTGTTTTAAACAAAAACGTATTGGTTTTGTTTACGATTTGGTTTATCGATATAGTTTTGAAGTCGAGATGCAATTACTTGGTCGAGTAATTTGTCAACAGCAGGGAGTTTTGAAATAGGCCTTTAATTGAGGACATCGGATTTCGTGCCAGCTTTGTATATTGGTCGTACAATGGCTACTTTAAGGTCCTCTGGAACACATCCAAGCTTAAGTTGACGATGCGTTCTCCTATCGGTGCTAAAACTTCAGCGTAAGATTTAAGGTCTTTTGCCCGAATTCCATCCACTCCTGGCGATTTACTAGCTTTTAAGTTTGCTAAGATCTTCAAGATTTCTACCCTTGTGACTGGTCGTAAATAAATGATTTGCTTAGAGCTTCAAATTCTTATTCTACCAAGCTCCTGCTATCATGCAAAGCACCTTCATCTCAGCTGCCGTTCATTTTCACATATATTTTTAGTACGTTTTCCAACATTCATTTTAAACCGTATAAGAGGACCGGGCGCACAACTGCGGTGAAGATCCGTGCTTTCAGCCTATATAGTCACATGAGATGGCTGAGCTTTCCCGCCCCTTAATCCATCCTACGCGTACGCCATGATCGCTATTGATCATAGATCCCAGGGATTTGAACTTTTCGAATTTGGGAATCGCTTCCCCACATATAAATGTCTGTAATTGTTTGTTTTTTTGAGTCTTTGATCGCTTTTCCGACTTCTTCGTCAGTAATACCGGGAACTTCGTCATTGTCGAAACGGCTCTTGAAATTAATGTGAGCAAATCGTTCGTTAAGAAGTCCTTCACACTACTGCTTTCATTTGTGGTGTATTTTTTCGTCATTCACCGCCTTGATAGTGTCCTTTTAGAGCCCGTGGCAGTGATTAAGCTCTATCCAAGCAAGGTCGTTATAATGAAATTCACATGTATTGTGCTCTGCAACCCTCATACTTAACTTTGTTGATAATGTGATGGAGATAATTTTATTTATTTATCCAGATTGTATCATTTGATTTTCGCAGACACTTTTGTTTATTCATTTTTTTTTGTCTCCGCCTCCAATAAACATTTCTATCGGGAGCAGGCGGTGTTGCTGGCTGATTGCCTCTGGAAGGATCACTTTGCAATCTTCAACCCGAGGCTTCATGAAACGTACTATCAAATGGCAATCAATCTGAGCTTCTTTTCTGCCATGACTTGCACATAATTAGGACATCTTCACGCAAAGAGTTCCAGGTGCCGTAGCATAGTCCTTAATGGCAGTCTTCATAATCTTCGGTTAACTTTTTGACAGGTCTATTTAATTCTCCGTTAACAAACAAATGCTAATCCTTTGGGGTGGCCTTGATTCTTCTGACGCATCCAACTAGCTTGCATCACCCATCCTGATATATCAAATGCTCGTTGGAATTTGAAATGGTCAAGACGCCAAGTACAGGGTGGTGCACCAATTCTGCTATAATAAGAAATTCAAATAACTTTTTTTTTAATCAATGTATTTCATTTTTTTTATTGTATATAGACAATTTTTATTTATTTTATTTTATATACCTAATTGTTTTTGAAGAGGATAGACCGTACCCTGACGCCTGGACAGAAAATTATTCATTGCGGTCTGAAGGGTTGAAGCCGGGATCGCCTCAATTATTTTTTTAATGGACTGCTTCAATTCAGTCAAATCCTTGGTTTCGTTTTATACACCTCTTGCTTGACATAAACCCATAAAAAAAGTCTGCTTCAGTCAGGTCAAATGACCTTAGGGGCCAGCGGAAAGTGAAGTTTCTGTATATTAATTATTATAGAATTTTCGTTGGAGCTCCGCCATAACCGGTCTGGCAGTTGCTCCAGAGTCCAGATACTTCTTCTTGGATTTTCTTGAATTAATGATGCTACAGACGCGATTGTGTCTTGAACCCAAACATAGGGATCTCGATGGTACGGTCTTCGTGCGATGCTTCCAGATTCGGCAAACATGTTTGCCAGTCTCATAGTGATTCGTTCACTCAGGGGATTCCATTTGGACGGAAATGAGGGACTGCAAAGCATGGTACCGCTGCACTATCCAGATCCTTTTTTCGGCGTCCCAAGTATTCATTTTAAAAAATCTGAATAGTAACCTGCCAAATAAAAATATTGATGATACCGATTTCCTTCCACCCCGTAGTAGAACATTTTATGAACTTTTGGCAAAAGTCCAAAAAATGCGTCCGAATTCCGGCGATTCGCCATCTAACCATCACCTCCTCATGCTCATAGCTGCGACCACTCATACTTCCAACTCATGACTCTTCGATTTCACCTAAGCTTATGTACTTTTTTTCTATCCCACGGAAACTGGACAGCACTGAGCCGACCATTACTGCCCGTTCCAGGATTAGATTCATGATAAGTAGCGCCCTTTTAATTAGCGTTCATTTTCATATATGATTGAGTTTACAATTATTTTCAATTTCCAAGGAAATGATTGGTAGTGAAGTCGACATCTACTTTGCTGAATCGACACTAAAGACTAAAGGCGATAATCACTTTTCTTTCTTGTTTGAAGCCAGTGCTCCAAATACCAGAGCATGTGCTTACCAGCAGCTGCTCAATAAACACAAAGATTTACCATCAGTCCTGTCAGAAAATGACGTATAAAGAAAACTAAAAACCGTTAGCTGGCTTTCCACGCAGTTTCGTTAAATATCGTTAAGACAACATCGTGTTTGTTGCTTAACCTGGACCAGTCACTGAAAAATTGAACCTTTCACTGGATTACGTGCTTTGTAATTTTTTTTTTGCTGAATTCGTTGGCTTGGAAGTGTCATGACTTTCAAAATGTACTGGAAATGTAGCTTCACCGTGCACATAAATAAAGGCGGGAGTCCTGTTTCGAGGTGTAGCATTTAGGTGCATTTTCTGGTAACCTGAATACTTTTTTTTAAAATAAAGTATCTCATCAACCTCCGCCCCGTAGAACATAATAGACCTTACTACCGATTCGTATACTTTGTATTTTGCGGTTATTGCAATGTCCCTTTTGCCGGGCATGTTTTTCCATACTTATTTGTCTCCTTCAATTTTTCTTGCAGATGTTTTTTTTTGAAATCCACTTTAGGCGTTGCAATAACTCCAAGATACTTTACTCTATCACAACCCCAAGCTCTTCACTTTCGCAGAACCATTTTTCATTCTTTGCATAGCGACCCGAAACATTTCGGAAGGTCATTATCTTTGATTTGTTAGTATGAACTCCATAACCTGCAGTAGGTGATGATGTAACTTGTTGATCATCATCTGCAACATTGTTGGAGTCTCCGACAGGATGACTATATCATCAGCATACCTGATTGCATTTATTTTAATACCAGCAAAATCGATTCGTCATGGTAAGAAAGTCAGCAGGTTGTTCAGGAACAAGGCAAATAGCAATGGCCTCATGAGGCAACCCTACTTGACACCCATGTGTGATTCAAACCAGTTTGACACATTTTTCTGTATCCCAGACCGCTGACATATTTTAAACATTAAGACTCTGTATAACTTTCAGCACTTTTGTTGACGCACCAAGATTGTTAAATTTATAGACAAGTGACCTCCTATCAATGGAGTCAAACGCCGCCTCAAAGTCCACAAAGAAGGCATATAGTTTACTGCCCTTATCAGATACGTCCTTGCAGTACTTTTTAACGCGATTGTCCACTGTGGAGTAATTTTTCTTGGATCCAGATTGATATTCGCCAACTAAGCCGTTTTTATCAATACAAACTGTGAGCCGCTCCAGAATTATCCCTGAAAAATTGTTATTTAATTCAAGAACGATATGCCTCTGTAGTTGTCAATTCGTGTGTTCCCAGGAATAAAATTCGCCTATCGCCAATCTCCCCCGAATTCGATTTCCCTCGAAAACAAAAATGTCACCTCGAGAAGAAAAACAGCTGATTTCGAAAAGTTTCTGACAATTATATTTGGTTAGAATCAAAGATTAAAATTTTTGTAAAAGAAATGTTTTTTGAAAATAATGATTAGCACTGCATTTAGAGTTGTGGCTGAAGAATTGGATGACATGAAATTTAAGCGACAACGCTCAATTAGAAGACTGGCCTTTCCAGATACGTCCTTGTAGAGTAATTCTTCCTGGATCCAGATTAATATGCGCTAACTAAGCAATTTTCATCAATATAAACTGTGAACCGCTCCAGAATTAGCGCTGACAAATTTTCATTATTGTATTCAAGAACGACATGCCTGTAGTTGCCTGGATCATTACAGTCTCCTTTTTCAAATAGTGGAAAATTTATATTTCTTCGAAAACACTTTGGCACTTCACCCCCGTTAAATATATAATTATACATATACGGTTGCTATGCTAATCTTTCAAGATACTTGTTTGTTGCATATTTAAAGAGTTCGAACGGGATACGATCTTCTCTCGTCGAGGAGGCCCTTCCCTTTACAAATATTATGGTACAGCAAGCCCAATTGATTCGCTCAGTTTTTGTATCTGTAGCACACCTTTCTTCCTTCATTCGCTTACGTAAATCTTCCGGCTCCACTTCAAGTAGTTATGTGTTTCCTATTCTTGCATTGCAGTTGCCAATAACCATTACATCTTCTCTCCCAAACTCCCGTAAGAAATCGTAGAAACTCGAAATTCCTTACCGAAAAGATTACTAGTAAAATTGTTTATCTGCTTTTTTATGAAACATAAGCATCCTCCGCTAGCTCTGACATGGGAAAAAACTCGCGTTGCTGTGATCCAGTGCACACGTATTCTTGGAAATACTTTTCGAATCGAGTCATTCCTTATATCATATCAACGAAGGTTTCAAAAAGACGGAAAATATCAAAACTATTTATATATTTATAAAAATCAGGAAAAAGTAGTTTATTACCTAGGCCTGCCGCCAGTGCCGGATTTAGGGGAGGGACGCCGGGGCTACGACCCTGGGCCTCCACAAAACAGGGCCTTCACAAAACAGGAGCCTCCACAAAACAGGGGATCCAATATTTCAAATTCCGACTAACTAACTATAGTTGTTAGATATATTGAAGGATCGATGCCAAGAAAGATTTCTCACCTTTTTACCAAACTGCGGCTATACCGGCGAGGCCATAGCAAACGCTTTGGTAAACTTTTTAGGTGGCCATCACATAGACATTTTGGATTGCCGCGGCCAATCATATGACAATGCTGCAAACATAAGTGGTAAATATAAAGGCATGCAGGCTTTGTACCATGTTGTGCTCATTCTCTCAATAATTTAGTTGGTAAGGCAGCTGCTAACTCTTGTCCATCGGCTGTTCAATTCTTCGATTTCGTTCAGAATTTATATATGATTTTCAAAGCAAGTACAGAGCGATACCAAATTCTGACTGAATAATTATCGCAGAAGAAAAGCGGAAAATTTTACGTTTTAAAAAAGCTTAGCGATACTCGCTGGGTCTTGTCGAGCTGAAGCTACGAAAGCTATTGCCGATGGTTATTCTGAAATCGAAGGAGCTCTAACCATCATATCTGCTGATAAGGAGCAAAATGACATCGTGAGGAATAAAGCATCGAACCTTTTACGAAAGATGAGTTGTCTCGAAACCGCTCTTTTTTCTATCTTTTGGAACGACATCTTAGAGCGATTCCAAGCTACAAACAATATGTTGCAGGACCCGAAAATGATTCTTGAATCTGCAATGAGTGAATTAGAATCATTGAAATCATTCGTTGAATCCAACAGAGACGATTTTGATTAATACGAGAACGCAGCTAAAGAAATATGTAGTACTGACCAGTATGTATAATCACGCACCAGAACAAGAAATGTGAGGTTGAAATCCACTCGATTATATGAAAGCACAAGACGCAAATCTGTCACCAAAAGAGAAATTCAAAGTATCCGGTTTTATCCCACTTATCGATCAGCATTGCATGCATACGAAGCTATGGCTAAAATGGATGCTGCAAATTTGCATGCTGCAGCAGAGGCATTGGTGAAAGTATACAAAGATGATTTAGAGCCTAGTCTTGGCAATGAGTTGGTTCAATTTTATCTTTGATCAACTTATACAAAAAGGATTATAGAAAAGACCAATCTACCGAGCTATTTTACTATCACATTCTTGAAGATCAAAATTTTAGAGCTACATTCCCAAACATTGAAATTGCACTCAGAATGTACCTATTTGGTTTGATGGTGTCTAATTGCACTGGAGAGCGCTCATTTTCAAAAATGAAAATGATAAAAAATAGACTTCGAACTACGATGGGACAAAACCGTCTATCAAAGCTTTCCCTACTGAGCATTGAAAGCGGGAACTGGATTTCAGCTAAATCATCAAGGATTTTTCGTCGAATTTGTTAGCGCTTTAATATAATTTCGTATAATTCTTGTTTTTGTCTATATTTATATATGTATGTTTGTTGAGATAATTTACTTGGATTCGCAATAAATTATTAAGCACTTGACGGAAAAAAATTGTTAATTTTATTTGGATAATAATAAGCCAGGTGCCCCCACTCATTTGTTGCTCCAGGGCCTCCAGAGCTCTAAATCCGGCCCTGCCTGCCGCGTTATAAAAGATAATATAATGTTTAATCAAAAAATAATAAAGTTTTGACCTTTTTCAGCGCAAAGATTTTATCGCAGAATGCCTCTAAATCCGATAGTGATGTAGTGATAGGTTATAAGCGTCTGAAGATCTCCGAACTGCGATGGACATGCTATCGTCAGACATTTTTCCTTGTTCCGATGCGATCTTGTGAGGAGGAAAATTGGGGGAAATTTCCTCTAACCTTCGTTTGATTTGAGAATTCAGTGATGTTGTGTTGTTGTTTTCAGTGTTTTTACTTGGTGGCCGTTGTATTGGCATTCTTTTTCAGTGTTGACTTTTATTCTATGCCGATTTTCTTAACTTCCATTCAAAAAACAACTTATTTATGATTTTGTTGGATGCTACTATAGATATCGAAAGCACTTTTAACGAAGTACAAAGCGAGAGCCGGATATTCGCAGAGGAAATGGTTAAGGGTTTCCCTTTCCAGTGGGTCTTTGCGATCAAACTGCGACAACAAAATACAGCAAGGGAACAAATTACTAGAGGTCTTGGAGCGTCTGAATGCAAGAACTATTATGCCTACGAAATACGGCAGCTTCACTTAGATTAGTCAATCAGCTTACTATTACTTATACGCGTACTAGATACCACTTGTTAGGCTCAGTAAATAGGCAGATGATGAAGCAGTTTCGATTCCACTTGAACTAAAATAAACAGATCAGAAGGTACTCATTGATGATCTATGACCAAACGAAATTTCTCTAATTATTGCAAATGTTGGTGCCATTAATAATTGCATAAAACGGGTTTTTACCAGTCGGATTGGTTTGCAATTCATTTATTTGTTCAATGTGAATTTAAAATACAAATAAAATCCAGGCCGTAATTCTAACGGATTAAACCTGCTTTCTTAAGGTTAAACTTAAGGTAAGATGAGACTGCATGCCAATTGCGCATATAGATGACTACAGGCAAATTACCAGATTATCTGCCAAATGACCAAAAGATCAGCGTTGTCAACGTTGTATATAAGAATATACGTGACTAAAATTGTCGGAATGGTCATATTTGCTTGCTGGTCAATCGAAGAATTTTTTTTAACTATCTTCACCAAGTGAGTTGAGGTAAACACGTATATGTCAAAGCGAGTAGAAACAAACAATAATTTATTGTATTGTTTGTTTTCCAACATAAAAGAATATCAATACAAATTGAACAATTCGGGCAAAATAAATTGACAAGTAACTGTACATATAAAACATCACAAAAGAAAAGGAAAACAATTTACATAAACCAAATAACAATAAAACGACGAAAACACTTATTAACACAAATAAATAGCACAAAAGACACTTAAAAATTTTGCGCTATAAAAATAACAAGGAATTCCAAATCGCTGGCAAATGAATTATCAAAAAAAAAACCTTCACCAAACTTCAATAAATTGCATTTATCTTTCAAAAACACCTTGATCATGTACGGTCATTAGGTAATTAGATCTTTTGAGATATGTTTGCCCATTACACAGCGTGTCCCTATTTTAACAGCGAAAACTGTCAGAATTTGTCATTGTTTGCCCACTTGGCATACAGTCTAATCTCACCTTTAGACTGGGATATTTGTAATTCAATAATCTGCGTCTGGATACATACCAGAACAACGAGTTGCGTAATAGCAGATTTACTTCCAAACTTGCGGAGCCGTTTTATGGATTTTGGATATAAAAGTGAAGGTCGCATCAGGAGAAATTATCAGTTTCTTAGAATATTTGGTAACCAACAACCTAACAAATCAGTAAAATGTTCAAATTCGTAAGTTTCTTAAATGTTTTCATACACTATGTCTGGCAATAAAATTTCGAAATCGTTTTAGATTGTTTTGGCTGCCTTCGTTGGTATTGCTGCTTCAGCTGCGGTGTCTGTGAGCGATGAAGCCCATGCTGAGACCAAGTCTTTACTTAACGAAATCTCACCAGAAGGTGTATTCCATTATGCTTACGAGACATCAAATGGCATTGATGTCAGTTCAGCTGGTGACGAACATTCTATAAAGGGAAGCATGCAGTGGGTGTCACCCGAAGGTGAAGTCATTCACTTGACCTACGTTGCTGATGAGAACGGTTACCATCCAGAGGGTGCCCTCTTGCCAACATCACCACCAATTCCAGAGGCAATTATTCGTGCAATCGCTTATAACAGTGCTCATCCATCTACAGATGAGAACAGCCCGGGTAGCAAGGGCATCAGGCGTGCCTTGTAAGGTGTCAATTAATTGATTCTGGGAAAGTGCTTATAATAAATATAATTGGTATATAAAAGCAACACTTGTGTTCTAATTGAAACAATACTCATAACTTTATTTTCTACTAAAACGGCGAGGTGATGATATGTATTAAGCGAACTATTAGTCCTCACACGTTCGCATGTGGTGTTCACCGATTGGAGCTCAAAAAGGATTAGCAGGCTTCCCGATTTCGGATCATTTCGTCAGTGATGCCCATCAACTGCTTATGTTGTTGCACTTGCGTAATTGCGACCTGCCTCTGTTTTTATGATTTCGAAACGTATAGGATTCTGTCATTGACTGGTGTTTGATCGTCATTTTACGACACCGGTGATCGAGGGGTTCAATGTTCTAATTTCACCAGTAACGCGTAATGTTTTTCATTGTCTCACCTCTTCTGAAAGTCTGAGAAACATCCAAGACTATGATAGTTATGCGAAACTTCTTTTAAAAAAATTGCCATTCCAAATCGGTGTAAGACAGTAGGTGCATTCTATTGTCAAAAATATAGCTTTGCACGCATAAATGCTCGGAAACCTATAGAACATAGGTAACATCTAGATTAATAGTCTCTATATAGTTAAATATGTTTGAACTCTCTCCAAATGTCTAGAGTAGCCATACTCAAACTTTTTTTTATAGGGGCCACAAACACGTTTTAGTTAAGGTGCCTCATATCGCAAAATAAATATACATATGTATTTACTTAGGTGTTAATAAAAAGCGTAATTTAAATTTAATGATTTATTTTTTTTAAATAAAAAATCTTGACAAAAGTTTCTTTAGTGTTAATGAGATTTATGAAATTCTGAACACTTGGCAGAAAATTATCAAGATCATTAAGATTATCAAGACAATTTTAATAGCATTTGGGCACTTCTTTAAACGGTTTTATATTTTTGGGGGCAATGCTCCGAATTCCCGCGTATCCCGCTTCTTAACATTTTCCTTTAAACAGAAGTTCTAGGTTAGTATCATTTTTGAAATCGATGATCTCATCGGACAACTTTGCGTAATAACAATTTATAACTGAAGCTAGCTGTGATATGGTCGTTTTTCCAGATGTTTTCTACAAGCATTACACATTTTTTATTTTTTAATCTTGAGACCTATTTTGAAATTCGTCTGACAGTGCAGTAAAATATTTGAAATTGTCGAGCAGTTTTCCTCCGCAATGTTTATACGGTCCGCTACTACCTTTATCATAGCCTGAACATCTTGCAGTTGTTTGTTTTGTAGAGTTGCGCAAAACAGTTCTAAATGTGGAACAGACATGGTTTCTTTTTCTCATCGGAACTAGTTCCCGGAACCATATCCGCGGAACTATTAAGTTTTTGTATTTATTGGCATAATCATGTTAAGAACTTAGAAAGATTGCAAACCAGAACCAAAAAGCAAAGTTGAAAGACCGATTAACCCAAAGATGTGGATTAAATTCTTGTGTGGGCTTCTGATGTTAGATTCCAATCAAACTTTTGCTTTCTACATGAATCAAAATATTTTGTAAATACCCACTTACCTATAGCCTATACTCTATCTATCAAGCAAAAACAAATCAAATTTTAATTCAACTCAAAATCTTATTTCAAATAAAAGTCTGGAACACCATATTTAGATAACAAAAAAAGAAACACAAATGTAAAATTACCAATAGCCCAACCGAGAAACTTCCAATTTGAATTCTCAAAAGGCAGAATAACAAAAAAGCAGTCACCAGAGCAATGCAATTCACTTTGAATTCGAAAATCCCTAATCTGTTAGCGGAACATGTAAGAAACCTCCTAATTAGAATGGAACTACGAAGGAAAAGAACTATGGATATGGGCATGGACTAAGGACATGAATATGGAACTAAGAAAAATTTTAAAACTGAGGGAACTATACATACACTCCGTTCCACGTGTTTACGAATAGGTAGTTTCTGATTTAATTTTACGAAATTTTTAAAATCCTTCGATAATATGGAAAAAAACAAATGCAATATGAAAAAAGCGGCCAAGTGCGAGTCGGACTCGCCCATGACGGGCGAGGCACCTATTACAGATTTATTATTAGAAAATAATGGTTCCACGGTTTACGTATAAGGTTTATGTTTATGAAATTAAATGTTTTTTTTTTATATTTGAGTGATTGAATAAAAGGTAAATTGCGGTTTACGATTTATGACGTATTAAAAAAAAACAACTTACTAGATCTCGTTCAAACCAATTTTCGGTGGAAGTACCTACATCATATATTTTTTTTAGTTTTATCATTCTCTTAATTTAGACGCGCAAACTATTCAGTTTAGAAAAAATGATATTAGAAACCGCAATATCATTTTTGAAGACCTATCCATAGATACCTCACACGTATTGGGTTTGATGAAAAAAAAATTTTTTAGGTTCCAGTTCTAAGTAAATTTCCCAAAATTTATTGTTTTTTTCTATTTTTATGTGAAAATCTTAATGCGGTTCACATAATACTTACCAAGTTTCAACAGTATAGCTTCTGATCTCCCGGAAAAAAGTGGCTGTGACATTCCCGGACGGACAGACAGACTAACAGACGGACAGACAGACATGACGAATCTATAAGGGTTCCGTTTTTTGCCATTTGGCTACGGAACCCTTAAAAAGGCTATGTTATGTTTATGTTGTAGAAAAAAAATGGGATTAGGTATATAAATTCAATTTTCAATTTGGTGTATTAAGTTTTGCCATATCTGTATGTACGAGTATCTATTTATGAACATTTTTTGTTTTGCTGAAATATGCTTAGTTCGCTTTCCTTCTTTATTCTTTTATATGTATTTGTATTTTGCTCTGTGAAAGGTTGATATTGGAACTGTAGAGGTGTAGACATATTTTATTTCAGTTTGTGAAACGAAAGGAAATGTCTCCGATAGAGGACATAGTTCTTGGAACTATACATTTCCAGAACGACACAACTCTATTGTTTTGTATTTCTCCATTATAAATACTACGAGTATAGAGGTCTTCATGAATGGCTTAAAACTAGATTTGAGACATTCAATATTTTTGGTGTAATCAACTCATTGAACTCATAGTTTACAAACGTGAATAAGTTGACTACCTGATGTTTGGTGGCCATGTGAATTGAATATTCGCTCAATTCAATCAAACACCCTCTAAACAGTTCACTCACAAAAAAGGGGTCTTATTTATAAAAGTTCATAATTTAAATCGGGTGCAATGAATATGTCGCTGATCTTTGCAATGGTAAGCCGTGTGTATGGGAATTGCGATTTTTTGTCGATTTATTCGATTATAAGTTTATATATGAATTAAAAAAATAATACTGAACACAGAAATACTGTGCGGTTTCTAAGGCCATTTTGGAAAAATACTTTTTTTTGGGTTTTTAGTGCCTTTTTGGGGTTCCAAGGACCTTGAACAGAAAAATACTGCAAGGTTTCTAACGACATTTTGGAAAAAGGGCTCCAAGCACCTCTTTGTAAAATAACCTTGAACAAAGAAGTACTGTGCGGTTTCTAGGGACATTTTAGAAAAAAATATCTTTTTTCGGGTTTCGAAGACCTAACTATCAGTACATTATCAGCCGAATCAATGAGCGCAAATTAAGCGTTAAGTATTCTTAATCAATGAATTAAATGAGAAAACTAAATAACATACTTTTTTTTGAAGTTAATTGGAGTTGATAAACATGCAATCAGCTAATTCGCCGAAGTCGGTGAATTAACGAGTAATTAAGTTAAAATAAAACCGATAGCATTTTTAACAACTGGCAGCGGATCTTTGAACCAAATTGGATGTTGGATGTGGTATCTCCGTACAATTTATTACTTAACGATTCCCAATTTCCATACCATTTATTACTTAAGGACAATTCCCTAATGCCTGGACACGATTTTTGATTAATGAGCAGTGAACTAACTTGTATCCACATTGAATTTAATTTGTGAATTAAAGGCAAATAAAGTAAGTTGCATTAATTCGGCTGATAGCTACGGCATGTTTATTAAATAACGATTAATAACTTGCCTCCTATGTCACTCACAACTCCTATGAAACAAAATCTATAAGATGATTATCACAGCACTCGCAATTAAAACAAGCACTATGAATATTCGGGGTTCATTCGTTTGAATAGGTGCACTCATTTCCTGCACACGTGTCTGGCTCAAATATGTGTTACGAATTGAGCATACTGAAGTAGCGCACACCTATGAATAATTAGCTTTTCTTTAAAAGCAAATATTTTATTCCCCATCTATGAGATTATGTTACGTTTACCCTGATTGATATTATTCACTTTTTCTGTGCAATCGCATAGAACGGCTTAAAGATACCTCCATCCACCGTATTCCAACTCTGGGTAAACTTTCTTATTTTGCTGTAAGAAAAGAGAGTAGCTTAGAGTAAAGAAAAAAATCCTTTCCTTTGCTTAGCCATCCCACCGAGGTATACGAAAGAACGTCGCTTTATTTACATCCCAGTTCACCAAAAGGCTTTTACATTTTCTGTGGTTCAATTCCCTCGATCGTATATAATTCACAATGAAATATGTTACTTTTAGTTTTTTTTTGTTTCTTTCTTGTAAACTTTCTAATTTTTTTGAATTTTTGATTTCCTTTTAAATTTTTCATTCCTTGTTATCTAAAGTACTCATTACTTTTTATTTTGTGATTTTTTTTTCTGTTAGCACTCTTAAAATTATTGGTCAAACATTGCTGTGTATTTGTTCTTCTAATGGTTTAATCCTCAATAAATTGAGCCATGCAGATTAATAACAAAGTACATATTTACCCCTATTGCGAGTGTCAAACGACAATTGATAATTGACTGTTTTCAATGTGTGCTATTGTGAACAAATCATTTTCATTGATATTCTTGTCAATCACATTTTTATACCCTATTCTAGGGGTATATTAATTTTGACGCATAGTTTGTAACATAGCTTAATATTGCCCGTAGACCCCTAAAAGTTACTATATTTATGATCAGCATCGATAGTAATGTCGATCTAGCCATGTCCGTCCGTCCGTCCGTCCGTCCGTCGGCAAAAATTAGGCCTTTAAACTGGACCTAGAGAGCTGAAATTTTAACCATATACTCTCTAGAGTCCCGAAATAATCAAGTTTACGAATTTTTGAAATCCGCCCACAGACACGCCCACAAACTCAAAAAAACAAAATTTTGGAAAAAATCGTATTTTGAGCTAGAAAGCTGAAATTTTTTTATATATGATCTATGACTCCTAAAACTGCTCGGGATAAAAAAATTTCAAAATCCGCCCACTGACACGCCCACAAATAAATAAAATAATTTTTTTATACCCTGTTCTAAGGGTATATTAATTTTTGAAAATCCAAAGTTTCAGCTAGGGAGCTGAAATTTATAGTATATACTCTCTATGAGCCCTTTATGCTCATGTGTAAATATTTTCAAAATCCGCCCACTGAAAAGCCCACAATTAATTTTTTTTTTTTTTTTAAAGTTCAAAGTTTGAGCTAGGGAGCTGAAATTTATAAACAATTTTATTGAAACACCCAAGTTTGAGCTAGGGAGCGTTTTTTTTTTGATAAAATCCTTTAAATGTTATATAACAAAATATGTAGAGCGTTCTTAACAATTCAACCATACTTAGACTTTTGTCACGCCCACTTATGAGGGATAGGAATAATAATAGGGTATCCAACAGTTCGCCCAAGCGGACTGTAGCCCGTCCCTATGTTTTATATATATTTTTACGTGTGGGTTTTCGAAGTAAAGTTGACACATAATGATCTTCTTATTTTCACCCAACAGAGATGAAACACTTTTTTGAAAACTGGATAATGGACAATGATCTGATCATACCTTATGTAAACAAAAGGCTATCCCTGGAAGGTGATCTGTATTTTACTGCGATGGAAACAAAAAACAAAACGCACCCTCAGTCATGATGATTTAACAATTTTATTTAATAATAATATTATTATATTAATAAATATATTATGGGTTAAAGTAGGTCTAAAAGGCATCACTAATAGAAATCAGGATATAATTTTTATTAATTTTTGGAAATAAGGACCGCCCCATTAAAGGGGCGTTGAGCACCTCCTTGAGCAATAAAAACAATTTGTAAATTTTTATATTTATCAGGAAATCAATCTTTATTTATGAATGGAAAGCAAAAAAAACAATTAGTATGGCATCCAACATTACATTCGCTGCATGTTTTTATTGTATTTTTGTGGCATTCAGCGCACCTTATTTGAGTGGGGCTTGAAGTTATCAAGTGATCCCATCTAAGCGTACATCGTTAGGGACTCGTCTCCTTTTAGTTGCCTTTAGTGGACGGCCTATAAATCCCTGTGATGAATAACGCCAAAAAATCCAGATGACCTCTTTCTTGAACATCTTTAGAAAGTCGGTAAAGTTGAAAGGCGTTATTCATTGATGCATTCAAAGGCCACATTATAAGCTGCCAATACCACTTCTTGCGGTTGATACTAATACGATAACAACCTATATTAGGGGACCATAATAGGGGATCATTGATTCATCTATACTCACTTCGTTGTATTTTGGATAGTATGCGATCCATTTTTCATTTAATTTATTCCAGAGTGGCCGAACTCGTGTAAATTTGTCCTGTGGATCTAGAGCTGAATTGTTTCATACATGAAGGTGTTATACCCAGACCTATCTACCCACAATACACTTATCATTCATTCAATTATAATATCTCACCACCCGATACGAGATACGACATATTCACTAGCGCCTTACCATCAATGTATAATGACATCAAACCCATGCACACAATTATGTTCGCTGCACTCATAAATAATAACTATTACGTCAACCCCGATTCTCCACTACGCATGGCAATGGCAAAACAAACCTGATAAAAATAAACAATCGACTTGGCTCTGTGTCGTCACCCGCTGCGGCGAACACCGACCACACATGAGTAATGCGATTGTTATTATTATTACTAAGGGTAGAATTGCTGTCAATGCACGTTTGTATGGAAACGAATTATGAGGTGACGATGGATATAGGCATTGTCATTGTATATACACTTTATACTCGTAGTAGTGCCATCATGTCGAATTTTTTGTTTTAGCCGACTAAATGCAGATGGCGTTATGAATTGAGCTAGAATGTTTGTGTCTAAACTTTTGCTGTCATCTTCATTTTAAATACACACTTTGAAAACGAAGAAAGCAAGACCAAATAAACCGGTTTGTCTCTCTCGAATCTTTCCGCCGAACGAATTTCATTCCATTGTGTATGCATTTTTTTTTTCATTGTAAGAAGGAGCATTCAGCATAGGCGTAGGCAGCGCAGGTAGCATGTTCATGTACGTATGGTCTGCAAGTAGCAGAGGTTGATGATGGAAACCAAGTAAGTTATTATTTGTATGGATAATGGATTTCGCATTATCGACTCTCTGGATGGAAGGGGCGATTCGTTTGAAACGAAAAATTTAATAAAATTTGATTTGGGTATTTTTCTTTCAAATGAGAAATTATGAATTTATCGCATTTTAGATTCTCGCTATTTTGGCTATATCTTGTCGAAAAATGTACCGATTTATATCATTCTTTTTGTAATTGATTTAGAAATATTCAGTCTGATTTATAAAGCAATGACATAATTTATTTTGTGTCGGTATTGTGCCATGCTCCACCACCACTTATTGGTCAATAGGTACCTACACGATGAATATTTATATGGATAATACGAATTTTCGTTGTTTAAAGTCCCTGCACCTTTGCAATAAAGCATTGAGGAAGGTCACTTGTTTGTGTTTTTTTCTTCTAATGAAGGTTGCTTGATTGGTTCTCTTTCGCATTACCCATGTTGTAACATTAGATATACGTGTTTTTAATCACCGAGGTTTAATCAGACGGCCTACTCCTCGTTTAGTTCTATTATTAGTTGTCATGCCCTGTGGTAAATGGTTCTGCTGAAATTTGCAATATCAATCATCAATCAATCAAGTGAGACGGAGGTACATACCAACTGTATTAAATACCAGCAAACATCCTACGGCCTCCTCGCAATATGCATTAACCTACCCCAAATTTCCATTAGAGCCAACAATTAATATACCATCTTTGTATATACATACATAAGTGAATATGAAGACTTTTCTTTTTAGCTTAAAGATGGATAAGTTGTTTTAATTTTCCTTAAACGGTAAACTCTCTTAAGCGGACAAAAATGTGCACCATTAATGTCCCCTCAAGGAGGATTTCACTGTATGTATATACATACATATGAAACTTATATTTTTTCTGGCTGAGGTATTAACGAGGCTAGAATAAAAAATGTGGGTTTCTATAACATGCGATACGTCTAACCATGCGTTTGATGGAGTTCAATATTTTAATGCATTTGGGTACCTACCTATAAAATTTCATAATTGTACCTACCTACTTCAAAAGATAAATTTAAACTATACTTCATTTCTTTAGTACCTACTGGGACATCCTGAAACCGAAATTTGCATTAAGTATATCGGCCGCTAGTGGTCGGTATGACGGTATCAAAAGAGGTATGTATCAAAAAGAATACCTAAATCAATGGTATTTAGCTGCCCAAACTGAGGCACTCAGGTGCTTGTGCAAAACCAAATGAAAAAATTCTGTTTATATTCGGAGATTCGATTGTGTAACATAATGCAAACGAAATATGAACCTAATATGATTTTGAATACCGATTATGAATGAATGCCCTTTTTATTTGATGAACCAATAAATAAACCAATTTGAGTTGTTCATGAATAACCTACGGCAGCTATTATTACAAGCAGGGCACGCGCTCGTACACACACTCTAACTTGTCTTATCTTATCTCTGCCTCAATTAATTTTTTCACATGCAAATATGATATGCCTCACTGCTGAAATGCGAATCTCCTTCGCCGATCTTAACATATACACACCAATTGTATAAAATACAACAAAATAAGTTCCAGGTGACGGTTTTGTTCTAATTGCAATATGCCATAACCTACCCCAAAAACTTTGATCAGAGCAAACAAATAATATACCATCAATCTACCCAAATACAATTATCCCAATTCTCTTCATCCACCATCGCCCCTACCATTAAATATGAATATCTGCTTTTCACTTGCAAATACTCGTATGAATTATAAAAAAAAAAACATTTGAGAATCTTCACTGCTGAAATGCGACTCTCCTTCAACGATCATACACACACATACCAATTGTGTTAAAATCCAGAAAACATAACATACCCCTTCCATCAAAGCAAAAATATACCATAAATCTACACGAAACCTGCTTTGCCAACCACCACCACTACCTGCATTATCCTCCTACTCATATTCCCAGCACGAGAATGGTGTAGAACTAGACTATCATGATTTGTTGCGGGCGAATGCGCACTGATGGCGTATCGTCCTTTACGCACGGTTGCACTACTATAAGGTTTATATACAATGATGTGACTATGTATGTAGCTTATACGAGTATATAAGAATTTCAATTTTGTTGGCAAATGACGGTTGAGGGTCATTGCCCTATGTTTAATCAGCCGGTGCGTAACAGACCAAATTTGAAAAAATAAACGGAAGAATCTTTTTGAGAACCGAGTCTATTTATCGCGATATATCCGCTTCATTAAAATTAGTTCTGCAAAAAAAAAGGTCCACGAAATTAATTTCTAGTGCAAAATACACACAAATTTGGTGAGAAAAAAAATTAAAGTAAATGACAAAGCCAAAATGTACTAAGCGTCTAAAATAATCCTAGATACCTTCAAACGGATTTATCGCAAAAGACGAAAGGCACCAAAGTGAATGTGATAAAAGAAAAACATAGCAGAGGTAGGTAACTCTATAATGTGATGTTTGTGAGCCTCATAAAACTTCCTTGATCCTACCAGGTATTGGGTTGGGGCGTTAAGTCAGAAGACGACCCTCACCTCTGCGAATTTGTTTGTCCTGGGATCGCCCTCAGACACCACATTGAACTCCCAATTTGTTAGATAATTGAATCTAGAATTTAGGCAAATTAAGTTTATCGCTGTAGGTCAACTGGTTTGGGAGATATCAAAGAAACCGTGCAGAATCTGGGAGCTAAAATTCAAAAAGTTGAACTTTTTTGTTTGTATCTAGATACAAAATCTATAAATGCAATTTGTTAGATAATTGAATCTAGAATTCAGGCAAATTAAGTTCATCACTGTAGGCCAAGTGGTTTGGGAGATATCAAAGAAACCGTGCAGAATCTGGGAGCTAAAATTCAAAAAGTTTAACTTTTTTGTTTGTATCTAGATACAAAATCTATAAATGCAATTTGTTAGATAATTGAATCTAGAATTCAGGCAAATTAAGTTTATCGCTGTAGGTCAACTGGTTTGGGAGATATCAAAGAAACCGTGCACAATCTGGGAGCTAAAATTCAAAAAGTTTAACTTTTTTGTTTGTATCAAGATACAAAATCTATAAATGCAATTTGTTAGATAATTGAATTTTTATTTTGGTAAACTTATAACTAACTTATAGCTAGACAAAAATTCATAAAACTAGCATGGATGAAATAATCTTTAAAGTACCTTACTGTCCCTATGCGGGTGCTCTACGGTAAGAAATGAAGTGATACCTAGTATGTACCTTCGGCTTAAAAGTATTTTTATTTTTTTTTTTTATTGTAAAAGTGTTGGTCACCAAGAAAGTACAAAATTAAAAAACTTGGTTTCTTTTTATCTTTTTTTTTTTTTCTTACAAACTATACAAACTACGAACTACGTTAACTACTTACAACCTACTCTTAAAGCAAGAACAGCCATTTTTTTTTTTTTTTTAATAACAAATTAAAACTACCTACCACCCACACCCACCTACAAATTACAACTATTTCTAGACTACTTACAAAACTAGACTACTAAAACTACTACAAACTAAAAATTATTAACTATTATAAATTACATACCACTTACAAATAAAAACAGCTACCATTTTTTTTTGTCCCTGCCTACAACACTTAACCTAAACCTATGTAAGTCGGCCATAACCTTATTGTTCAACTTTCATTTTAATGGAACTAAGTAAGGTGTAAGCTAATTCCCGACCCACCAAAATTGATTCTCCTGTTTTTCTCTATCTTGTCGATCCCGATCCGACACAGCCCTACTAAACCGAAGGCGCTCCCCTCCCATTTGTGAGACGACGTCCCGATCATAAAGAAGCCGCCTATCCACAGCTCTGCGAGCAACGTGGTAGATGAGCGGCACAGCCAATCTATCCTGTACAAGCCCCCGGCTGTCTAAGTAGAGAAATGCATCGGGCGGTATGAAGCCGCTTAGACGCACGCTTTCATAATATTCGTTGTTTGGGTAGTAAGCCCCAAAAATAAGGCCATTAGTCGAGGACATCGCTCTTGCAATATGACCCCAAATCAGCTTTATCAAAAAGTTATCTATCCTGTTTATTTGGGCTCCGTTGTATATGACCTTATTGGAATAATACCGTGTGTACTCCGACTCTGGTGTTCTGTGCAATCCAAGGCAGTTTCTCAGACACTGCCTCTCAAACACCCGAATCTTTTCCATTTGAGATGGTGCAACGTTAAACCACACCGGACATCCATAAGCAATCATCGGCCTGATGAGGGCCATGTAGCAAATCACTTTAACCCTGCTAAACAGCCGGCTGCTATAAAACAACCGTTTCGTGAGGGCAAACGCTCTCCTAGCCCTAGTTAAAGCAGCATCTACATGTTTATTAAAATATAGGTACTGATCCAGCCAGATGCCAAGATATTTTACGACATTTTTACTCGGTAGTGGCTGTCCATGTGGCCCAACGATCACTAGCTTGCGCCGGTTCTTTCTTGTATCCCTAGAGGCCCTAGACAAGGGAGTCCTAAACAAGATAGTTTCTGATTTCTGAAAGTTTATTCTCAACTTCCAGTCATCACAATATCGCTGGATCTGGTCGAAGTCACGCTGCAAAAGAATTCTGATGACCTCAACTTTTGCACCTGTTCTGTACGCGATTAGATCGTCGGCATACGCAATAGCCTGTGTAAGACTTCCTATCAGATCGGCGGTGTATATACTGAATAGAATCGGTGAGTTTACCGCTCCCTGCTGAAGTCCATTTTTTATATTAAAAACTGCGTTAGAAGTTATATTGCCAGTTTTGACAACGAACTTTCTACCTTTAAGCATGTCACAGAGTATATATAGTATTTGTTTGCTTATACCAAGTCTTGTCAGCTTTAGATAAAGACCCTCTAACCATACGGTGTCAAAGGCCTTTTCTAAATCTACTAAACAGGCACCTGTGCAGTGTTTCTTAGCTTTATTCCATTGAATGTCAGAGACTAGTTTAGACGCGGCATGAATTGTGTCATGCCCCGTCTTAAAACCAAACTGCGTTTCTGGAATAATATTTTTGTCCTCTGCCCACTTGGTCAGGGCTTTATTTATAATCATTTCAAATACTTTACTGATGCTCGGAAGCAGACTTATCGACCGGAGGTTTGCCGGGTTGGAGTTGTCCTTTCCTTTTTTCGGGAGAGGATGTACCACAGCTGTTTTCCACCGCACTGGATAGTATGCATTATTCAATGCGTTGTTGAACAAAGTGGTGTATATGTCAACTGCTTCCCGAGGGAGATGTCGTAGTACAATGTTGGATACACCGTCGACTCCTGCTGATTTCTTTTTCTTAAGTGAATCGAAGATGAGCTGGAGATCAACATTCGAAATTAAAAGGGATCTTGGCCCGTTTTGCTCGGCGAGGATGGCATTTGCCAGGTATTCTTCATTAAACCCGGTGAAACCGTGGTTCTCCGATCGCCATTGCGCAATTTCGTTTTGAAGGTTGAGGTAGTGACGCAGGGCTCTGCATTTTTACCTTATACAGTCGCTGAGAAGCAGCGCCCACAGCCTCGACTCTCTCCTGAGGATAATAAATAGGTCGTCGTCCAAGACGGCATCCTCTGGATCAATGCCTGCTATCAGAAGTACGTCTCTGTTTTCTGTCGTTGTCTGAAGCTTAAGACACGGGAGATCATTTCGATCCTTCTTCCTAAAGATCTTATTAATTTGTGGAAACATACTCGGGTCGTTCGCATTTATTGCCCGAATTCTATTGTTCCAATACATATTAATGGATAACCTATAGTTCATCTTAATTAGTTGGTTGATGTTTCTAATCGATGACTTCAGTGTACTAATTTCGGGATCTCGTGTGTCCGTGAACCGTCGGTACAAGCGTTTTAGTCTAGTCAGTAGTCCACTTTTTTGCCTGTGTAGTGCGTTAATGGTCGCGTTACGGTACAAGGTAGTTTCGTCATGTTCTTTGTATTGTGGGATGGTCCTGTTCATAGTTCGTTGAATTGTCTCGTCCATTTGTTCCAGGTATTCGTCGATCTCAACGTTAGACAAATTTCTGTCAGTGGGTGGAGCGATATTATTTGAGCGGAGTTCTCTTGATAGGGAGTTGGTGAAGCGTGGCCAGCGCATCTTCCTATAGTTGTAGGAATTCACCGGTACATACTCCTCAAGTTCTATACGCTCGTTCGGAAGATGTATTACGGCAGTAAGTCCGCAATGGTCACTGTCGTATTCGATTGTTCGTAGACAATTTCTTGGCCGTTGCCCTACTGTGTCATTAACTGTCAGTCGCGCATCTATAAGCAATAGATCCAGATAGGCACCGCTTCTTGGAAACGACGGACTATCTGTGGCCAGCAGGTCGATCCGATATTCAACGCTGTGTTGACCCATCCAATTATAAAGATGATTCCCTCTAGGATTTTGTATATGATTTCCCCAATCTTGGTGTTTGGCGTTTAAATCACCGGCCATGAGATTCCGAGTGCAGCCTTAAGCATGTGAAAAGATTATGAAGCTCTGTTATAAATTCAGTTGGCTGAGGTGCTTCAGGTGCGTACACCGCGATTATATACATCCGCTTACCATGTTGAAGAGGAATGCATATGATGCAAGCTTCTAGCGACCGGAATCTGCGCGCTTCCCTACTATATATTACCTTGTGACTAATGCCTTTTCGTATAAAGATTGCGACGCCTCCTCCTTGCGTGGAGTTGGGTCGGTCTTTTCGAACGATATTGTAGTTAATGTGCGTCAATTTGTGCTTCTGAGTTAGCTTTGTTTCGCTAGCCATAAACACATCGGGACTTAAGTCTTTCAACAATTGGAAAAGATTAGCTCTTCGTTCTGTCGTTATCAGAGAATTTACATTCAAGGCAAGGAGCCTAAAAAGTCTCTCCGGCAGCGCGCTCATTATGATCTAATACGCGTTGCGCTCGGCAGAATAGAGTAGAGATCTGAGTAGTTGATCTGACTCTGCCGCCGGGGTCTTAGGCATGGTGACCTGTTTGGCTCCCTTTGGCGGAGGCTGTACCGTGCTTCCCCTTCCTGATGCCATTTGGGCGTAGGAAATAAGGGGGTTAACGGAAGTTATGGGAGGGCGCACTGTTGGCCGCTTCTCAGCTCCTGTCTGCTTTGCTGTTTTATTTTGTTTAATTTGCTGAAACTTCGGACATCCCCGATAGTTTGCAGGGTGCCCGTCGCCTCGGCAAAGCGCACATCTAAGCTGGGTCATATCTTCGACCCGTTCCTGTCCGAGCTTACATTCTCCTAGATTGTGGTGCTCTCCACACTTCACACAACGTGACTGCATTTCGCAGTTCGCTGCGGCATGGCCGTACCTTTGGCAGCGCATGCATTGAAGCATGTCGCCACGCCTCTTTAATTTATCCCATCTGACAAACTGGTAGTCGAGGACGGAAATACTCCTCAGGCTATCCAGTTTGCTCTTGGGTGAAAGCTGTACAAGGAAGAAAGGTAGTTTCCGCATCTCCCGCCTGGCCCTTACTGTGGTGAAAGGCTTGACCCCTATAAAATCGAGCTCGTCGCTCGCCACTTTGCGGAGCTCATCTAAGGGCGCCTTTGGGTCCGTTGCGGCGTCTATCCCCTTCAACAGGACCGTTTGCACATTTTCTTCTTTGGGAGTAAAACTATAATATTCGGTTGTTGTGTCTTTTAACAACCCTTTAATTATTTTATGCTGTTCGACTGCGAAGCAGTGGATGGCATGTCTATATTCACTTAGTCTCTTAATCGTCAAATTATTGCCTATGGCCGACTTACATAAGTTTATGGTATCCTTCAGCTCTATTTTATAGGTATTGATGGGTGGCACCTTTTCTTTTTTATTTTGTTTTGGCTGTGGCTGCTGCTGTTGACTCTGCTGCTGTTGTTTCTGCTGCTGTTGATTCTGCTGCTGTTGACTCTGCTGCTGTTGACTCGGCTGCTGTTGTGTTCGTTGCTGTGGCTCCTGCGCTTGCTGTTGTTGTTGCTGCGTATGCTGTAGTTTCTCTGCATGTTGTTGCTTAAACTGTTGTGGCCGCTGCGGTTGCTGCTGTTTGCAGCTGGCAGTGCTGTTGGCAGTGACTCCTGCGTTTGCAGCTTTTGCTCTGGCTGCTTTTGATTTTGTTTTGCCTTTTGCTGCTGCTTAATGGGTTGCAGCGTTGTCTCTTTTTGTTGCTGTTGCGCTACTTTTTGCTGCTGCTGTAGCGATTTTTCCTGCTCGCGCTCTTGTTTTTCTTTTTCTCGGCGGGCCTCTTGTTTTCGCTTAAGAGCATGCACCAAGGGTTTGAGTTTGCCTTGGAGTTGTGAGATCTCTCCTTCAATAGCGCCGATTTGTTTTTCAATCTTTTCTTCCTCGGGTTCTTCATCTTCTTCTTCTGAACCTCCTGGTGTTGTCAAGTTGGCAAGTATCGCACTGTCACCAGTGTAATGCCATTCTCCCTCTTCGGACATGTATGCAATGTCCTCCTCTTGGATAGTCGAGGTGTTGAGCTGCTGGTTAATTTTATCCGTTGCTACTATCTTAGCTGCTCGTGTCATCTCCTTTACTTCAGCTGGCAGCTGGGCTGAAGTGGTTGTGGAGCGACGCTTTGCCACGTTCGGTGCGCAGCGGGACTTCTTCCTTTTTTTTTTGCCCATCGTCCGATGTTGCCGTTGACGGTTTTACTGTTGTTGCTGAGACATCTTTCGATGTCCCTGCTATTTTTTCTTCTTCCATTAGCTTATTTTCCCAATCAATGAAGTCTTGTACTTCTTGATTGTGTAAGAAAGCCGTAAAAAAGGGCAATCTTGGCCCGGCCTGGAATCGAACCTATGCTCCTCCGCACTGTGGGGGGCGCCACTATCAGTTGCGCTGTTCGGCACTTGTGAGGAAAATGGTTTACTTTTTATTTAGCACACCCTAAATTTAGTTCTAAGTTACTGCGAAAGTCGTTTTAGCGTCTGTACACTTTCACAGCTTCTGAGCGACCCGCTTATCTGTGCTGCAGCGTTAATAACGGCCCAAGACCGATTTGACGCACAACAGCCAGCAACGGACGCAATAAAAGGACCGGACAAAGACCCCAGCGACTTCGCCCTTGTAAAGGTTAACGCAGCATAGGCGCTCCACTTGCCATCAGCCATTGTCTTCAGTTGGGTTATATCCCCTTAATAGTGAACACTGACCAGTGAAACAAAGACAAACAACAATATAGTGAATTACTCTGAATAACAGATTAGTGAAGTAGTTTAGTGAATTTTCTTTGGTTTTTTTATTAGTTTTATTGATTTTTTTTATAAGTTTAGAGTAAAGTAATTTGTAAGGATAAAGTGTTCCAGTAGTGAGTGAATACGTGGAAAAGAGGCGGTAAAGCCCAAACAAAATTGAGATTTTACAGAGATCATCGCTCGAAGTGCTGCCGGCAGGACGACGAGGGACGACAATTAATAAGCCGTAAGTTTTTTTTACATACTTTCCTTTTGTGGCAGGAATCAAGCCAAATTATATATATTACTTGTAAGTTTAGGATATTCACTCTTAAGAGCTCCGGTATCCATTGGATTAAATTTTAGTTTTGACGTAGTTTTAGTATTTATAAATGAATTACAGTGTTTTTGAAGATTGAATTAGCAGTGTTTTAATGGAGAAGAGAAACTTTCTGTGATTTGGTGTGTGGAGAGTTGGGAAGGCCGTCCTTCCGCTTGTGCCATGACGTGAACGATACGTAGACGACCGACGGACATGAGGACGGGAATTGACGGCGTACGAACTCTTCTCTACCAGGACATTTGACGTACGAGTGACTGGATCCTGGTGTGAAGGGGCTGTCTCTCATTGTTTTCGGCCAGAGAGATAGACAACGGAGTGTCAACCGACACATAGGGTGGGTAGGCCGAGCCAGGGCCAACATCATCTGGCAAGTCTCAGGAACGAGGCGAACCTTACCAATGAGCGACATCAGGAAGCAGTAGATGCAAAGGAGCCTGGAATTAGGTTAGATATAAGTTAGATTAGGGATATAGAATAAGGTTTAGCTTACGTTTTAGGTTAGAATAGGATTAGTTTAGCATAGTTAGGGTAAGTGAGATGCATCTGACTTCATTTACTCTTTCCTTAGTGCAGCAAAAAGAAACATTGACCAAAAACTGAGGGAACAAATTAACACCACCTGGTCCCAAAGGCACGACTGTGTTATATCTCGCAGTCTATGGCCAAGAATTAACGAAAAAAGAACAAAAAGCATTCTGGAAATGAATAAGCTAGAAATACGTATCTTAACTGGCGTACTGGCAGCCCACTGCACCATAGGTGTAATGGCAAGCAGGCTGGGCATCAGCTCACCAGAATACTGCAGGAGCTGTCAAGATATAGAAGAAACCGAGACCATCAAACACCTGCTCTGCGAATGTCCAAACCTTCAGACATCTCGACTTCGCTATCTGGGCAACAGATTCTTCGAAGACTTAGAGGACGTAGCGCAGGTACCACTGACGGACACTATCAGGTTTGTCAAGAACACAGGTTGGTTCCAACAGGCCAACCGGCAAGATTAACCTAAACTGAGTATGGTAAGTGTTTTATTGTAAATGTAGGTTTACCACATAAAACAATAAGGGATCACAATGGACCAATGGGCCCCCGTGCAAGCACAGCAGCTCTGCTGTGCACTTCCCTTCCAACCTAACCTAACCTAACCTTCCTTGGTAGGGCAAAGGTATTGAGATTTTCTTTTCGTCTATCCCATCTTTCTCTTCTCTTCTCTTTCCTTTCTTTTTTTTGTCCGTCCGATTAGTTCTCTGCCTATCTTCTTCTTCTCTTTTCTCAGGCACGATAATTTTTGTTTGTAAGCAGATGGTTTAGTGTGAGGGGTGACAAGAACTACCCCCGTCCGACGAGCGATAGCCGTGTAACCGCGAGCTTGCCACCGTCCTCCTCCACTACTCCGAAGATGCTCCTGTGGCCAGCCTCGACTCATAACAGCATAACAGCCTTTCCGACGAGCCGGTACTCGACTTATACAACCCAAGAAGTGAGCATGAACTGCACACGGATGCTAGATCCCATGGAATAGCAGGGGTACTTTTGCAGTGTGTCGACAAGTCACTGCGTCCGGTTGCGTACTATAGTCGCAAGACAACGAAGGAAGAAAGCATTTACCATAGCTATGAACTTGAGGCACTGGCTGTGGTAGAAACTACTCACCGGTTCCGACAGTATCTTCTGGGTAAGCACTACAAAATATAAACAGTGCAATGCCCCCCTGCAACCACCCTGCTTGGGGTCACTGTTTGATTTGGAGTAGGTGCGAGGTTTTATTTTAGCACTTGGAATTATTTCATACTTATTTGGGGACTTATTTCATACCATTTTGTGGACTTATTTCTCCTTCGATTTGGGGAGTTATTTCATTTTTCATTAGAATAGAAGACCTCATACGAGAAAAGAGGAGAGCGCGTAAGAGATGGCAACAATCCCGCGCCCCCCTGATAAAACTTATCTGAACCATTTTTGCACCAAACTTAAAAATGAGCTACAGGATCTAAAAAATCTCGAAACTTCTACTTACCTCGAGGGCTTGACTGCTGAAAAGAGCTCAAACTACTCAATTTGGAAAGCCTTGAAGTCCATAAGGAAACCCAAAATGCACTCTCCACCAATAAGAAAAGCTAACGGCGAATGGACAAAAGGAGACAAAGAGAAAGCGGATTTATTTGCCGAGTATCTAGAAGAAACATTCAGGCCGTTCGATGGACGACCTTTCAACGAAGAACCGAATGCTAATACGGCATCCGATAACTATAAAGTAAAAGCCGTATCCTTGTCCGACTTTTAAATGACAATAAGAAAGCTGAAAAATAACAAAGCTCCAGGATACGATCTAATTACTGGCGAAATTCTAAAGGAGCTACCGAAAAAAGCATTAGTTAAGCTGCTCTACATCATAAATGCTTTTCTGAGACTTTCATATGTTCCAAGGCAATGGAAAGTAGCCGAAGTCATTATGGTTCCCAAACAGGGGAAAAGTATATAGACATACTCGTATTTCGCTACTGCCAATAATATTCAAGGTCTTCGAGAAACTTCTGCTAAAACGATTAAAACCAGTAATTGAAGAAAGACGCTTGATACCAGATCATCAATTCGGCTTCCGGGTCAAACATTCCACAATCGATCAGGTGTATCGAATAGCGAATGAAATTGAAAAAGCTCTAGAATTTAAAAAGATTTGCTCTAGCGCTTTTCTTGACGTATCGCAAGGTATAACACGAAGGCATAAGGTATAAGCTAAGGACAATACTACCTATAAACTTATATGAAATACTGGAATCCTACCTTGGAAACAGACGTTTTCGTGTTAGACATGAGACTGAATTCTCGGAATTCAAAGAAATCCACGCCGGTGTTCCGCAAGGAAGCGTTCTCGGCCCAATCTTATTCCTGCTCTACACAAGAGATATACCACAAGATGAAGGGACCATCGTAGCAACGTTCGCAGACGATACGGCTATCCTCGAAATGGATGAGTCAGTCGAATCATCAACGGAAAAACTACCACGAGCTCTCAACAAAGTATGCGAGTGGACAAAGACCTGGCGAATCGCCCTTAACGAGAACAAGTCAACTCATGTCAATTTCACGTACAAAAACTTACCTGTTTTTGTTAACTCGGTACAAATACCATACGCAAACGAGACAAAATATCTAGGAATGAGCCTACCCGCAAAACTTAAGTGGAAGCCACACGTTAAGAAAAAGCGTGACGAGCTCGCAATCAGACTTAGAGCTAAGTGTATACAACAAAGTGCTAAGACCTTCTTGGACATACGGTATACAACTTTGGGGTTGTACCAAACCAAGCAATATGACTATAATACAAACATTCCAAAACAAAACGCTAAGAGCAATCGTGAATGCTCCATGGTATATAAGGAATAGTGATATTCACAGAGATCTAGGAATTGCTACTGTGAGTAACGAAGTAACAAACTTTGCTCGCAAACTTCGTACTCGTATTCATGGTCATTGCAATAATGAAATAATCCGTACTCTAAACGTGACAAACCTTGAGCGCCGACTACAAAGAACAAGACCGTTCGACCTAGCGCCATAAGGAAAAACCGTACATAATGACGGTATTAGTATGTGCGTTCGCTGGAAAGCTACCTACCAAACGCTATTAACACTACGGAAGCGTAAACTACTTGTTAAGGTAACTTAGTCGTAGTCATCAAAAAAAAAAATGAGAGGAACGAATTTCATACTACTATGAGCTCGCGCGGCCGGTCCTCATAGTGCCTATCTGAGGGGTGTGGTTTAGCCCGTAGGCATACTAGATAATATAAGAATCGGAAATAACCTATTTTGCGGGCCATTGCTATCTTAAAAAGATTCCTCACCTCCAAGCGCAACCGAAAAAAAAAAAAATTATTTGGGGGGTTATTTCGTTGAGGGTTATTTCCTGGAGTCCCTATTTTAATGTGAATGGTGGATTCCCAATTTCCTTCTATTAATCCGGTTTGTTTACTTACTACAGTAATATACTCGTACTAGCTAAGACAAAAATACATGGGCGAATTGGTACAGATTGGCAGGTACAATGCGAAAACAGAGTGACAGATCACAAATAGTTTTAAATTGAGATTGAGATGGGTTTGTAGTTTCGTTATATTTTTCTGTTGTTTTTTATTTGATCGTCGTTTCCTTAGTTATTTTCTGTTTTCAGGAGACCATAACAGCTGTTACTAATAGTTGCATCAATTTTCGTTTTATACCACCCGGGGCACCTCACTTTGGTGGAATTTGCGTGGCGGCTGTCAAGGTCGCGAAGAGTCATTTGCACCGGAGCCTCAGTGGTGCAAAGTTGACGTTTGAGGTATTGACAACAGCCCTGGTAGAGATTGCAGAGGTCATGAATTCGAGACCCATCTCCCCAATGTCCTCCGACCCAAACGACTTTGAACCACTTACAACAGGACATCTGCTCATTATTACGGCACTCCGAGTAATCCCTGAGCCAGCAGTTGAAGTTGCAGATACAGGCTACATACAAAGATGAAGACTGATAAATGCCGTCAAAACCCATTTTTGGCAAAGGTGGTCAAAGGAGTAGGTATATTGTGGAACTTCAAGGTCGGGCTAAATGGACGTCACCAAGCCGTAGGCAGCCTCGTGTTCACACAAGAAGATAACGTTCCACCCCAGAAATGGATTTTGTGTTGTAGACGTTTGAACATTCAGAGGAATCATCAGACGTCCCATCTTCAAAATCATTCCTATTCCTTCTTGAAAGGTATTCCGGTCAAAGAGGCTGGAATATGTTGGGGCAGAATCACCATCGTCATCCTTATCATCGTCATCCTTATCATCGTCATCTTCATCATCGTCATCATTATCGTCGTCATCTTCATCATCGTCATCTTCAACATCACCACCGTCATCTTCATCCTATCATCCTATATAATCATGCTACAAATATCGCAGTTGAAATACATAATTGTAATAAACTATTAAATTGAAATACTTAATATTTTAAACATTTCGCTTAGTTTAGACTAGTCACCATATTTATTTGCTTTACTGATTTCGCCATAAAATTTGAACTTGTAAAATGAAGTAATGTGTCTATCGCTTAAACCAAAATCCGCTCACGCACATTGTTTTAACACGCATGAAAAATTAACAAGAATAGAATTTGAAATCCTAATAGCAAAACACTGTCTTTTGATTCTCGAAGTTAACACGATGCTCCCAGGCATCTATCCAGTAGCGCGATAACGAATCATATGAGATTCGCTCAGTCAACACTTGCATGTCTCAACCTGTTCATTATGCCCCGGCGCATTCGGATCAGGTTGCGCACATGCCGTCGCCAACGGATACGTGTGCAGCGAGCTATTTGGACATGTCAGCATTTCCCATCGTGGGACCAGCGGTTTCCTGACGGGAAACAATTATGGTTAGTTTAATTTTTAGTTGGCATTATAGGCGTGAAATAGTAATCGAACGTAGTTAAGTGTAAGTCGAACCGTTTGGCGTGCCTTCGGGCGCGCGTTAGCGTTTTTTTGTTATCCTCGAAAAGAATATCTTTAACTGGCGCCCGAGCAGGGACGGGCATCAAAAACTGTATCCTTTTTGCCTGTGGATCTATGCTAAACCCGATACGCTCTACTTGAGTGCACGTCACTGTACCCATGGAAGCACAGTTGACCATTTTGGGTGTGAGACACAAACCTTTCGCATACCCATGGGAACATGCGGATATCCTAGAAGGCTAAGGGATGCAGTGGTGATGGTTGTTCGTGCCATTAGTAGGTTGCTTGCAACTAAACGGGACTAACACGACACCTCCCGCATATGCCGGTCTTCAAACCGATAGATTAATTAATCAAATAAATACTTCGTTTTCTCTTTCCCAATGAAATAAAACGAAAATATCAAAATATGATAAAAGTTTCAGTGCTGTCTGTACAAGTGAGTTATCGAAGCAAATAAAACTAAATTACCAAGAATTCTAAAAAAAGTAAACCACAAAAACAAATTCAGTGAAAAATTCTCCATTAGAACAGTGCTAACACGTTGAAATTGAAATACAGAGCATATGGGAATACCTGCACTCACTTTTCAGACTACTTTTCTTGGCTATGGTGGGGGCATCCAAATCTATGAATACGATCCCCCTTGGTGACAATTAAGGAGGGTAAAGGATGGATCATCGACGGGTCGCTTAAATTAGTACACGTCATCGACCTTAACAGATTCGAACAACTTCTGAAGGAAATGACAAAGTCCATTATCAGCAACATCAAAGAACAAGACAGAACATTGATCCTTTGAACATTGAGACTTCCATCTGTTACAAATAAACGATCGCATTGGGATACTAAAAGAAAAACCATCCAGGAAAACAAGATCCATTGACTGCATAGGAACCGCCTTTAGGTAGGTTGGGAAAGGCTGTGAAGTAGCAGTCCAATAAAAGGTTTATTCTGATACCACGTGGATCTATTTTCTTCCTACTGGTTGAACCAGTTAGTTTTTAATAAAGCTTAACCAGTTCAAATAACTAGTAGGTAATTAAACTTCCGTTAGCTTGGAACTTACCCACTATCATTTTTTTAAATTATGTCCTAATATAATTAGTCACATTAGCCGGAACCAATAATAAATTTAATGTGAAGTTTAAATTTCTAGTTTCTTTCACTGTTATGCAAAAGGAAATTTTATTGAACCCGACCGCTAATTTAAACTCCATTTTAAATTCGTTATTGGTAAGGCCCATTAACTTGCCGCCACTTAAATGTACAATGTTTATTTTACCACAACATTTAGCCTTACCCCTTTGATACAATTGATGAGCGCACAAAAATAAATAGGTAATAATTAAAGAAGACCCCCAATTGAATTTAATAACAATAAAATACCATAGCCACGTCGTTTACAACTTATTCCAAACTTCAAAGCTTGCTTGCTTTTTGTTTATATAGTTTCGGTCCGTACTTTTCGATAAACTTAACTATAGGACCAACAATGTCTTCGGGATTGTTTAAATGCAGATGATGTGAACCTTCCGATTCTAAATACTCGA
This sequence comes from Portevinia maculata, assembly GCA_949715645.1. Lineage (NCBI taxonomy): Eukaryota > Metazoa > Arthropoda > Insecta > Diptera > Syrphidae > Portevinia > Portevinia maculata. Next base: position 97,818,081 of record OX454527.1, on the reverse strand, counting down.
ACGTGTCTTTCTGCGATAGAACCTCCATCACTTCATCATAGTACTTCTTGTCCTCAAAATAACTAGAGCTCTGTGCCTTTATAAACATATGTCCAGCAGTAATCCGCCGCGCCATCTCCACGCACAACTCCTGCGATGCGACTAAATAGTTGTAGTACTTCAGTCGACGATCCCTACAAAAGAAGTACTTCTCGGGATACTTCTCGGATTTTTGAATATTTCTCGCCAGCATGAATTTGCATCTGTCTTTGCTTATGGAATGAAATGTTCCTTGGTATAGCCGCTCGATTAGCTCATCATAAGTGTAGGAGGGTGGCTCAATATTGCTGCGATTGCGAGTATCTTCCACCACAAATTCTTCCAAACGAGTTGCCAGCGAAATGATGGTTTTTTCTAGCGGCCTCTGGTGCGGTTTCAGCGCATCGATGCAAATGATCATGTCAACTTGGTGGGGAAATACAGCAGCGAACATGAATGCAATGATTGCTGACATGGAATGACCAATTATCGATACTTTATCCCATCGATACTGCTTCATCAGCAATCGTATAACTAGCAGGCTGTCGTTCATGTTGTAATAGCATCCGTCGGGCAGACGAGACGACAGTCCGTGACCAGGCAAATCAATCGAAAGCAGAGCAACATTCGATGGCAATAGAGGAGCCAGTTTATCAAAGGTACCTGCGTTGTCCAGCCACCCATGCATTCCCAAAATTGGTCGGACATCCTGTGGGCCAAACCATTTTCCAGAGATATGTCCCCACGGCACGGGAATTGTGATTTCTGCAAACTTTATGTTGTAAAGCAACCAATATTTAGGGTTTTCTCAACATGTTAGAGATAACTATGTACTCACGTCCTTAGTCGGCCTTTCCCCAGTCAATTCACCAGCGTGAGTGAATCGCCTTGGTGGTGGTGATATGGCTTCCTGATTTCCTGCCTTCATAGTGATGCATTCGTCTGGAAAGTAAAGCCGATTAGAATGATTGGAACCAACTATAAAATCAGCTCAACTGATATCGCGTCATCTAAAATTAAAATGTAGAATGTGACAATAATCTAAACATTATTATCTAAAAAATAATATTACATCGACTGGCATTGGCATTGAGCGTTTGTATTTGTTAAACTGGGACGAGTTTACTTGTATAGATTTGGCTGTAGGTTGCCAAATTGGAGCACAAACTTGGCAAAACTCTTAATGTGGAATTGTTTGTTATAATTTAGTATGTTCGCACTATTTTTTACTTAAGGAAGTTAACATTTGAATATTTAAGGTTTTCCATAAAAAAAATTAATTAATCACTGACAAATGTCAAAATGGCTGAATGGGTGGGTGTGATAGTTGAAATTGGTACCTAACGAGCTATTTGAGTGGAAGCGTCCACACATGAAAAAACATGAAAAATTAGCTTTGTTCGTTATATTTATATATTTATTTTATATACCTTTTATATACATCATATAATATATGATAACAAAAATGAAACTGCATATACCCAACCTCACACTTATCACAAATCTTACAGCAGAGGGTTGACTGTTGCAGGGGGGGCAGCATGCCACAGAATACACTTGTGATTTCTCAAACTCTCATAGACGAGTTAATACATGAACCCACAATTAATAGCTCTTAATGCTGCTATTTTCTGAACGTCTTCTTAATGGAATTTATTGACAGAGTGAGGTTAAAAACGAATATTTTGAAAACTTCATATCTTTGCTTGCCTAAATGGCGTCGCCCAACAGCTAGCGAGCTTGACAACAAGCAAATTTATAACTTTTGTCTCCGTTCCAACCAATTCCACAATTATCATCTAGAATTGGAGTTGCCAACGGAAATTTCATTTCCAAATCTAAATATAACCACGACTGTAATGTAAAACGCAAAAACAGGCTGTTCACTTTAATTTGTTTTATCTTCAACTTTACTAGTCCACGCCATGTCCAGAGCAGAGAATAAAGAAATGGGTCACCGTTGCTACTTGATCTTGATCAACAAAAATGGAAGCAACAGCGACTAATCAAGTGGGTGAGCATCTATTGCAAATTTATTGTCTGTTTTTTATATATATCATTATGTTAAAACTTGAAATAGTTTATTATATAGCTTATTTATTGTAACGTAGTGATGATCAAACAAACAGAGCTAAAACGTTTGTCATACTTCTGTAGGATACCATCTCTGTGTCCTGTCTGTCGTTGCTGGTTGCAGATCAAACAGCGTGCACATTCAGATTTAATACTTATAATTAACCTAATATATATTTAATACATTACTAATAAAGTACAACGTATAAATTGGCGACGAGGAATAAAATAATCAATTGCATTGAAAGGTAAAGCAAATTGAAGAATGGCAGCGAAATTTGGTGATTTGGGGCAGTTCAACGTAGCAGATGGCAAATGGCAGATTTACAAAGAACAAATGGAATTCTTTTTCAAGGCCAATGAAATTGTGGATGATAAAAAGCAAAAAGCAATTTTTCTTTCGTCATGCGGAATGGAAACATACAGGCTGCTGAAATCGCTCGCAACTCCAGATAGCATTTCAGCTGAGAGCATTACTTTTAAAATTGCCATTGACTTGTTGACCACTCATTTCTGTCCACCACCAAACCAGATTGTGCAGCGTTATCAATTTTATCGGCGAGACCAGAAGGATGACGAGTCCATTCCAGAATATCTAGCAGCACTTCGCAAACTCAGTCAGGGTTGCATATTCAAAGATTTAGATGAAATGCTAAGGGACAGACTAGTTTGTGGTATGAAGGACGAACATCTGCAGAGGCGTTTATTGTCAAACCGCAAATTGACATTGAAAATAGCGCAGGAAGAAGCCGTAGCCAGTGAAGCCGCTCAGAAGAATATCAGCACATTAAAGATATCCACCAGTAACACCAGCCAGCCAGAGATTCACAGAGTTTCTTACAGTAAGGGTAAGGGAAACCAACCAATGAAGGACCAGAGCAGAAAATGATTTCGATGTCACGGAAAGTACCAGCCAGAACTGTGCCGATTTAAGGAAGTGGTATGTCGATACTGCGAGAAAATCGGACACATCGAGAAAGCATGCATCACAAAATCTAAATCAGGACGCAAGCATGCAGAAACCAGAAATAAACCCCAACATAAGGTTTATTGGATAGACGTTCAACTGAAGAACAGCCAGGATTACGTATTGAAAGTTACCAGCAACCAGATGTCATCAATACAAGAAACAATTTAGATTTGTCAGCGACCAGTGCAAATGGAAATAGACTCCGGAGCCAGCCATTCGATAATCAGTGAGGAGTTGTACATTACAAATTTCCCACACGTAAAATTGCAACCAAGCCAGATAAATTTAAGAACTTGGGGAGCGATTAAATATTTGAGTGTGTGTGCAGAGATTTCAGTGCCAGTGACCTTCAATGGAAGGAACAAACAATTAACGTTATTAATTATTTCTTGTGATGGACCAGCGTTAATTGGAAGGAATTGGTTTGACGCTTTGGGTATTCGAGTAACCAGTAACCTAAATCGAGTCGAATCGGAGATGCCAGCAGAAATTTCCAATTTCAAGTCCGTTTTCAATAGTCAACTAGGCGACTACAACGGGGAAATTATCAAACTTCAGATGTGTAGTACGGGAAAGCCAAAGTTTTTTCGATATCGCCAGGTACCTTTCGCATTGAAGTCAAGGGTTGAAGAGGCACTTCAAGCAATGGAGGATGATGGTGTCCTCCGACCAGTCAAGTTTAGCGAATGGGCGACGCCAATAGTTCCAGTCATAAAACCAGATGGCAGTATTCGGATTTGTGGCGATTACAAATGCACGGTAAACCAGATGATATGCAAAGATACGTATCCATTGGAAACAAATACAGAGGTTTTCGCTACTTTAGCAAATTGTAAGTGGTTTTCAAGATTGGACTTGGATCGAGCATATACGCAAGTTAAAGTAAATGATGAATCTGCAAGGATTTTAACGCTGAACACACACCGTGGACTTTTTGAAGTGACCAGATTGCCTTTTGGAATTTCTGCAGCACCGAGTATTTTTCAACGCATAATGGAAGGACTACTTAGCAACATCCCAGGAGTAGTCGTATATTTGGACGACATACTCATAGGCGGTAGCACCAGGCAAGAAATGTGGGATCGAGTTCGAAGCACACATCATCGTATCCAGCAATCCGGTTTTAAACTAAAACGGAACAAATGCGTATTTGAAGTTTCGGAAGTAACATTTTTGGGTTTTAAAGGAAACCAGAAAGACGTACAACCTACAGATGAGAAAGTAAGAGCTATTTCTCATGCACCAGAACCAGTCAACAAACACCAGCTTCAGGCATTTCTGGGCCTGTTGAATTTTTACGATCGTTTTATGAAAAAAGTAACAACCTGGAACCACTCTACCGGCTCCTGAAGAAGAATACACCGTTTACATGGGGAAGTGAACAGAAACGAAGTTTCTCGAAAGCTAAACAAACTATTAGTGCATTTCTCAGTTGAACTACCTCTGTTGCTGTGTGGAGACGCATCGCCTTATGGAGTCGGTGCAGTACTTGCACATAAGATGCCTGATGGACGTGAAGCTCCTATTGCTTTTGGATCCAGGACCCTTCAGACTGCGGAACGGAACTATTCCCAGCTAGACAAGGAAGCCTTATCAATAGTTTTTGGATTTAAAAATCTCCACCAGTTCCTGAGTGGGAGACGTTTTACTATTATAACGGATCACAAGCCTCTTGTGGGATTATTCAACCCAGCTAAGACAATTGCTCAACATATTTTACCGCGAATGCTACGATGGTCATTGATGTTAGGAGCATACCAGTATGATATCCAGTACCGAGCAGGGAAGGACCACCAGAACGCAGACGGGTTAAGCCGATTACCACTAGATGAAGTGAAAGTCGAGGTTCCAGATGTCCCTGAAATTTTATACTTCGAAGAAGCGGAAAACGAGTTCCTGTTAACAGCCAGAGAAGTTCAGTGCTATCAAAAGTGTTATGGCACATCCAGCGTCGTGACTGCGACCTTCCAGAAAAGTTACCCCAGTTTCAGCGTATGCTACCAGAATCCAGGAGCTTTCCGTAAATGCTCAGTGTTTGCTGTGGGGAGCTAGAGTAATCATACCAGAAAAGCTACGCCGCAGAGTTCTCGAGATGCTTCATGAAGTTCATCAAGTTATGACAGCGATGAAAGCAACAGCATATAGTTATTTTTGGTGGCCAGGTCTAGACAGCGACATCGAGAAGACAGCCAGACAATGTGAACAATGCGCGAAAGTAAGCAAATACCCTCCAGCCGCACCTGCGAAACCGTGGTCCTTAAGCCAAAAACCGTGGTCACGTTTGCACATCGATTGATTCATATAGAAAATGGGTAGAAGTAAAGATGACCAGAAACTCTAGTTCAACAAGGACTCTCGAACTAAGGAGAGACATTTTTGCAACGCACGGAATTCCTGATACGATCGTGTCTGATAATGGTCGTAATTTCGTGTCGAGTAAGTTTGAATCATACTTAAAGGCAAGTGGTATCAAACATATTTGCACGGCACCATACCATCCAGCATCAAATAGGCAAGCGGAACGCTTTGTTCAGACAATTAAAAATCATCTAAAGAAAATGCCAACGACAAACATCCGGAAAAGTCTAGCAAATATACTTCTACGATTACGCACAACTCCAAACTCAAATACAAACGAAAGTTCAGCTGGTACTCTTAATGGGAAGGAAACTTAAGACCTTGTTAGACCGTCTACATCCCGAAGGTAACCCTACCAGAGAAGAGTTCAAGACAGAAATCCAGATGGAGAAGGCGAAGCCAGCCAGGAGATTTACCAATGGCGAAGACGTGTGGTACAGGAACTTCGGTAGAGGAGAGAGGTGGTTACCTGGAATAGTTCAAACAACAGGTGACCGGAACTACGAAATCGAAGCAAATGGAACCATCCAATCAAGACACATTGGTCAGTTGAAGAAGCGGATTCCTACCAGCGCACAGCAAGTTCGTCAAAGTGTTAAAACTCCAGTGCCAATGCAGTTGAGTGGAAGACCTTCGCAAAGTCAACGAAATATCCAGACAAATCCAGAGATTCAAATTGAGGAATCTATTTTTCCCGATCAACCAATTTCGGAGAGATTACCAACTACAAGTCAAATTGAAGTACCAGAAACAACGAGTGCATATGAAGCAGCAGCACAGATGACAACACCTAAACCTAGACGTCCTTTTCGTAAAAAGACGGTTCCCAGAAGATTGGAGGATTACTTGATGGGGGAGGAACTGTAACGTAGTGAAGATCAAACAAACAGAGCTAAAACGTTTGTCATACCTCTGTAGGATACCATATCTGTGTCCTGTCTGTCGTTGCTGGTTGCAGATCAAACAGCGTGCACATTCAGATTTAATACTTATAATTAACCTAATATATATTTAATAAATTACTAATAAAGTACAACGTATAATTTATATTTTCGAATTTCTTTTACAAATTCCCGGATCAAATACGTTTCAATTTTCGTTTTCCATTTGAAGCAAAAAACTATTTTTTTTTTATCTAGATCACGATTTGAATCAACCTTTAAAAAGGCTTGTCAGAAGCAACAGAAACAGAATTGAGTATGTTCATTGACAAAACAGATTTCACTGTCAACACAACACTGTGTCATAACATATTGGATTATGTTTCCGTTTTTGTTGTTTGTCATTTTGCTGAAAGGAGCAAATCTAATACATCTACTTACATACTTGCACTTACCGCAACACATTAGACATTTGTCACTAAGAAGTTTCTTGTTAAAAATTCGAACGCGATTTTGCTTCGGCGTAGAAGAAAATATTTAAACATACATATGCTGCAATTATATTTTAAGCCCGACCCCGCATACTTTTTGTGTATAAGTAGTGTGTAAATATAGATAGGTTAGTTTGTAATTAAACGATGGCATTGTAGTCAGAAACAAATAATGTATAGCTCCAAATGACTTAACTGTGAGTCGCCAGAGCCCATTTCCTGCTGTGATAGCTATTTTTTCTCGGTCTACCGGATGGATCCGCACTTGCCAGTTGGCAATTGTAATCATCTGGGGGGCTGACAATTTGGTCTCGCATCTCCAGTATTTATCCGGTGTGTGCGGCCATACTCGCAGTCGTGCGAAGCAAATATATCAGCAAACTCGATGATGAGTTTGACTTGCGGCTCCCTATTCAGATCGCAGTGCTCGAATAGAGTTGTTTTCACATCAATTATTCCCGTTGATAAACGAGGCTGGTGGTAGAACCTCGTCCATACTAATGTCCTAAGGGGTGGTGCATTCTCGTTCCCGTACATGATTAGAATCTCGACGTTTCGATACTTAAGTACTTCCATACCGATGCATAATACTACACTATGCGCCTTCATGGTATCAATTCTAATGATGAATTCGTCGCATATACCGATTACTAGGAAAGTTTGAAAGAATACTCTTCTGTCAGATTCATCGTTATTATGACGTCTCCTTACACTTTCGCTCCTGTTGCTGTTTTCAGAAATTTCAAGTTGTGTCTCATGCATGGTTAATTTATGGTCGATTACCTCCAACTAAGCTTAAAGAACATTTTTAAATTCTTGCACGGCTTTCTTTTACGCGGTGAGAAAGGAATTCTTCTGCTGTTCGAACTTGGAATCTAGAGTATCCTTCTGCTCTTCGAATTTGGAATGTATAGAATTATTCTGTTCTTCAAATTTATGATCGAACATAAAAATCATATCAACGCCTGTACTTTCTTGTTCTTTTGCAACGTCGAACAAAGCGGTCTTGGGGTTCTCTCCTTCCCTTTCAACAGCCTCCTGCAGCCGAAGTACCAGATCACTTTTCCCTCCAACTGCTCTATACTAAATAATATTAATTTCCATACTCATTGGAGCCGAAAACGTCGTTTTGGGGACCCGTATGCGGAGTTTACCTTATGTCGTTGACTACGTTTGCGGACGTAAAACGGAGTTTCTTGGTTAAAGGGTAACTACGAGATAAATTCAGGTTTATTACTCAGCCACTTCTGTCTGATATACTTGAAGTAGATTATTCTGCCATCTCTGGTGATACTTTAAGAAAATAAATAAGTAAGGACTGGCAACTACTGACTTCGTTATCATTTTGACATAAATATTAAAAGTTTGTTTACACAATCATCGCTCTATTCTATTCTCTAATACCGATGTTTGGTCGCCCATGCCTTTTATGATCTTACATATCATTTCTATTAATTACTCAGCACAATTTATTTATGTAGGTATGGAACAACGATGTGACAGTGAATTAGTTTGCCATCCATTAGAAAAAGGGCATGCATCATTTCTTGGTTAAAAATCGAAAATTTTAACTGAACCAAAGAGATCTTAAAATTAATCAAAATTCCTGACCCCAACGCAACTATTAGATAATCAATGGTTTGGTTCAGTTCTAGTATAGTCTGAATCTGCAGCAAAAGAAAAGTTTGGGAATTCGTAGCGTCGGTAAAAGTAATAAACAAACGTTTCAATCAGACAAGTTGTGTTCATTGCGCGTATTAAACCATGAAGACTGTGTTTGGTGCAGTGCTTCTGCAGAGACCCATTCGTCTATTAGTACAAGCAAGATGGAAATCGTATTCAACAAACTTTGCCACAAAGGAGGTGGGTTTCCAAGAAGATAATATAGATACAAGTGCCTAATGACAAGGTAACGTTTCTTTTAGTTTGAAGAAATAAAATTCAACGTGCCATGGGGACACATATCCGGCAAGTGGTATGGGCCAAAGAACACACGCCCTATAGTTGGCTTACACGGGTGGCAGGATAATGCTGGTACCTTCGATACTCTGGCACCTTTGCTGACGGCACACGTTGGCTTTCTGGCCATAGATTTGCCTGGTCATGGGTTCTCTTCTTGGCTTCCCGATGGTTGCACCTATCATTCGATAGATTATGTCACGTTTGTGCTCACCCTGATGCGTGAGTTCAACTGGGATAAAATATCAATGATTTGCCATTCGATGAGTTCCATCAACGGATTTGTGTTCTGTGCATTGTTTCCTGAAAAATGTGATATGTTTGTTGGTCTAGATATTTTAAAGCCGCTGGTACGGTCTAAAAACAAAATCATCGACTTTCTCGGCGAGAGACTGCAAGGCTTTCATAAAGTGGACGAAAGAAATCGCAGTAAAAGAGAACCGCCTTCCTATGAATACGATGAGTTGGTGACGAGGTTGCACGAGGGTACGGAAAAGTCCGTCGACCAGGAGTGTTGTTCGTTTCTTTTGAAACGCAACATCAAACCTTCAATACACATACCGCACAAGTACTACTTTACTCGAGATAGTCGACTGAAAACTTCGTTGTTCTATGCACTGCCACAGGATGTTATTGCTGAGATGGCCCATCGAATAACAACTCCGCATTTATTTATTAAAGCTTTACAATCGCCGTACTACGAAAATAAGAACTACTATGACGAGGTCATTAACATATTGACACAGAAGTCCACATTTGAGTATCATCAAGTTGATGGCACTCATCATGTGCACTTGAACGAGCCAAGAAAAATAGCGAACATTATAAATCCGTTTATACACGAATACAGACCAGAATAAAGTGAGATATTCAAGTTAATAATTTGCATTATTGGTGCTAGTATTTCTGAAACTGTTCTATGTTCGTTTTCAAAAATAATAAAAAAAAAAGAAAAAATACTTAATCTTGAAGGTCGATACAGTTAACTTTACCAAACGAGAGTTAAGTAAAAAAAAATAGTTAAAGCTACAAGTGCTTTTCGTAAGTGAATGAAAAATTAGTTAAGGTACATTCTTTAGTTCAAAGAACTATTAGCGAACGCACCAGGTTTAAAGTTAAGTTAAAGTTGTGGTTTGATTAAAATCAAAGTCTTTAAAAAAATAGGAAGTCGCCTTTCACTATTACGAAGATCATAAATTGTTGCGCCCTGCTTTAAAAGATTACCGCTTCTAAGGAAAAATAAAACTATAAAAATAGAGATGCTTTAAAGGGACTAGGTATATAAGAACCATAAAGAAGTAAAAACTATGCTCTTGTCATCTCTTTTTCCAAAAATGTTTTTTTCAATACTACATATTAGGGTTGCATGTCGCAGTTAAATGTGCCACCAAAGCAAACTTGCCAATATTGGATCTTGGATTTAACAAGGCCATAATAAAAAGTTTTTTAAAGTTGTTCAGAACAAAGTTTTCTTAAACGAAAGAACATATAAGTTGTTTTTAAGAGATCTTTCTTAAGAAAGATAGCATGAGAATTCCACTTCTTTTTGCTAACAATTAAAAGGCCAAGGTATTAAATTTAGATAAATATACGCATTATTACATTCACAATTATGGAATATAAGCCTAACGAAATGAAGGTCAACAAGTAACAATAGGTTGGTAGACAATTATCATTTTGGTCTGGCCACTAAGGACAAGTTTATGCCTTATAAACTAATGACTCAGGAATTCGAGGTCTTAATTAACATCAGCAACCAAATCTAAAGTGGTCG